>CP054672.1:22896454-23496454 GCA_013348765.1 Carpinus viminea | reverse complement strand
AACCTATTCATAATGCAATTTACGAAGTAATTATAAAATAGGCATGCTCATATCATACTTGTGATCAATCACTAACATATCTCAAGTTCACTTACCTCACACTCGAGCGAATCCTCTGACCAAGTTAAGTCTTGCTATAACGGATACAAGACACCATTATTCTAAACCTTATATAATCTAAAAATATGGCTAAGCTAGAGTGTATACGTGCGAAACTCAAAAACTGGTGTTCTACCCACTGGTTGTATGTCCGATCCCGATGACATATGTTCGCTCAGTGAGTTAAGTACACCTTTAGGTTTTCGAATAGCACTTGATTCTTACATCATTTCTAGACCTCTAAGCTTCTTCTAAGTTAACAAATAAGCAAATGCAATATAAGAAATCACAACACAATGAAACTTTAAAGATATTTTGAAAACATTAACACTTTCAAAGAATGCTTAATGAACACTTTGGAAAACTCATTAAGGTATAAATTAGAAAGTAAAACAGTTCTGAAATGTAAAAAGAAACAAAGCTTACCCCAAAGCTAAGCAAAGACATGGGCTTCTCCTCACAAAACTCCTTCAAACTCACAATTCTCTCAAGATATAAGGCTCTCACAATTCTGGCGGCCTAAGGGCGTGCCAAAGCTCTAAATAGGCGTGAAGAAGAAGAGGAGGGAAGGGATATTTATAGGGGAAGGTCGCCACCAACTCTTTGAAAAAGCAGCGGATGTCCGCTAACCCTAGCATACGTTTGGTACTATTTGTCCAATGGTCCAAATGGTTTCTCGTATGTTCAAGTATTAACCAGGAGGTATTTCAAAAGTAGCTACGTCCGGTGATTCCCATACATACTTCTGCATTAAAAATTGTAGTGTACGCTTGCTTGACCTAACGTACGTTCGCCCCCCAAAGAATTAGTGTTTGGCTTTTATTTTCTAAGGGATTAAGGTCTCGTTGGGTTAACACTAAGAGCTTGGGTTTTTGTTAAAACGATTATTTTGAAAACCTTGTTAACCGCTTTGTGAAAAGGTTATTGAATAATAAAAAGGGTTATTTTTTTATCGGGGTATTACATGGGCTTACTATACGAGTTACGAGTTAATTTTATGGTCAAATGTGTGTGTGTGGGTTTCGGATCCAATGGTTTCGTGACCAAGACGTAGCCATTCTCAACAGATGGTTACTATAGGACAGATATTATTAGCGGTGTGGGCAACCCAAGGTCGGACTCAGTCATGTCACTAGTGTTATATACGATAGTCGTGCAATGGTCTAGGGCATTGACATTGTACTACAAGTCCCTCAAGATAACGTGAACCCTACTGAGAAAGAATAATATATCGGGTAGATCATACTGTTAAACTATTATTGTTACTCATGATTATAAGTATATATTATATTATATATATCACATCCATGATAAACTGTCATCTCATAATCTTGCATGTACTTTATAAATAACTGAGTTCACATTTAATGACGGATACGTCATGTGCATTTCTACTCACTAAGTCGTTGGACTTACCTTTATATTATTTTCCTTTTTTCTCTATATATTAAACTATGTTGTTATAGATAGTGGATACCGTGAAACATCCGGTTATGTTGGAGGATTCGATCTGGAGATGCTTGAGGGCTTATTGCAAGCTTAAGAGAGTACTCAAAGTAACTAGTACTTTTAAGTTATGTTGTCAAATTTATGGCATGATGCATGCTTGCATATTAAGATATAACATATATCTCTTGTAATGATGTTATGTATAGTATGATTCCATCTACATTGATGTTCTTTGGTAGATGCTTTGATTATAATGATTAATGTTATACAACTTAATTACTTCCACTACTTAGCATCCTTTGTTTTTGAATAGTAGAGGTCCCCGAGTCTTATTATGAGTGAAATAAGGCTGGGAGACGAACTATGAAATTAATTACTAGTTAATTGATTCTCGGGGCATTACACATGATCACTTATGTGCATGCCTTCCCTAAAATGCCCCAACCCACATGCACGTCATAACCCCCACACGCAAAATGAGTAATTGACCTTACTAAGTAAATCTAGAGGCTTTTGAGGAGTCGAGTCATCTTTACTGCTTGAAGCATCACTATCATCATCATTATCATCATCTTCATCTTCAATCTTCTCATAATCAAGAAGAAACAATAGAGCAGCAATCATGATTCTAATTAAGTAATTCAAACACACTATGAATCCCAAACATCCAAAATTTTAGCAATTAGTAATTACACACAGCCACCAACAAGAAAAATACATGTATACCTTGATGAAAAATGAAAACATGTTGTGCAAATCGCATTCGGTTACCACACCTTTCTCCGGTGAAGCTCGCATAGCGTGAAGAGCTATCTCTTGGACTTCACTTCATCCTCTTGCTATCAAATTACACAAATTCAATTATTTTTTGCCAATAGAGCTCAACCTTGAACAACACTAGGGTTTCTCTTGTCATACCCCCAAAGAATTAAAAAGGGAAAACGTGAACTAAAGAGCTATAAGTAATTAAGGAAAATATTAGACACATCACAACAAAATTAAAAGACAGTTAGAATAAAAAGACTTTAATATAGATAATTAAACTATTATTTTAGGACCTGAGATTCCCACCAAAAAAACAAAAGTGACTTTACAAAAGACTACATCTTCCAAGTCAGAGCCCTATTACTACAATATCAAACTGTAAAAAAAAGAACTGCACTATTAAGGCTTAAACCAGTTATTTACAAGGAAACCCCAAGTTTTGCAGCTCTTAAGGATCTGCAAAGCAGTATGTGAAGGTATGTCAGTCATATGGTCATATGTCGGGGTCTGTTATCATATAGACTGCTAGTGGAAGCCCCTCCCTCAAAAGTATTATGAATAGAGCCATTTGAAAAAGATTAAAGGGAAGAGGGTGTGTTGACAACTTAGTAAATAGCCACAACCCCAAAATGCAATAAAATATGCTAAGAAATTTACATCATAGTCTTTATCATGTACAACAAAATTTTATGCACAATATCATAATTAAATAAAGCATGCTAATTGCAAAATTAAGTAATTAGCACTTCCTTTTTAACTTTTCTGTCAAAATAATGCTCATTTTACCCTTGTGACACGACACTGTTGTTTACCGTGAGTGACGCACGATGGCGTGTCCCGAGGGACCTATATACTCATCCTGTCGTCATATGGGAGAGCTATCGGGTTGGAAACTCCCCCTAGTGAAGGCCATGGCCGATAGCACACATCTTCTCGTAATCGTCCTTCGGTGTGCTTGCCCTGCTACCCTATGCGGTACCAAAACTATAATCGTGTCTCGGGGTTAAACATTTATGAATGCACTATAACATTTCTGTAAGCTCATTTGTAACTGTATATTTCATTCATGTAACATTTCTGTAACTGTACATTTGTATGAGCGCTTTCATTCATAATTGCATCCATGCATAATTTGCTAAAAATGTAACATTTCTGTAATCATGCAATATGATTGAATAATACTATGCATTAAAAATGGAAAGTGCAATTATAAATCATGTAAATGAATTCTTCATAAAATCCCCAATAGTTTTCGTTTCCCAAAGATTTATAATAAAATCTGTTGGGGTTTTTGGTATTGTGTCTCCTTACCTATATTTGCTACAAGCTGATGTCGAAGGGTTCTTCTAACTACCTAAATAAATCGAAAATGTGGGTTTAGAGGAATATTCATACATTTAATTTAAAAGTACCTAAATAAATAATTAAATACATATATATATAGGTACTTAAAAATTAATAATTAAATACATATATATATATAAGCTTAATCTGATCCCTCCAAATCCAAGAACAATTCCATGCAAAGTTCTACATATATATATATATATACCTACAATTAAATGTATAAGTATGAGCACTCACTAAACGTATATAAACTCACTGTCCTCCACTCGAACAGGTAGCACAAAAACAACATGTCCATGTAAATATATTATTATATATAAGTACAATTATATAGAATTTCAGTATCTCAAAAATACTACATGTATAAAATTATTATAGAATGTATAAGATTGTCCTACTATTATACTTGTGTAAACAATTATAATAATACATCCTAAACTTATGCATTCAAAAATTACATCTATAAAATAAATAGCCCTTGTATAACTAATGCAGCTTTGAATTAAAAGGAAAGGAAAGGGCTAATAAAAAGTAAAATAAAATAGAGCATTCTCAAAATGGCATAATAGTAAATAAGGATCAAAACTGAATTTTGGTACCTTGAAAATTTGCTACCAAAAAAGGAATTGAGAGAGAAGCTTTTCAACTGAATTTGTGGGTATGTACAAAATGCATATTTCAGTTGGTATTTATAGGTAATAGGAAGTTGTGAACGTGAGACACATACTTGGAGCATGTGTCTTTACTTGAGTGTTTTGATATACGTTTGGCAGGGTAAGTTGAAACAAGAAAACACGTTAATGGCTTGTTGGCTTCACTGTGTGATTTTGTCCTTACACATGGCAAGTAGTAAATTTCTCTTAAGAAAGGTGGGGACACATTGAGCTCAAAATGGCTCTTTCATGCCACGATTTTTTTTTTCTTTTTCAAATACTATATGCTGAAACCGACAGCCTCATCTATAATAATAATAATAATAATAATAAAAATAAAATATCATAATAATAATAAAATCATAATAATGATTACTTAATATATATATTTCTAATAGCACTTAAGAAACATAAAATGTTCTAAAATTCTATTTTTAAATCTATAAAATTTATAGGGAATCACATTCCCCCCTTATAAAAATTCCATCCATGGAATTTGCTTAGCCTATATAAATGTAACAAAATGCAATAAGAAACATACATAAATCTATTTGCTAGCGCATACCTTATATTCTACTCATTCTCGTCAAATAAAAACGGGTATTTCTTACGTATTTCGTCTTCTAATTCCCATGAATCTTCTTCGATTTCATGATATCTGCACAAAACCTTCACTAATGGGATACTTTTTGTACGTAATTCTTGAACCTTGCGATCTAGTACTTTCACCGGAACTTCTTTATATGCCAAATCTCCTTGTAGCTGCAAAGGTTCGTAACGAATTACGTGAGAAGGATCCGGATGTATTTCCTCAATATCGAAACATGAAAGACATCATGTATATTTACAAGTCCAGGAGGCAAAGCTAGACGATAGGCCACAGGCCTACTCTTTCTAGAATTTCGAATGGTCCGATGTAGCGAGAATTCAATTTCCCTTTCTTGCCAAATCTAGTGACTCCCTTCATTGGTGCCACTCTAAAAACACCTTGTCACCTTCTGTAAATTTCAAGTTTCTTCAACGCATATCAGCATAACTCTTTTGTCGATCTTGAGCTGCTGACAACCTTTATCGAATTAATGCAACTTTATCAATGGTATCCTGCACAATATCTGAGCCTAAAATTCTTTGTTCACCGAGCTCATCCCAATAAAGTGGAGAATGACATTTTCGTCCATTCAGTGCTTCATATGTGGCCATCCCAATACTTGCTTGATAACTGTTATTATAAGCGAATTCTATTAAAGGAAGATAGCATGCCCAGCTTCCACTGAAATCCAATACGCGAGCTCTTAACATGTCCTCCTAGTGTCTGAATGGTTCTCTCCGACTGTCCGTCTGTCTGAGGGTGGTAAGCAGTGCTAAATCGTAATTTAGTCCCCATTCCTTTTGCAGACTCATCCAAAATCTTGATGTGAAACGAGGATCTCTATCCGACACAATTGCTTCAGGTACTCCATGTAATCGAACAATCTCCTGTAAATACAGTTTGTTAACTTCTCGAAAGAGTATTTCACCTTTACTGGAATAAAATGAGTGGCCTTAGTCAACCTATCAACAATCACCCAAATTGCATTGTACCCAGCTTGAGTTCGTGGTAACCCCACTAAAAAGTCCATGGCTATTTCTTCCCATTTCCACACCGGTATTTCCAGAGGTTGCAGTGGTCCTGCAGGTCTTTGATGTTTTGCTTTGACTTGTTGACACGTCGAACACCACTCCACAAATTCAGCAACGTCCCGCTTCATTCCATTCCACCAAAAATGCCTCTTAAGATCCTGATACATTTTAGTGCCTCCCGAGTGTACTGTATATGGTGAGAAATGTGCTTCCTCCAGTATTAATTTTCGTATCTCCTCATTATTAGGTATACACTCTATTCTGATATCTGAACAAACCATTTGGTATGACACTGAATCCCAAGGCTTGACCTTTGCTGGCTCTTTCCTTGATTTGCTTGATCTCCTCATCTTTTTCTTGGGCCATGCGAACATCCTCCAGTAGTGTAGATTTAACTTCAAGTTTTGCCATTAACGCTTGCACTTCTCCTATCACAATCTCCATATCAAGCTTCTCAATGTCTATCTTTAGATTATGAGGCAATGCTTTTAAACCTGCTATTCCACTTCTTGATTTCCTACTTAGGGCATCTGCAACCACGTTAGCTTTCCCCGGGTGGTAACTAATTACACAATCGTAATCTTTTATTAACTTTAGCTCCTTCTGCGTGAACAAATATTTAAGACTCTTGTGATCTATAAAAATCTCACACTTCTCTCCGTAAAGATAATGTCTCCATATTTTTAAAGCAAAAACTATTGCAGCCAATTCCAAATCATGGGTGAGATAATTCAACTCATAACTTTTAAGCTGTCGAGAGGCATAAGCTACTACCTTGCCATTTTGCATGAGGACCCCTTTCTGGAAGCGTCGTTATAAATAACAAATCCGCAAGATTCTAATGGAAGCGTTAGGACGGGAGCAGTTACCAATCGCCGTTTTAGTTCTTGAAAACTTTGCTCACATTCATCCATCCACAAGAAACGAGCATTCTTCCTTGTCAAAGCAGTCAGCGGTCCAGACAATTTTGAAAAGCCTTCTACAAAATGCTTATAATAGCCAGCTAGACCCAAAAACTTCTGATTTCATGTACATCGGTGGGTTTCTCCCAATTTACTACAGCTTCAACTTTCTTGGGATCTACTGAAATACCATCTTTGATACTACATGTTTGAGAAAAATAACCCTATCCAACCAAAAATCGCACTTTGAGAACTTCGCATACAACCGTTTCTCTCTAAGTCTTTGCAAAACCTGTCTCAAATGGTCCTCATGTTCCTCCAAGCTTTTAGAGTAGATTAAAATATTGTCGATAAACACCACCACAAATTGATCTAAAAATTATGAAACACCCGATTCATCAAGTCCATGAATGCCGATGGTGCATTTGCTAACCCAAATGGCATTACCACATATTCGTAATGACCATATCGGGTGCGGAAAGCCATCTTGGAAATATCTTCTGCCCTTATCTTCAATTGGTGATAACCCGAACGAAGGTCAATCTTTGAGAAAATTCAAGTGCCTTGCAACTGGTCGAACAAGTCGTCTATGTGAGGCAATGGATATTTATTCTTGATGGTAATTTTGTTGAGCTCCGATAATCAATGCACATCCGAAAAGTACCATTCTTCTTTTTCACAAAAAGTGCAGGCCCCCAAGGTGATATGCTAGGGCGAATGAATCCTTTGTCTAATAATTCTTGAATCTGCTTCTTTAATTCTTTGAGTTCTGCTGGTGCCATCCTATAAGGTGCTTTGGATATTGGAGCTGCTCCCGGAATTAGATCAATACAAAATTCTATTTCCCTGTCAGGGGGAAGTCCTAGAAAATCTTCTGGAAAAACGTCGAGAAATTCTTGCACCACGAGTATTTCCTCAATCTTCCTCTCTTCCTGAGGCAACTCCTTTAAGCATGAGAGGTAGACTTGACATCCTTCTAGAAGTAATTGCTTGGCCTGTGTTGAGATTAATTGAAGAGTAGCGTCCACCTTGGTTCCCAATAATTTAAATTCAGAGTCGGCTGGCAATCTGAATATTATTTCTTTGCTGTGGCAATCAATGATGGCATGATTTTTTGATAAACAATCCATATCGAGGATGATATCAAATCCTTCCATGTCGAATACTATCAAATTAGCCGTGAGGGTTCGCCCCTCAATGAGGATTCGGCATCCCATGACTATTCTCCTACATATCATTGATTTGCCCACCGGGGTAGATACTACTACTCCTACTTCCATGGGTTCTAAACTAATATGAAATCTCCTAGCATACTTAGTTGATATGAATGAATGAGTAGCACCAAAGTCAAATAAAATGATAGCCTTGCCAGAAAATAGAGGTAGAGTACCTGTGACTACTCCATTCTTCGTCTCTACTTCACTTTGTGTGAGGGCATATACCCTGGTTTGAGTGGGTGGTTTACGATTATTTCCTTGTCTGTAATGGTGCAACACCTCCCTTTTGTTTTGGGCAATCACGTGCAAAGTGGTCGGCCTGTCCGCATCAGTAGCATATGTTAGTCCCCACTCAACACGGTCCATAGTGAGGTGTTGACATTTGGGGCAGGGTGTGCCGTTGGCTGAACTCAGTGTGTTTCCAAAGGGTTTGACTCTGAATACCTCCATTCGGTCTACATTTCATCCAACTTGGTTTTGATTCAACGGAGGTGTAACTCTCTTTCGTGACTCCACTATTGCCATAGCATTTTTCTTCACACTCTCCTCAGCTATGGAAGCCTTGTTGACCAAATCCACAAAATTTCAAATTTTGAAGCACACAACATGGTCATGGATTTGTGGGTTGAGGCCTTGCTCAAACTTCCTTACTCGATTTTCTTCATCCGCCACCATGTAAGGAGCAAAACGGGCCAATTCGTTGAAGCGGCCAGCATACTGGGCGACTATCATATTACCTTGAGTGAGATCCATGAATTTTCGATCCTTCACATCTCTGAGTATCTTGGGAAAATATTGCTGGAGAAACTCTTTTTGAAAACGTGGCCAAGAGATTGCTTCCTTCACTACCTAATTCTTGAATCAGCAGTACCTTCTTGGCAGTCCACCAATGTTTGGCTTCACCTGACAGTCGATAAGCAGTGTATTTCACCTTATGTTCCTCCGTGCAGCCTGCAAGTCACAAAGTTTCTTCCAAGTCAGTCAGCCAAGTCTTGCATTCTATAGGATCTCATTTCCCATCGAACGGGGGAATATGGAGTCGCTCAAAACATTTGAACGGGCATCCGCGCTCCTCTTCATGGGATGCTTCCCTCCTAAGATCAGTTATAGCCGTGACAAATTGCCTAGCCATACCTTGGAACATCTGAGTCATATCTGGGGCAGCCTCAGTTCCCACGCCTTGTGATGAACCTTCTCCTTTTGTCATAACTCTGCATCACTTTATAAATTAGAGCTTCATATTTTAACTACTTGCAAAAAATAAATTCTAAGCGTAAGAATGTAACCTAATCTAAACCTGGGTTTCCACGATGTTTCCTAGGTTATGATCAAGTCAACTCCAAGTTGAGCTTGCTCTAATACCACATTTGTCACGCCTCCAAAAGAATTAAAAAGGGGAAAACGCAAACTAAAGAGCTATAAATAATTAAGGAAAATATTAGACACATCACAGCAAAATTAAAAGATACAGCTAGAATAAAAAGACTTTAATATAGATAATTAAACTATTGTTTTAGGACCTGAGATTCCCACAAAAAAAACAAAAGCGACTTTGCAAAAGACTACATCTTCCAAGTCAGAGCCCTATTACTACAATATCAAACTGTACAGTCCACAAAAAAACAAAAAGGACTACACTATTAGGGCTTAAACTAGTTATTTACAAGGAAACCCTAGGTTTTGCAGCTCCTAAGCATCTACAAAGCAGTGTGTGAAGGTATGCTAGTCATATGGCCATATGTCGGGGTCTGTTATCACACAGACTGCTAGTGGAAGCCCTTCCCTCAAAAGTATTATGAACAGAGCCATCTAAAAAATTAAAGGGAAGAGGGGTGAGTTTGATAACTCAGTAAGTAGCCACAACCTCAAAATGCAATAAAATATGCTAAGTAATTTACGCCATAGTCTTTATCATGTACAACAAAATTTTATGCACAATATCATAATTAAATAAAGCATGCTAATTGCAAAAATGAATAATCAACACTTCTTTTTCACTTTTCTGTCAAAATAGTGCATGTTTTACCCTTGTGACCCGACATCCGTTTACCGTGACGCGGCGCACGTTTGCATGTCCCGAGGGACCTATATGCTCATCCTGTCATCACAGGGGAGAGCTACCGGGTTTGAAACTCCCCTTAGGTGAGGGCCACCCAACCGGTAGCACACACCTTTCTTAACCATCCTTCAGTGTGCTTGCCTTGCTACCCTATGTGTACTGAAACTATAATCGTGTCTCGGGGTTAAACATTTATAAATGCACTATAACATTTCTGTAAGCTCATTTGTAATTGTATATTTCATTCATGTAACATTTCTATAACTGTACATTTGTACGAGCTCTTTCATTCATAATCGCATCCATGCATAATTTACTAAAAATGTAACATTTCTATAATCATGCAATATGATTGAATAACACTATGCATTAAAAATGGGAAGTGCAACTATAAATCATGTAAATGAATTCTTCATAAAATTCCAACGTTTTCATTTCCCAAAGATTTATAATAAAATCTATTGGGGTTTTAGGTGTTGTGTCCCCTTACTTGGATTTGCTACAGGTTAATGTCTACCTAAATAAATTGAAAATGTGGGTTTAGAGGAATATTCATACATTTAATTTAAAAGTACCTAAATAAATAATTAAATACATATATATAGGTACTTAAAAATTAATAATTAAATACACATATATATAAGCTTAATATGATCCCTCCAAATCCGAGAGAACAACTCCATGGAAAGTTCTACATAGATATATATATATACCTACAATTAAATGTATAAGTATGAGCACTCACTAAACGTATATAAACTCACATTGTCCTCCACTCGAACAAGTAGCACAAAAACAACATGTCCATGTAAATATATTATTATATATAAGTACAATTATATAGAATTTCAGTGTCTCAAAAATACTACATGTATAAAATTATTATAGAATGTATAAGATTGTCCTCCTATTATACTTGTGTAAACAATTATAATAATACATCCTAAACTTATGCATTCAAAAATTACATCTATAAAATAAATAGCCATTGTATAACTAATGCAGCTTTGAATTAAAAGGAAAGGAAAGGGCTAATAAAAAACAGTAAAATAAAATAGAGCATTCTCAAAATGGCATAATAGTAAATAAGGATCAAAACAGAATTTTGGTACCTTGAAAATTTGCTACCGAAAAAGAAATTGAAAGAGAAGCTTTTCAGCTGAATTTGTGGGTATGTACGAAATGGAGATTTCAACTAGTATTTATAGGTAATAGGAAGCTATGAACGTGAGACACATACTTGGAGCATGTGTCTTTACTTGAGTGTTTCGATATATGCGTGGCAGGATAAGTTGAAACAAGAAAACACGATAATGGCTTATTGGCTTCACTGTGTGATTTTGTCCTTACATATGGCAAGTAGTAAATTTCTCTTAAGAAAGGTGGGGACACATTGAGCTCAAAATGGCTCTTTCATGCCACGATTTTTTTTTTTCAAATACTATATGCTGAAATCGACAGCCTCATCTATAATAATAATAAAATATCAATAATAATAATAATAAAATCATAATAAAAATAAAATAATAATAATGATTACTTAATATATATATTCCTAATAGCACTTAAGAAACATAAAATGTTCTAAAATTCTATTTTTAAACCTATAAAATTTATAGGGCATCACATCTCTCATCTCAACCATCTAAGAAAAAAAGAGATGTTTCAAATTCAACCCCACACCGTTTTTTAGTTCAAATTCTTGCAAATTTGCAAAATTACCTTCAATTAGTGAGGAGAATCACCGTTTATGCAACACCTCAGCCTCAACAGTAGTGATCTGGCAAAGGAGATGGGAAATCAGCGAGGTGTTGAGGGGTTAAGACATGTGTGTGGGTTGGGGGCATTTTGGGGAAGGCGGGTGCATAAGTGATTATACGCAAATCACATGATCACATTTCTGTTAGAGAAGACCCCTATAACTAACAGATAGGTGGGGTGCATTGTAAAAAAATGAAATATTAGGAGTCAAATTGAAAATCGGCTCAAACTTTGAGGGTAAAGTGTAATTTTTCCAATAAATTAACTTTTAAAGTATAAACCCTAACCATCTACTAAGCATGATTAGGGAGCTGGCCATTAGCCAAACTAAAAATAAAAATTATTCCTATTCCTAGTGAAATTCTGTGGGCCTCCTCATAACCCAAAAATCCAAATTGATGATAAAATTAAAATATCATACATTACGAAGAAGGTAAGGTCATCAGAAGAATCTTTGATCTATTTACAGGATTGAACTTCAAGATTCATATAGTGCTTCAAGACAAGCAAAGTTGTGTCATTAGGAGCTTTTTGACTTTGGTTTTTGCACATTTAATCAAGATTGTGACATTTTGGAGCCTAAATTGATTGAGTTGTTGTATTGGAGCCCCTCATGTGACTCTCATTTGACACATCAAGTACTAATTGTACTTACCACGTGCCACCGTTATTTTAAATTTCAAATATACACTAAAAAAATGTGAAAAAAAGGCTTATAAAAGAAAAGAAAAAAAAAAAACTAAAAAAAAAAAATTAAGTGTGGCTCAACTATGCAATGGTCGACCTGGGGGTGTCTAAACCACCACCAAAGGGCCAAATATGGTTGGCTGAAACCACTTGCAGCCAGTTAAAGGTGGCTCTACCACCCTCATTTGGCCATTTGAGGGTGGCCAAACCATCACTAAAGGACAAATAGGAAGCGTTAGACCAACACCAAATGGTTTGGGGGTGGTTTTAGCCCACCACAAGTTTGCCATAAGGGGCGATTGAGACACCCTCTTTGGCCATATGGGGGTGGCTGACCACCCCCAATGCCCATGGGGTGGTTCGGTTAGTCCCTGGTCGGCTATAGGGGTGGATCCACCACCCCCAAAGTTCTCTTTTTTATTTTTTATTTTTTAGCGCTTTACCCTAAGGGCATTTTTGGGAGTTTATGGGCTAAAGAGTAATCTGTGTTGCACATAACTTGCATTTTGTCCAAACAGACAAAAAATCTTAATGAATAGGCTAAATTATCACAATTTGGTAGTTTGTTGAGTTCAAGTGTTACCTTTTAAACTTTAGAGGCTAAAATTATGAAGTAGTGATGCTTTGAGGAAGTAAAGTGTATTTTTCACAAAATTTTATCACGTGCAATTGATGTTAACTCTTTATTGATTATTTGACCGACCATACTGATGTTACAGGCCAGAGACATTGAGGCCATCAAGGATGGCGCTAGATTTTATGTCATTGGCAAATTCAGTACCAAAACTCTTGTTGTGTTGTAAGTCTAGGTTTAGTGTTTAATTAAGTTGGTTCCTAAGTTAAGGTTCAAAAACTTGGTACAAATTAAATATAGAAGCTGTTATTTGCAACCTCGATTGAAGGGCATTCAAACGAGAAAATTTTACAAGATTTAGGAATTCAAGGTATGATGCCCTAATAGCAAGTCTATTTGAACGAGATCTTAAAGGCTCTCCAAGAATCAGGTTCTAGAATGCAACAATCACAGTCATGATCACAAGACGTTCAAACGAATGACTTCAAGGCATCAAATTTCAATCTCCCGAAAGGTTTGATTGCAAAGGGCAATCACACTAGGTTTAAAAGAGGCAAAAGTATAGTGTATTGCAAAGTCTTATCAAAAGCTCTAATCTCAAGGATGTTCAAAGATAATTCGAATACAATGATAATCAAGTTAGATGCAAGACACTCAATCGCAATAATGTTCGTACCCCGTTCAAATGCCTCCTACAATAAGTTGTAAAACCCTAGTTGTTGTTCGAACACACCTTACTCCCGTTTGAATGCAACAACCTCAAATAGTAGTTCTTGAACTACTACAGTTGAAGACAAATGGGTCGTTTGTTGGGTACAAGTCAAGTTTTTACAACAAAAATTTTGTAAGTATAAACTAATTATAATTTATTCTTCTATAGTGGTTTCATTTTTTTTGGGGTTGGTTGCCCTCATAATGGCTTTAACTTGTGAAGAATACTTCAAAATGTTTCCACTTCGTTACCAAATTCATGTGTACTTTCTTCTATGTTTTGCTTGATTTTGGTGATATTATGTGTATTAGTGAAATTTGAATTGGTTGTGGTAGTTGGGTTTGTTGAGATAACACCTATTTCACCCCTCAAGGTGTTATCTTGGGTCATTGGGCATTTTTCAAATTTTATCATGGAAAGTGTGTTTAGCAAGGAAGGTAAATAGTAGCATCTCACCACCCAAAAAGTAGAGAGTCCTGATGAAAGACACATGATGGGGAAACTGTATGATGATATGGGAGGTAGTGGCCTCCACCCTTAAGGTAATGGACCCCCAAGTGGCCTTCAAATGCTTCGAACTTTTTACCTAAACGGCTAAACATGTAAACAGCCTGCCCATATGAAACAAAAGCCCCTGACCACACACACATGCTGGCATTGGCAATGCTTCATCCTTTTCCCGCTTTCATGGGTCACCCTCTCAACCACCCCCCTCCATTGGGACCCACTTACCATCTTCTACTCAGAACTCGTTGCCTGTGACGTACGCTACAATCAACAATATTCATACATGTCTTCTTTTACCATCACAGACGTGATTCATCATCATCCATCTCTGATCAACGGTGACAGATATTGAGCATTGCCCATGAACACTCAATTTCATTCGCCGACCAAAGCTGGCATCTCCATAAAGGCCATAAGAGTAGCATTTATGAGGGAAAATCCAGAAAATTAATTTCATTGATAAGGCAAAAAAAAAAAATGCAAGTAGCCGCTCACATCTCCACAATGTGCTCATTCACGTCCAGTGATGCTTCTGTTAAAACTTCACTTGAAAAATTTGTAATCCAAAAGAAAAGAAAAGGTTTTGTTTCCATGCAACCAACAAATCATACGTAGAAAGAAGCACAGAGCTTCCATTGCCATTTGATGGCTGATTGATCAGGGTATATTATGCTTAGTTGCATGGTCAGCTGCCAAGTTTCTCCTATCTTTTATACAAGCACCAATATATAAACACACGCCTGTTCTAGCTTTCGAACAGCTCTGTAATGGTAAAGTGAATATTATTGTAGAGAGTATATGAACAATTAGATCATGAATGTTACACATCTGAATGTTGTGATTGTCATCACCGAAGATCAATGACGTCAAATTTTAAATTGGGGTTCATGTAAACATCTGTACAACTCTTGTATATGGGCCCGCCGTCCGGAGGCTCACTATGTGGATGAAAGCCACGTTGCTGACAGTGTCTAATGACAGACATGCCACCGGGGGTTGTTAACCGGAAAATGCCATGCTTTCTGAACAGATAAATAAAGAAGAGATTATCTAGTATAAGTAATCATTTATGAAAGGATAATTTTCAAATATATGTTATCCAGCAGGATCCCAATTCTATGAGATCTTGATCATACCTTGAACCATCTCTTGGTGCCATGACAATGGCGACAGCTTCTGGCAACATAATCTAGAAGAAGGAATATGCATTTGTGTAAGCTATAGAGAAATCATAACGCATCATAGAATATTTACCCTCCATTGTGTTAGAAATGAAATTGTTTCCTGACATCAGCCCAAAAGTGGCTCCAAACTCTTTACCAATTGGCAAAGAAAATTCTCTTTTTTTTTTGACAAAGTAAATACACAGCTCACTCATCCACCCTCATATCTTATTTGTTGGGGAGATATCATCTAGAAGAAGGAATATGCATTTGTGTAAGCTATAGAGAAATCATAACGCATCATAGAATATTTACCCTCCATTGTGTTAGAAATGAAATTGTTCCTGACGTCATCCCAAAAGTGGCTCCAAACTCTTTACCAATTGGCAAAGAAAATTCCCTTCTTTTTTTTTTTTGACAAAGTAAATACACAGCTCACTCATCCACCCTCATATCTTATTTGTTGGGGAGATATCATTTTGTCAACAGACCATTGGCCAAGAAAATTTTCAAAACTTATATATGTTTTGTTAGGTGAGGTCACTATAAAGGCAAAGGAGGGGAAGTAGGTTTCAAACATATCTTTCCCTTAATTTGTTATAGGTTCAAATATTTTATAGAAAAGATTATAGGGAATTAGGACCAACGTTTCCAGATATCTAGAAGTTAGACAAACAACATATAAACTTCAAAGCACTTTAATCAAATACCAAAGAAAAAGATGAGGTTTCAGCCATAAATAACTACCATTTGTAACACATGTAGGGACGGATGCACAGGCAATAGAATTTTTTATTTTTTATTTTTTATTTTTTATTTAAGCCAGTTGACAATCATTCACAACCTCCGCATAATCTTTTATGAGAAATGTTGGGGGTATTAACTATTTTACTAATAGAGGCTTATTAACCTAATGTGTAACTCATTCATTGAAGAAAAATAAAACAATTAATTAAAAAAAATGTAACAAGTACCAATAAATGAGCTCCACATCAAGTTAGTAAGCATCTGTTAGTAAAATAATTAGTACTCCTAGCATTTCTCAATCTTTATATGGGTCTTCTGAAGGGATCTTTACATTTTTCCCATTCTTGATGAGGAATAAAGTCACAATCTCATAATTTTATGAAGGCATATTTTGTTAATGTGTTTTGGGGAGTATTTTTTTTGTTTTTGATTTGAAAACATGTTTTGATGTGACAAAGTTGAAAATAGTTTTGATTATTTTGTGAGAACCTTTTCTATCAAGATGAGGTGTAAAACTCTTTTTTTTAGCCTTCAATAGAAATTTGACAAATCATGTAAAAATGCCAAATACAATGAAGATGAAAATACCGTATCTTTAATTCAAATCAATCCCATAGGCTTATTCCATTCGTTCAAACCCAGTGCCCACCACCCACTATCGAACCCCCCACCCACCTCCCAAGCCCTCAACACCAAAGTTTCCAAAACTAACCAAGACAATGGCTCTGATAGTTTTATCAATATGTAATTTGTCTTTGAGGTATTTTGTTAAGAGAAGGAAAATTATTTGGTGTAAAGGATTATATTACTTTTTGGTGTTTTAAGTTGAGGTGTATGCTTTCTATTGAAGGGTGTAAAATACCCAGTTTACACCACGACCTAATTGAATTTATTCTCTTATTCTCTTATTTTATATGTTGTATTGTTTATTAATATTTTTATTTTGAAAACCAAAAAACAAGACAGAAAACAAAGATTTTCTAGCTACCCAACTTCACCTTAATGGATTTTATGCTAAAAAAAAGTGATCACGTCCTCAGAAATGCCCCACACCTAAGGTAATATAATTTTTTTTTTTCTTTAAGACGTAGGAGAAAAATGAGAAAAGGTCAATGCCAAGGTAGATGGAAAATTTTATAACATTTTTTTTTTCTTTGTATATTTTCTTCTCCTCTTTTTCACAATTTCAGATCATTCCCCCCAAAAGGTCCATCCCTGATTGTAGAATCAAATTACTCACAAAATAAAACCAACCAAAAAAAAGAAAAGTCTATAAAATTTATTGCCTGTCTCTTTAGACCAAGCGTATATCTATTTTTATAGAAAGAAAAAGTGCAGATCAATCTCTTAGCTCCTGTCCTTTCTCTTAAAATAATGTGTTCAGGAATATAGAGACAAAGAAAAGTAACAAATCTTCTGGAAAAGGAAAGAGCAATAAATCATATTTGATGAACATGTCATTAATAGTTTTTATTTTTTATTTTTTTTATAAGTAATGTTTATATATCAAAAGCGTATACACAGGGAGTATACAAGAGTTTCTATATGTCATTAATAATTTCTATCATTTTTCTTTGATCCTGTAACGATTCAGAAATTTAACTAGTCTCTCATTTTGTCACAAGGCAAAAAGTATTTAAAAATATGTATTTTTTGGCTTAACCAAAAACATGTATTTATAAATACCAAAAATCATAGTCTAGCGCAAACACGACATAAACCTTGGACTATTTACATTTTGTTATATACGTTACAGGTCTTATATATGGCACAAATGTTTTATTTATTCCAGTTTATCTTCACAAGTTAATATTTTCTTACAAAAAAAAAAACAAGGAGAGCATATTATCACTCACCAAGAAACAAAAATTAGCTACAAGTTAATAAAGTGACATGTGTTCCTAAAGCATGTGAGAAGCACATGCTTTCTTATTATTGCTATCAAAAAGCATGTAAGAAGCACATGCTATTAAAAAAACATGCGCTTCCCACATGCTGAGGAAAGCACGTCAACAAACCCCTCAGCGGGCTGGCCTTATGGAATTTTGTTTACACCCAAGGGAATTTGAACTTTAGACCTAATGAAAACGTTACCAAGTACTACTTGAGCCAACCCCTTAAGGTAAGGGACACATGTCACTTTCTTAGAATGGATAATACCTCACATATCCTCAGGAATGAACCAAGAGAGCTAAAAGAGATAACCTCCCAGTAACTAAGGTAAACAACATATAAAAAGCTTTTATTTTATAAATATATCTACCCCTCCTTCAAATAAACATCATGGTTCTGTCCCTGCATGCATGTATGGTAACATGAAGACGCATATAACTGATAATGGGTAATGAGAAAATAAAGTTCAATGACTTCCACTTGCAACCATGATAATTATTATAATAACCGGAAGAGGCACACACCTGATATGAGTAATGAGTGTGAACATCAACCGACGACATGAAACAAGACTGAGAAGGATGTGTCTGGAAATTGCACCAAGTTTAATTAGTAATCCACCAGCATCAAAGCCATGTTACATTTTAAATCATAACATTATAATGATATACAGATGAGGCACTAAACCATATGCAATTAGACATCACAGATCTTAATGTTAATAGCATATTACATGATCTTTCTTACATAAACCAGGAATCTACACAAGGACTCATTTCAACTCATTTTCTATACTTCCATCGTCTATTTTGGGGCTTGAAAACAAAATGGCTCATCAATACACAATATGCTATATATTTGAACTAGGTGCTTCCTAAAATGGAAAGGAACATTTTTAGAGCTTTGTAATTCATTTTCTAGTCAGTAGGGGATACTTTTTATACATCCTATGTACTTGGTTGCGTCCCTCTGCACGTATAATCTATATTACTAATCAAAAAAATATGGAGAGGATCATATATGCTCCCAACCCCCAAAACAAAAGCCAAAAATAAATAAATAAAAAGAAATCAGCAGAAAGCAAATGCTCAGATACTCAGGCGCAAGGTAGGGTGCTGAAATAAACATCAACGTGGGATTAGATCTTGTGTAATGTAGTTTTCAAAATAGCTTGAAGCCATCAATGAGGAAGGGTCAGCCATTGTTTCCCATGTAATTTACATTGTCTGGCAATTTGGAGCTTTTAATGTGGCATCCATAGAAGGTAAGGCATAATTTGTTCAGAGCTCATGTCATAAGGTCTCAAATGAAAATTGTAGTTCCCTGAAATTCCAGCACAAATTTCTTTTTATTTAGACTATTGACAGGTACTTTCTTATAAATTCTCCTTTGTCTCATGTCTAAGCTTTCCTCCAATCATGCAAGTACAATGCATTTCATCAGCAATTTGATTGTTAGACTTTTCAAGAAGTTTTTCCTTACAGCTTGCTTATCGAGTTTGTCTAACTTCAGTTTTGGGCTTTTGGCTTACTGTTAGGCATTGAAATTTCATTTTCTGATCTTTGTTTTCCAGAAAACAAAATTTTATTCCCTTCAACAATAAGGTTGGACTTTGAGCCAAAGTCTGTCCAAGAAGGCGGACTCCTCCACAACTAGGGCAGAGCACCAATTGGTTTTCGGCCTTGTGGTCATTGACAGTCCTAAACTAGTACCAAACCAATCAATCGACACTTGGCCACTGAACCACACCAACCCCAAGTGGTTGAAGAGTTGTCAAGTAGTTGGATGGTTGACTCACAAAATCATGCAGGGTTACCAGGTGAGAGACTACCTTTCACCTATCTGGACATTAGGGCAGTGAGGGGGTAATTTATCTAGTAATTGAAACAAGCTCCAATCCAGTGGTTTTATTTTTTTTGGGGGTGTTTTGGAGCAACATCAATCTGGTGGTTACAGCTCGCTGGTGTGCCAATCTAGTCGTTAGGAGGCATGTGACATGGAGGTGAGAGACAACAGTTGAAGAGAGGTAACAGTGAGAATTGACAATGCCAGTTGGTTTTTGATGGCATGGGGGGAGAGAAGACAGATTATAGGCAGTGTACCTTGTGAAGTATGTATATACCATAGGTCAGATTGGTATAATCATATTCACCGACCCCAAAAACCAACAACTGAGCAAATGCTGGTCGGTACTTCTAAAATCCATAACCAACACATGTGATGGACCATTAGTACCGTCAGGTTGGTTGGGTTCCAGACCCAATGAGCACCTCAACCTTATAAAGAACCAAAAATATGTTCTATTTTTGTGATCAAACTATCAAATTTTAACATGACCCGGTGATATTACAGGTTTCATTTACTAGAAAAGAAAAGGGAAGAGGGGAGGGGGGACAAATGGAAAATGTGAAAAATGGAATGCATAATATGCATTATTAGAAACCCTCTTTAGCCATAATAAGACTTTGTGTGGTACAATCTAGATGCTATGGCAATAAGAGTAATCAAGTTTGATAAGTTTCATTCAATTCAGAGCATTATAACATACTCACATGAATCCAACCAAGGGGGAAAAGAGACCGCTTGTCCTGCACCTCAAAAATTTCCTCTTCGTTTGTTGTCTGACACTGATCAAAAAGTACAAATTTAATATAACTGCTGTAGATATATAATTGATGGCAGTCACAAAAAAATAGCCATGTAAAATGCGCATGAGATTTCCATACAGTATCTGATGTTGATTCCTGCTTAGGAATGATGAGAGCCGTAACATAGAATTTTCTGTTTTTCTGCAAGATAGAAATATTGGAAAACATTAGCATTAAAAAGTGTTGCATCAAAAACAGTAACCTATAGCAGCACTTACAAGTGAACCTGCAAGGACACCGCATGTTTCTAAGTTCTTATCTGTGTTTGACTTGGCGAGCTTCATAAAGGTCTCCATAACTGCAGTTGACTGAAAAAAGAAACATTCTTTAGGATAAGATAACACCTAGTACTTGCGTCATTACAATTCATATAGACATGAATTTGTCATCAGCAGAAAAATATGACACCTATACGCCATTCCTGAAAAGGAAACAAAATAGAAATTTAGAGAGAGATTGCCAAGTGTAATCTCACAATATGCAATTGCAGTGGAGATTCAGCATGAACCAAATTATCTTGTAGGGAAGTCTCCATTCCACGTTCTGCCTCACTAAATTGGGATGACACAGGTATCAAATCCTGTACTTCAGCTAGTGCATTTGGAGAAGGTTGTGACACTGCAGGGATCAAATCTTGTACTTCAGCAAGTACAGGTGGAGGAGAAGGCTGTCTGATAATATCTGATTGAGCAGGGGATTCTGTTGTTTCAAACGAAATCAAGGAGCAAGGTCCCTCAGTACGATGCATCTGGGTATTATCATTCTGGATAAGAATTGATTCCCGACTTGATCTTTCTTGTTCTGAGTTGTTATAATCGTTTGTAATTGCAAGTCCATCTATGGCTGTCTGCAGGCTATTCACCCAGAAAAACGACCACATGAAATATTTGAACAATAAACTCTTCAAAACATAAACAACATGATATCATATTCAGAGAACTGGCTATAAAATTTAATCTTTAAACAAGTTTATCTCTACAATGAAACAGCCTTTGCACAAAGTATCTTTTTATATATTCCCATTTACTAAGATTTAATCTATCTAGAGGTGCACAACAACCCTAGTGAGAGGAACATAACTAGAGGCAAACCTTGGGATTTCAACTGGAGTCAGGTCTATGATGCTGGGATATTGGACCTAATCAAGAACAGATATGTCAGCATGGTCCTGCATTGAGGCAAAAGATATCACTAGATACTGTCTTACCCCTTTATCAGTTATAGGTGGCTGCCACTGCCCAGAAAGCCCATTCGGACCCAAGATAGAATGCCTGGAGAGAGTTTCCTCCTTGGACGCATCATATTTAAAGATCTACAAGAAGCAAGCAAAAGAGCTAGTAATTAAGAGCACCAAAGGATCCAGATATAATTCAAAGTCTGACTCCTTTATTGTTACTTAACAAAAAAGCAAAAAAAAAAAACATTCTTCATCATGACATGCACAATGAAAATCATTGATAAGAAGACAAATAAAATATAGAACAGAAATATTGACATACATTTTTGTTTAAAATATTTAACTCTTCTCCCGCTGATTTATACTGCTTTAAACTAAGTTGGCTACCAGACAGCATTTTCATGTTCACATGCCCTGACCTTACCTGGAAGAGTGCTGGCGTTGGCAGGTCATATTGATATTAATACATGTAGTTACCATTTCTATTTAGCTCAGCCAAAGATGCTAAATCTACAATATATGCTAGAATAACCCGCAAGGTGTCATGATTAATAGAAACCAATTCAATTGAAGATTAAGGCTTAGTTGGGTTGAGTTGAGTTCTACCTATATTCCACTCATTATTTTGCCACTAAATGCAGCTGAAATAAACTGACAGGCTGAAAAAGCACACAATGGGCACTAAAAATTCACCAGATCGTGAATATTAAAAACCATGTCTTTAAATAATTCAAGATATTCCCATGCTTCATTCAAATGAGCGAATTTAGGGTTATTTATTTCTTAGCATGCATACAACATTCATGGCAGACAATATGGTCAATATCATTAGCATTTTGGTAGACATCTAGTGTTATTTATTTCTTTTTATGCAGCACAAGAGTATCATATTTTTATTAGCCGCAATGCTCCTGTATGATAAATAAAAAGCAGAGGATAGCATCTAACAATAGGGGAAAGGAGAATATCAAAAGACTCAGAACATGATTCAGTCCCAGATAGATGCAAACATAGTATCCGTTTAACTGTGAGTAATGATGCCTAGTAGTATATGACTTTAAAGATGTGGTAAACAAAACACCTCAACTCAATTAAGAAATAATTACAACTGATAGTAGGTATGTACAGCATATTTATAGTTGCAAAAATAACTCCAACCACTTTGAGAAGAACCCTTTTAGAATTTTAAATCACTTACGACTTGCGGAACTGCTCTTCCACAGGCCTGGCATATGAAAATTGTTGAGCCCTTGAACCTTGATAGTTGAATTGATGTGCAGCTGGTCTTGTAGCCTGTCATGTAGAAAGCATACTGAGCATACGGAAGCAGAAATTTTATCTCAACGGAATGAAATAAATAAGAGGAGAAGCAAAAGAAAGAAAGCAAAAAAGGTCACTGCATGGGGCTACTGAGTAAGTAATAAATTGCAACTTAAAATCAAAGTTGCCACCTAAGCACAATTCAGCAAATTGAAAGGAGATACTAACTTCAACTAATATGATGCAGAGAAACTGTACCTTTGTTACATCATAATTAGTTAAGGTTGGCTTTTTAACTGGAGACCTATGTAATGAATTATTTTGATGAAACTGGCCCAGCCCGTTTACTTGATGTGCATGTTTTCTGTTTAATTCAATGATCTTCTGCTGCACTACAGGCTTCAACTCCTCCAGCTCAGTCAATGCCATCAAAAATTTCTAAAAGAATACATCAAATCAAATTGTGTCCCAAAAATTGTAACAAAAACTGCTATTTAATATTATAGAACAGACAGTATTACCTTTCTCAAATAAACTTTTTGGCTTTGAAGAGATGCTCTGTAATCTCGATGGCATGGTAATGTCTCGGAGACCAAACTGAAATAAAAGAGTGCAAAGTATTTCCAGAGGCATTTTTTGAATATATTTAAAAGAGGGTGTTTCGCATGTCACAAAACTGTGCCAGTTGTGAATAGTATAATTGGTTTTAATTGTTTTCAGTTCGGTAAATTTTTTCTTCCGAAGACTGATTCTAACCTTTTATTCAAAATTGGACCCGATATATTCCAATGTAAAATTAGTCTCAAATTTGGTTCATTCAAACACACATTCCCACCAAAAGCAAGTGTTTAAATTTGGTTTTTTACATACATATTTCAACCAAACGCTAGTTTTAATTTTGGTATTTCCATATACATATTCCCACCAAAAATTTGTTTATTTTCTTCATTCATAATTTTGAAGAAAAAAAAAATGCCTCATAGATATTTTGGACTTTCAACCTTCTAAATGTTCACTCCTTCCCTCCCACTCCCCTCCTTCTCTTCCCCCCCATGTCATCCAAAAAACCAAAAAATTGTCAAAGCACAACGAACAAATCCAAGAATTCATGGACAGGACAAGGCTGACAATAATTCCCAATAAGGCATCAGAATGTGGTTTCAAAATTAAGGCAGACAATCATAAAGTGGATGTGAGAAAAAAGACACAAGTTAATTTTATATGTGCAAGTGTTTGTGTATGTATGTATTTGCACGTGTGTTTGTGGGTGAGTTTGGTGTTTTTACATATTCATTTAGATTTTGTAATTACCAAATAATGTCATTAATATGTTTTGACTCTTCAAAACTTTTATTGCTATTTTTTTATTTTTCAAAGCATTAAAATATCGGTTGATGGGTAGGTTTGTATAAGATAAACATATGTGTGTGTGTGTGGTCAAGACTCAAAACAAACTGAATATAAACTGAAACAAGTTTTAATTGAATTTAGACAAACTGCATATAAACCAAAACTTTCTAACTTATATCCAGACAAATTGGAAGTTAAATAAAATAAATTCAAAATTGACATAATTTTATTTCAGGTTTATTTTAGATTAGAACTGAACCAGGTTTGCGGTTATCCAAACACCCTAATCTGGCCGGTACCAGCCAATTAAGATCATAAATTAAAACAGGGATAAAGTGAACTGCTCTATGTTTCTTACCTTGAAAATCGTAAAAGCATAATGTACAGATCTATAATATTCTTCTCTCTTCGAAAGATGTCAGCCTGCAATTTAATGAGTAAACTGGAATCTGAGAGGCCATTTAGGACAACTAAACAAGAAATAGCATAAGTATTACAATATTGCAAATGTAAGCAAACCACATGTGGCAGAATACACGTCCAGAAAAATAAGCATTTCCAAATTTATGATAGTAACAAAATATTTCAAAGAGATGGGGAATTCCACCTTTATGCAGTCTAACCAAGTGGTTTAACACCCTCAAAATCAAATATTACAGGCTTCCAATGATCAGTATAGGTGAGCTAAGGCTTTAGTTTTAGTTGGCTTTGGTTTATTACGTTTAGTCCAAAACTTTATTTTATTTTAATAAGTAACACATTTCATTAAAAAGCGCAGAGGGGCACAACTTAATACACAGGAAGTATACAAGAGAAAAGTCCTTTAATTTTTTAATCATGCTCTTAGGTAAATGAGATACTTGGTGGAGAGTGGCGATGGACTCTAATTATGGCAGTTTATGGAGAGGGTGGTGTTCTCTTGAGGTAGGTGGGGGATGGTTCCAGGATCAACTTTTGGCATGACCAATGGTGTGGGGAAGCAGCTCCAAAAGTAACTTTTCGAGTTTTATATGGTCTTGCTTGTGTGAAAGATGCCTCGATTGTGGTTAATTTGGAGTTTTTGAGTGACTCAAACCAGTGGAATGTGAACTTTGCTAGAGCAGCGTATAATTGGGAGGTGGATATATTTGCTTCTTTTCCAAATGTTGCATTTAGTTAGTGTGAGAAGAGCATGTGAAGATCAGTTGCAGTTGACTCCTTCCAAAAGAGGATTGTTCAAGGTCAAATCCTTCTATTGCTCTTTGGCTTCTCCTGAAGGTAGTTGCTTCCCTAGAAGAGTGTTTAGTGGACTCAAGCTCCTTCAAGGGCAGCCTTTTTTACTTGGTTGGCAATGCTAGGCAAGATCCTCACCTTGGATAATCTCAGGAGGCAACACATCATCGTAATGGACAAATGTTGCATGTGCAAGAGGAATGGGGAGTCTATGGACCACCTTCTTCTTCATAGTGATGTGGCTTCTGCCATTTGGAGTGCTCTTTCAATCGGTTTAGGATGTCCCAGGTTATGCCTAGACAGGTTTTTGATCTATTTGATTGTTGGTGGTCCTCTGGCAGACCAATGAGTGTTACAGTGTGGAAAATAGTGCCTATGTGCCTCTTTTGGTGTTTATAAAAGGAAATGAATGATAGAAACTTTAAGGATAGGGAGAGGACGCTAGGGAAATTTTATCTTTGTTTTACGAAACATTGTATTTTTGAACGGCAATGTTTGTGTCTCCTCTGTTGATTAGTTATAGAAATTTCCTTATTTGTTTTGCTATTTCTAGTTAGGAGATTCCTTTTATATACTTCTTGTGTACTTAAGGACGCCTTACTCTTTCAATGAAATTGGTTTATTACTTATCAAAAAATATATATATAAATAATTTTTTGTCCCCAAGGAGAGGGAGATTCAAACTAGTGCCCTCCAATTCATGAGACGTGGCCCCCAACCGATTAAACCACCCACCAGAGACAAAGAAAACCCCTTTAATTAGAAAGAAAAAAATAATAATAATAATATTAATAAAGAGTACAAAAATCCACAAAACCAGAAAAGTTAGAATATTGTGAGATTATACACCCTTGTTCATATATAAAGCAATTTGACCAAGATATTGTTTTAACTCATTCACTGAATTTTTTTTTTTTTAATGACAGGGAACCTCGACAAAGCAGGTCCCTTCAGGCCCACTTATGCAGAGTAAACCTCGGACCCATGCACCACACTCTCGGAAGTTTCCCTACATGGACCAAGGTAAATCGTTGGCTTTTACACCAGGGGATGTGGCCCAAGGGGGAGTTTGCACTTGGCAAGTCTCTAACTTGGGATCTATCCCTAAGACCACAAGCCTCAACCACTAGGCCAACCCCTTGGGGATTCATTCACCGAAATCTTGCAATCTTCAAAACACCTCTCTCTCCGTATACCCCACATGAAGCACAAAGGGGACACCATCCAAACATCTAAAATGGAACTTCTTCCCAATTGACCTCTCCAACAATTCAAGAACTTTACCACCTCTAGGCACGACCCATTCTACTCAGGAAAAGCTAAAAATCGCAGTCCATAATTCTCTTGCCACTGCACAATAGAGAAGAAGATGATCTATAAATTTCCCACTCCTTTTACACATGCTACACCAATCCACCAATATGACTTTTCTCTTTCTTAGGTTATCCAAAGTCAAAATCTCCCCAAGAGCCATTGTCCACACAAGAAGCTTGCTCTCAATGGAACCTTAACTCTCCAAATGGTCTTCCAAGGAAATGATGAACTAGACAGAGTAGATAACTTTTCATAAAACGATCTTACTTCAAACTTCTGCCTCTTGGATGGTATCCACCAAATACTATCCTTACCATCATGTCTCAGTTAGAGAGAATACAACACATTAAAATATTGTCACCAACTCTACCTCCCATTCAAGCACAAGTCTGATAAAGATGAATTGCAATGATATTTCCATGTGCAAGTTATCTGCCAACCACACCTCTTTACAGCAAGCAATACTAAAGAACTCCAGAAATGAGTCCTTTAGTGGCTAGTCCCCACACCATAAATCATGTCAAGAGGTTCCATCTCTCACTTCATATCTAACAAATCTAAAAAAATAAACAAAAAAATAAAAAAATAAAACAAAAAAACTCCTCACCCCCTCCTTATATATTCCACACTACAACTCCAAAGGGCCCCACTACCCTCCTTAGAACACTAACCTCTGCTGATACTATCATATTTTGCTTCCACCACTTGTCTCCACAAAACCTCCCTCTCCATAGCAAAACGCCAAAACCATTTACCCAAAAGAGCTTGGTTAAACTAAGTCAAATTTCTTCCCCCCAAACAACCCATTTGCTTTGGAGAACAAATCTTTGACCAATATATTAAATGAAACTTAAACTCATCATTTATATTGCCCCATAAAAAATCTAGCTAAAGTTTTTATAGCCTTTTAGCAATAACAATCGAAATGGGGGAACAAAGACAAATAGTACGTCAGCAAATTGGACAATGAACTTTTAATCAAGGTCAACCTACTCCCTTCGACAAATACAAACTAGCCAAATGCCTTTGCATTTTTTTCTACAATGTCACTCCTTATAAAAGTATATTTATATGATGCTCCTAAAGGAAGACCCAAATACTTCATCAGTAGCATAGCTACCCTACACCCAAAGATGTTAACCAAACTTTCTACATCAACCACTTCACCGACTAGAATAATAAATTAATCTTTAACCCGACACCGCTCTGAAACATAAAAGAGATGACACAAATTGTGGATTTGTTCACAATTAACCTCACAATAAATCAATATGTAACCCTCGAACAAGAGATGAGACACTACAAAGTCTTCACTATTCCTCAACCCCACCAAAAACCTAATAATAGCCTTCTATCCACTGTGGCTCACATCATCTTATGGGGTGACACAAATTGCGGAATTGTTCACTATTAGCCACACAATAAATCAATATGTCACCCGCAAACAAGAGATGAGACACTACGAAGTCTTCATTATTCCTCAACCCCACTAAAAACCTAATAATAGCCTTCGATCCACTTTGGCCGACATCATCTTATGGGGAGGTATGAGATACAATTGCTACCACCAACCGGGAGAGGAAAGCTGGCCGACATCATCTTTAAAGCCCTAGTGTCTAATTTGCCTACCTACTTTATGTCTTTGTTTCCTCTCCCAGCTAGCGTTGCCAAGCATATTGAGAAGTTGCAACAGGATTTCTTGTGGGGAGGAATGAAAATGAGCCCCTCAAAAGCTTGATTCAAATAAACAAATTTGTGTTCTACATCTCAGAAAGTTGAGGTTAAATTTTGCTTGGTTAGCTGGTCCAAGGTGTGTTCACCACTCTATGAGAGGGGTCTGGGGGTTAGAAATCTGCTCTTGTTCAACTGTGCCCTTTTAGGAAAGTGATTATGGCATTATGCTTCTGAGAGAGAGGCACTCTGGAGATTGATAGTGGATTTTAAATATGGTAGTCAAGGTGGATGGGGCTCCAATGGAGTCAATGGATCTTATGCGGTGGGTCTCAGGAACTTCATCAAGAAAGGTTGGGACATGTTTTCAAGACATAATTGATTTGAGGTGGGTGAGGGCTCCAAAATTAGTTTTTTGGTATGATGTGTTATGTGGGGATCACCCCCTAAAGGAAATGTTTCTGGAGTTGTTTAACATTGCCTCCTCTAGGAATACTTTTGTGGTTGATCACCTTGTATTCTCTAATGGCTCCCTCAGTGGACTGTCAATTTTGCTAAAGTAGCACATTACTAGGAGTTGGAGTTCTTTTCACCATTCTTTGATCAATTGTATTCTATTAGATTAAGACAAGACAGTGTAGATAAGCTTAGTTGGAACCCCTCTAAGAAAGAGTTGTTTGATGTATGATCGTTCTATGGTGTTTTAATCCTCCATGATAGCATTCCCTTTCCTTGAAGGTGTATTTACAGAGTTAAGGCTCCTTTGTGAGTAGCTTTTTTCACTCAGTCAACCGCTTTAGGTAAGATTCTCACTATGGACAACCTAAGAAAGCGGCATATCATTGTAGCAGATTGGTGTTGTATGTGCTATGAGAGTAGGGAAACCATTGACCACCATTTACTCCATTGCAAGACAACTAGTGCCGTATGGAGTTCTCTTTTTTATTTGAGTTAGCATGGGTCATACCTTGCTGGATGATAGACCTCTTCACTTGTTGGAGAGGGAAATTTTGTAGTCCTCAAAGTGAAGCAATTTGAAAATGATTCCACTATGGATGATGTGGTGTATTTGGAGAGAAAACGATGACCGAAGCTCTGAAGACAGTGAGACGACAACGACGGATTTGAAGGCCTTCTATTTCTATAACTTTTCCCAATAGCTAGTTGCCTATGATTATTTTCATATTTCTAGTTTTCATGACTTTCTTGATTTTTCTTCTTTTTCTAGCTAGGAGGGCCTCTTGTATATTTATTGTGTACTTGGGGGTGTGCCCTTTGGTTTTAATGAATTTCATTATATATATACAAGGGGATGCAAATAAGTGATTGTATGAAGCAGAAGTATCCAATGTCATTCATATGGTCAACATCAAAGGAACTCCACTCCATGGACTTCCTTAAGAACTCTATAGATTTATGATAAAAAATGATAACAATTGCAGTTATAAAATAATATGGTAAAATTAAAAACTCTTACTCAGAAAAGAAAAGGTTTTCTAATAATTACTAAACAAGATTGTTAGCCAATCCATCTGATTAATAGAACCAAATTTCATAAGAGATGATATTCCATCCACCCAATCATCTAAATCCACAAGTGATACTCCTTCGTTCACTTCTAAAAAATTATTTCTCCCTTCACTATAATGCCCACCTGTGATTTTCATTAATTCTCCTAAGACAGCCACTTATCACTTGAAAACCATACTTCGTTCAAATTTACCATGCAACTTCAATACGTCTAACTCCATAAGAAGCTCAACCTCAAGTTCTAAGGTTAGGCAAGGTACAATAAGGTGAAATTGAAACCTAGTTTCACAATAAGGTGAAAGTGACCAATTATCCTCATGAACAAATTCTCTGAGTGTATGAACAGCCAATGCAACCGCCCACTAGAAAGTTATCATAGCTGAAGTACCTAACCAAACAACATAAAGAAAGGCTCCAATGCATCAACATGCACTACTCTAGTACGTGCATTAATACTTCACCCACTAGAAGCAACCAATTTTACCTTCATCAAAATCTCAAACAAATCCTTTCCCCAACACACTGTGTTTGGCTACCTACCAATTTAAAAATAACTAAACCTTCACACTTAATCAAAAAATTAAACCCACAAAAAAAAAAAACGCACACAGCATGAATAATTCAAACCTGGCTTGGAAAACAATCCAAAAACAATATTTATAAAATTGCAGAATACCAATACCAAACCCTAAAGTGAAAATTCACAATAATCAACAAACTTTTGGGAGGAGGCTATGAAACCTGTTTGAGAATAGTGTCCGCGATCCGGAAGTAATACCAGAGAGAAATCCGATTGTTAACCTCGAGCTTCGGAGCACTAACGGCCACGTTAATCCTCTCAGAAGACAAGTCCATCTTAAATATTTCGTTCCTTTATTCTTTTTTCTTTTCTTTCTAGCCAAGCACCATTTGCTTAGGATCGGGAATTTCGGACACTCTGAACTAGAAATCTAAGAGGGAGACACCTTAGAGAGAGGTCGCGGTCGTCAATGGAGACTTGGGCTCGTAGAACAGCAGAGGGATCAGAGAGGGTACGATACAATACAAGAAAGGAGGCCATTTGGGTTTCTCACGAGGGTAAATGTGGCAAACAGATTAGGCACAGGGGTCCTTTCGTGCTTAGAAATTTCGAAATTCATAAATTAGTTGAAACGATAATAACTTCTTCAATAATTTTGGTACAAATTAAGTCACTTGTGTTATTTCGCATAGAATATGACAGATTAGCATGAAACAATAAAAGCTAATGGAAAATGCTACATGCTCAATTTTTTTTTCTAATAAATATTTAATTTTTACCTTTTTATAATTAAAAAATAAAATAAAATACGAAAAAAAAAATCTAAAGTAATAATATATATATTTTTGTCTATCCTTTTTTTTGGTGTTTTTTAAAAAATAAAAATCGTATTTTTCTTCATAATAATGTCAAATGGTACGAAAAGATACCATTTTTTTTTAAATACCAAAAAAAAGATAGACAAAAAATATATATTATTATTTTAGACATTTTTAAAAATATTTATTTTTCTAAAATTATTTTTAAAAAAAATTAAAAGTTATACATTTGTTGGACCAAAAAGTTGGATTTGTATCATGCCACAAAGTGAATTCGGTAAAAACACTAAAATGCACAATTTTCCGACTCAAAAAATAATAATAAAAAAAAGGTCCTTTTGTGCTTAGAAATTTCGAAATTCATAAATTAGTTGAAACAATAATAACTTCTTTAATAATTTTGGTACAAATTAAGTCATTTGTGCCCTTTCACTTAAAATTTGACACATCAGCATAAAACAACAAAAGCGAATTTAGTAAAAACACAAAAAAGCACAATTTCCCAACTCACAAAAATTAAAAATATTAAAATAATAAATAAATAAATAAAACTCGCCAATAAGTGGCACACTCACACTTTCCCAAAGACAAGTCTATAGTGAGATATAGTAATCTGGATTGTAAATGTTGCATCATTCAATCGTTGTGACCAATCCTTACAATTTAGTCAAATAGTTTTTTCTAAAATATGCTTATTATCTAGATTTGAAATTTCCACTGGCCTACTTGTTTGTAAATAATAAGGGGTTGCAACTTTTTGAGTGATTGAATACTTTTTCATTAATGATTCAAATGGATGATTATAAAAATGAGTACCACCATCACTTAAAATTGCTCAAAGAGTACCAAAATGAGAAAAAAAAAAATTATCTTTCAAGAAATTTACCACCACCTTGTGGTTGTTCGTCTTGCAAGGCACTGCTTAAATCCATTGGAAATATTGTCAACACCAACAAGAACATAGAGATAACCGGACGATGGATAAAATCGATACTCCTAACATCAAAGATCTCAACAATAAGAATATTGTTAAGAGGTATCATGTTTCGTTGAGAAATATTGCCCATGCATTGGCATCGATCACATGTGGTGCAAAACTTATGGGCATCACAAAAATGAATAGGCTAGTAGAATCCACATTGTAGAACCTTTGTAGCAATGTTTTTGGCACCAAAGTGACCACCATAGGCATGGTCATGACAAAAAGATATAATACTATGAAACTTATTCTCAAGAACGCATCTCCTAATGATTTGGCCAGACAACACTTTAATAGGTATGGATCATCCCAGAAAAAATGTGTTAACCTCGACAAGAAATTTAGATTTATTCTATTTGGTCCAATTTTTAGGGAATTGATCAGTAACAATGTAACTCACAATATCTATGTACCAAGGTAATTGGGAGACAACTAGAAGTTGTTCATCATGAAATGATTCATTCAAGAGTAATTCGATTCATAGAAGTCTCTACAACAAGTCTGAACAAATGGTTAGCTACAATATTATTAGAACGCTTCTTATCCCGAATTTCAATATCAAATTCTTGTAGCAATAGAACCCAACAAATTAAGCAACGTTTAACATCCTTCTTAGAGAAAAGATACTTCAATGCTGCATAATCTGAAAACGCTATGACCTTGGATCCTAAAAGATATGATCGGAACTTATCCAATGCAAATACTACTGCTTGTAACTCTTTCTCAATGGTAGAATAATTAGGTTGAGCATCATTGAGGGTCCTACTAGCATAATAGATGACATGGGGCAACTTGTTCCACTTCTGTCCTAAAACAACTCCAACAGCATGATCAGATGCATCACACATAAGCTCAAAAAGTATATTCCAATTAGGTAGTTGGATAATTGGTGCAGAAGTCTATAATGGTTTAAGAGCGTGTTTGGGATTGAGGTGGACAATAGAGCTTTTGAATTTAGAACTTTTGTCTATGGGCTTTTGTCAAAAGTACTATTACTGAAAAGTTGTTTACATGTTTGGTAACTGTATGTCTTAAGTACTTTTTTAATGTTACTGATGTTTGATAACAAAACTAAAAAAGTGTTTTTAGTTGCAAAAATGACAATAAAAGACATGTAATGTTTTCATTTTTTTTTTTTTCATTTCTTAGCACCCTTTTAATATAAAAATGGTTAATGTTAACTTTTGTTTTTTTTTTTTTTAAAAAATGTAATGGTTTATGTATTGGTTCTAAGCTATAAATAATTAAGTAAAAAAATCATAATAATAGTAAAAGGAAACAAATAAACATGAATGTGCAGTAATTATCACAATTTCATCAGTCAAATAAGAATATATAATTTGTCAAAAGCAGCATCACAACATTTCAAAGTATTTAACACATAAAAAAAGAACAGCATTCAAGGAGATCCTTATAACATTTTAGATAATTTATAACAAAATAACATAAAATAAATAAATAAAGAACAACATCAACAGGTCATAAGTAGATTAGTAATATGATCACGTTCAATGTTCATAGAATTTTGATTAGATGTCTCTGATCCTTGTATACTTGACTCATCATGTGCTTCGTCGTCGCCTATATTGTCAGTAGGTAGTAAATCTTCATCAATCATCATCATCATCATATGGTTGGACTCAACATCCTTTATTGCATGCCTCCTAATGAAGTTATGAAGAACCATAGACGCAACCATGATTTTCACTTGTTTATCATAAGGAAAATTCGGCAAACAATGCAATAACTTCCACTTATTTTTCCAAACTCCAAATGTTTTTTCAATAGTGCATCTAAGTGATGAATATGCATGATTAAAGATTTCATGCATACCCCTCGGCTGGCTTCCACGACGAAAGCCTAGTAGATGATATCATTCCCCTTTGTATGGCCCCATGTATCCCTTCATGTGAGGATATCCTGCGTCTACCAAGTAATACTTGCCTACAAAAAATATATGAATAACAGTCATAAAAATATTAAAAATTATATTTTTTCATGTTTAATTCATAATTTTTATTTTTATTAAATACAGACCTCTAGGTGGTGTGGAAATCGCAATTCTTCCTTTCGAATAGCTTCTAGAAAAATACGTGTATCATGTGCAGTACCTTCCCATCCAGCCCAAACAAATGTGAAACACATACAAAAATCACAAACAGCCATAACATTATGAGTATGAGTCCCTTTTCGATTAATATATGGTATTTGTTTTGATGGAGAAATTTTAACTGACACATGAGTCCGATCAATGGCTCCAATACAATCTTTGAAGTATGGCCAATACCGCTTATCATCACGAATTTTGCTTGAAACATCCCTAAACTCTCTATCAATAGGATTAATAATGTCAATCTCCGTTCTTGAAATAACCATTAAAACACGAGTAAAATGTCTACTAATAGTTTTCCCTGAATGTTGAAACCTTTCTTACACTATTTTGTTTCCAAACCCATGGCCTAAAGTAGTCAAAAACATAGCCACCAACTCCTCAACAGTTAATTTTCTAGTACCTTTTAGATGGTATCTTTCCTTCAACTCTTTACACAAGTAAATGAATACGCGTATTTCTATTCTGAAATTTTGTTTGCACCTATTAGGATTACCTTGTAGAATCTTCATAACCCACTTATAACCTGTTTGAGAAGATGTCTTACAAGGTTCCTTTGTAATATATGGCATATAATAGTTCTTAACAAATTCTACAGTTATAGCTGGTAGAATAAAAATATCATTTTTAGTTTCATTTTCCTTTTCATCGTAGTCACTATCACTTAAATCATCTTAAGTGCTATAATCACTATTGTCCATATCTATACCAAAAAAAAATAAAGAAATAAACACCCATAAAATAAGAAAAAGAGATGTCTAGGTAATTATGAAATATTATAAGAATGTTAATGTAATACACAAATCAAGACATAAAAAGAAATAATAATAATAATAATAATAAAGAACATTCAAATAAATCCTTACAACTTTTCAAATGGTCCATAACAAAACAACATTAAAAAAATAACATTATTTCTTGCTACAACGGTTAATTTCTCTATTTCCTATTCGCCTAATATAGTCAATTTGCAACAATGGCTATTTAATAGTTACAAACATCTTTCTATGTGGTCTCTTAAGAAATACCTTTGTTGCACACTTAAGGATGTCAATATCATTTTCTCTTTCAGTAATCCCCCGAACAACATCCATAACATCTTCAATACTACATCCAAGTTTATCGTAACTCTTAGATGTCAATGTATTTCTACTTTCTATTACATTACAAATGCGACTCAAGGGTTGACTAACAATTTGAACTCATTTCTTTCTTTTCTTACATTGAACAGTAAGACCAACCTTCTTATTTCCATTATCCCGTGTATTTAAATCAACGGAAATATCATCAATACTCTGTGTATTGAGATTTGATTCATCATCCAAAACATCTAAACCTTCTACAACATTGCCATTTTCATCAAGCATTACATCATTACCATCTATGGCACCAATATCATTAGGAACTAACCCTATGGATAGTGCCCAAGATCCTTCCCCAGTGGTAGTTATATCTCTAAACAATATTTCTACCTTCATAGCATGAGCCAAACCTGGCTATGTCGTGCAAAATTTGGTTGCTTCTGGAATTTCCTGTATTTAGGTACATGTAAAATCAATAATAAACATTTTTAAATCATTTAAACAAAAACAAATAAGTACAAAATAATACCGCAATTTTTTCCCACCAATCATCAAAGCATCAATTGTCTTTTTCATCGGATCCCATCCAAGGCCAGTTTCCTTGCCTATCAATCTCTTCCAAATGTTCCACTCTTTTTTCAAACTATCCCACTTATTTTTTAATTGTTTATAGCAATATTATTTTCCAGTTTTTTCATTAAATTTTTCTATCACATTTTTCCACCCAGTCCTATTGAAATGTGTTCCTGGGCGGTTATCAGCATGAATCTCAGTAATACATATGTCAAGATAATCTTCTAACATTTTTTCAGTCCAAATTACTTTCTTTATTTGAGTATTTGTAGTAGTAGTAGCAACAACGTTGCTTTGACCTTTTTTACTCATGTTTTTTACACAATAAATAAGCTGATAAAATTATAAATAAACAAATATGTTAAACACTATTGACAATTAAATATATGTTTAAAGTGAATAGTTGATAGAATGCAAAAAATCATATTTGTATAAATAATATGCATGTCCATCCAACAAAAGGGTAATAACAAAACAACAAAAAATAATAGAATCAAATTTCTGTAATAAGAAATGCAATAAATAATTCAAGAAAATTAATTATTTTTCCATGCCATTGTCATTCACCTCTTTATAAGCTTCATATATATATATATATATATAATAAGTAAAAAAAAATCTGTCATATATCTAGAAGAAATCCACAAGATATATATATATATATATATATATGAATTAAACTTTAGTCAGGCGCCTCCTTAAAACTCATGTTTTACAGCCCCCAATCATACACGGTCACATAAGCAAAAGCAGACCAGTTGCATAAAATTATCATACAATTAGTAGGATAGGATGAAGAAAAGAAAAAGAAGAAAAAAGTAAGAAGAAAAGAATAGCCACGGTCTGGAGAAAGAAAGAAGAAAAGAAGACCCACTGTGACCCAGCCGGCTCTCCCTCTCCGGGTGTGACCCATGGCGTGACCCACCATGCAGGCCGTGACCCACGACGTTGAGTGCCGGGTCTCCCTCTCTGACTCCGGTTTTCGGCCTTTAGGTAATAAAATTTCTAAGGGTTAACTTTTCCCTTTTAGGTTTTAGATTTGATCCCAAAAACAAGTTTTGAGGCATTAGAAACAAGTTTTGGGCATTAGAAACGGGTTTTGAGGCATTAGAAACGAGTTATGGGGTATTAGAATCGATTTTTAGGCGAATTTCGGGGGGTTCGAAGTCGGTCAAGCGGGTCACGGCCGGCAAGACCCATGCTTGCGGTCAGACCCACTACCAGCGTGGGTCTCTGGTTTGCTAGGTTGCTGAATTGTTGGATTTAGGGTCTGCCGGCGTGGGTCTCTAGCTTCTGGGTTGCTGGGTTTAGGGTTTAGGGTCTTTTTGGTATTTTTTCACTTTGATTTGCTGTTATTGGTCTCATTTTGATTTTTTGTAATTTTCTTGAATTGATGATGTGTATTATGTTGATTGGGTGCTGCAAAACACCACTTTTGTAGGAGGACCTGACCATAGGGGCTCTATATATATAATGAGCATGATGTTTTTTTTTTTTTTAGCATGAACCAGTGGTGTATGAGTTGTGAGCACGATGTGTTAAGTTTTGTTTATTTTGTTTTTCGCGAGTACCATGAATAGGTGGTGTATGAGAAAAATCTTCTTATAAAAATATCTCTGTTCACAAAAGGCTCGAGAAAGAAATAAATTATATATTAAAAAAAAATCTCTGTGACATTAGTGTCATCTCCATAGCAGGCTCACCATGATGATAGCATTGTCACATATATCAAAAAACAGAAGAAAAATAGAAGCTAGCCGGCCTATGCGATGTGTGATCTGTACGTATGGAGAGACACGTGAAGATGCAGAAAAAGCATATCAAAAAATAAAAATAAGAAAATAAAAGGCAAAGTAAAAAAAGTCCCTCAAGCCATATCTTTCTCGTTCATATTTTCTTCTCTCTCGTTCACGGAGGGTTCTTTCATATTTTCTTTCTCTCTCGTTCAAGCAGAAACCCAGAAACCTCAAAAAACAAAAAGCAAGTAGAAACCTCGGCTCTCTCTCTCATTTTCAGTCCATAAACTCACCATGATATTTTTTTCTTGCTATGTACAAACAACTTCTCTTAGTCATGATTTTTGTGACCAAGAACTTCAAACCGTCGTCTCTCTTTCTCTCTTTGATCCTCAAAAGAACAAGATTATATAGAAATCAAAAGGAAAATCAGACTTACCGCGATATGCAGCTTTCAAAGACAGGCGATGGGACTCACCAACTCTCAAATTCACAGAAGGGTTTGTAGCTCTCAAATTCGCAGAGGAGGCGCGAGGCAAGAAAAAAATTTGTATATATATCGGTAGTGTTGTAAATATGTGAAATATTTTGGATATTTTTGGCAATGTTGTTATTTTCATTAAACAAAACTGCGGCGCGCCTTTTCCATTTCATGTGCGTTTGGTCAGAAGCCTTAAATTCGAGCTTGTGACTAAACGCATGTTTCAGCATTTGGGAGGACAGAAGCACTTTGTTAAAAGAAACCCAAACGACCCATTTTTTCTTTAAAAGTGCTTTTTGAAACCTAAAAGCCCTTTTGATGCCCTAAAACGCAGTCTCAAACATGCTCTAAGCGTCTCAAAAGCATCCATACATTTTTTATCAGAAACAAAATCAACATCCTTAGCAAGTAAGTTGCATAGGGGTCAAGATATTTTGCTAAAGTCCTTAATGAGTCTTTAAAAAAGATTTAATCATCTTCATTGTACTTGGTGGATGTATATTAGAAATTAAATCAATTTTGGCTTTATCAACTTCAATGCCCCTACAATAAATGACATGTCCAAGAACAATCTCTTGTTGCACTATAAAACGACATTTCTCCCAATTCGAGATTAGTCTCTTCACACCTTTCGAGCATAAGAGATAGATGGTGCAAATTGTCAAGACTTCCATCAGCTTTAAATTTCTTCATTAGAAGCCACTTGCATCCAATTGCTTTCCTTTGACTTGGCAAATCCGTGAGCTCCCACAAATCATTTTTCTAGATTGATTCAAGCTCTTCATTCATAGCTTTAATCCATTTTCCAACATCATGACTAGTTACAGCTTCTTTGAAATTTGCTGGATCTTCTTGCAAATTTACATCATTTGTACTTAGTACAAAATGATCCTTGAGTGTAATTGATGGTCATCTTTGTCTTTTACTCTCACTATTCTGATTATTTATAACCAAATGAGGTGAATCATAGGATTTTCTTTTGCTCCCACTGTCTTGAAGATTTGTGTTGTGTTCATTTTCTGTCAAAGTGTCCTGTGGTGTTTGACACTCAAGATCTTCACCTTGTAAGAGTTTGATTTCATCAATGGGAGTAATCTGATTAGTATTTTCTAGAAATGCAGCATCCCTGCTTTTTATTAATCGCTTATTTGGATGGCAAAATCTATATCCACTACCATTTTCTACATATCCTATAAATTTGCATTCCCATGTTTTACTACCCAAGTTTAACCGGAAAACAAATACTGGGGAAAAAAAAAACCCTCACCGGAGCTTCATTGGAGACTCGCCGAAACTTCGATGGAGCATCAAAACAAGCTAAAAACAAGCAGAACTTGCAGGGAGTACTTAAAACAAAAGAAAAACACTAAAAAAAACAAAACAGAAACAGTCATTAGAGGCTACCGAATCTTCGTCAGAACTTGTCGGAGAAGATAGAATACTCCGGCCACTCCAAAAATAGTGGCTATAGAATCAATAAAGGGCCACACATTAAATATTCAATAACAAAAACATCAAATTGCTAGAAACCTTTTTTTTCAGTGGCCGCTATAACTTTTTTGACACCACAGAACATGCCGATTATCACACCCAGAAACAAGAACTCGTACTCCAACAACAACTATAGTGCTTTTTTTTTTCTTTCTCAATGGCCTCTACACCATGTCGGCCACCTTACATGAACCATTATAGACAATGACAACAACCACAGAATATCTGGCCAACATCACAAAACACCAAAACACAAACAATATCATTTTTTTTTCTCTAGTCATCACGAAAAAAAAAAAAAAAAACACAACCTGCTCTAGAGAGCTCTTCAAAGGTACTGCCAATGTGGGCATTATGTCCACATGGTCAATCTTGCCACCAAAAAAACCTCAAAAAAACAACACAAATAGAGCGGAAAAAAAAAAAACTACAACAAAGGATTCAAACCCTAAGGCTCTGATACTATGTTATAGTTTGTATGAACTGTTTAGACACAAAAGAAGGAGGCTATTATATTATTCAACTTATTCTTAACCTAATACAAGCATCCTATTATATAGCATAAGAAAATACCATAAAGACTAAACTACCCCCAAACTCTAATGACTTAAACCTAACTCTTCTAACAAGCATCAACAATGTCAATATTTGCAATTTGTGACTCTGTTACTGAATTGGATGGAAATGTGTGGAGGTTGGTCCTAAGGAGGAGAATTTAAGTAATCTTGGATGTTCTAAGCCTAAGAAGGAGATGCTAGTTGCTAATAAGTTGGATCAAAAGAATTTAGCTCAAGATTGGAGGTAGCTGTTTCGATCAGAAAAATCTCTAGGTGCTCTGCAGTATTTTTCACCTTTCAAGAGAGGAAGGGAAAGCTGTTGTGAAACCTCCTAAGGTAGCTATTGAGGAAGGTATTTTGAAGTGGTCTCCATCTCTTGTAGGCCAATTTCTTGAAAAACCTCTTCCTTACTACATTGTTAAGCGTACTGTGGATAATTTGTGGGCTAACTTTGGAAAAGTGGAGGTGTTCTTATTGAAAAATGGTCTATACCTGTTTTGTTTTACTAATGAAAGGGCAAGGGATGAGGTCATGGAAGCAAAGTTTTGGCATATAGCAAATAAGCCTCTTATTCTGAGAAAATGGGCTCCATGTATGCAATTGCTCAAACTTTCTTTATCTACTATTCCTATTTGGGTTAAGCTGCATAATCTTCCAATTGAGTATTGGAATTCTACTTGTCTAAGTTATGTAGCTAGTGGTATTGGCAAACCTCTTTGTGATGATTATGTTATTGAAGAATTAAGAATAGTTAAGAATTGGTTTTGCTAGGATGCTAGTTGAAGTGAATGTTGATTTTAATTTTCTAAAGGAGATTGAAATTAAGGGAGTTGAGGGGGAGAGGGTAACAGTAGGTATTGAATACCCTTGGTTGCATGTAAAATGTAAGAAGCATAAGACCTTTGGACATTTCGCTCACACTTGTACCAGAATTGAGAAGCAGGTTTGGATTCCTTGTAAATCTGATCCTATTCAAAAGGACTTACCTACGCAGGATAGGAAGGTTACTGAGGTAAAGATTGAAACAGCTCCTAGGTTTGTAGTTAAAGACCAATGGATTGAAGTGAGATCTGCTAGGAGAACTCCTGTTTCTAAGCCCACCGTTAGAGAGAGTTAGCATTGGACTAATTCCTTTCACTTGTTGGCTAGGGTTGATGGTAACTTTGAATCAAGAAAGGTGAGAGGATCAGGTGCAGTTTCAAATTCTCTCCAAAAAGTAATTGAACATGCTTTGTTTGAGGAAAGTGAAAGTTTTTAAATCAACAAGGGAAAAGGCAAGATGGGAGAAGATGATGAGATTTTGATGAAGGGTTATTCTCTTACATGAATTTTCTAATTTGGAATGTGAGGGGTTTGAATCACCCCTCTAAACAAAAAGAGGTGAAAAGTATGATAAGTTTACATAAAATTGGTTTAATCTGTTTGATTGAAACTAGGGTAAAGATTAATAAAGCTGATAAGATTAGAACCTGCATTGTTCTGTTGGGACTATGTTTATAACTATGATCAGCATTTTTTAGGGGAAGATTTGAATTTGTTGGAAGAATTATGTTTTTAAGGTGATTATGCTGGACAAAAGTTATCAAAGTATCAATTGAGTCATCAATTCTATAAAGGATAACCTTTGCTGGTGTCATCCCTTTATATATGGTGACAAAAAGGGTGTGGATAGGAAGTTGTTGTGGGATAATCTAATTTCTATAAAAGTTAAAGCTAATAAGCAGCCTTGGATGATTTGTGGAGACTTTAATGTTGTTAATTCTCTAACAGAAAAATGGGGGTCTGATAAGTTAAACTCTTATGAAATTGAGTTTAGGCAATGTTTGAATAAACTAAAGGTTTTGAAACCTAAAGTTTAGTGGATGCTTTTATAGTTAGACTAATAAGAGTGAGGAGCCTCAGTTTGTAGCCATGAAACTTGATAGAGTTTTGTCAAATAAGGCTTGGCTGAGTTACTTTAGCAAAACAATTGTGGAAATTCATTCAGGAGGCATTTCAGACCATTCTCCTGCTATTATTTTAGTTGAAAACTTGCATAATTTTAGTCCAAAACCTTTTAAATTCTTGAACTATTGGTTGGAGCACAAAGGGTTTTTGGAGTGGGTTAAAAAGGGATGGGATATTCAAGTAGATGGGGTTCCTATGTTCCAATTATATGCTAACCTTAAATCTGTGAAAGCTATGCTTAAAAGATAATTTATCTTGTTTTGGGAATTTGAAGCAAAAAGTTTTGGAGACTCAGGATAACCTTGACGTTGCTCAAAAAGAAGTTATTGCTTCTTTTGGGAGGGTTGATTGCTTGATAAAGGAGAAGGATTGTCTTCATGCTGATGTGTCTATAACAAAAGCTGAGGAGTCTTTCTTAAAGTAAAGGGGTAATTTCACTTAACCCCCTGAACTTTAGCGCCTTTTGCAAACACCCTCCCAATGTTTAAAAACTCTCAATTTGATGTACCAAACTTCTAATTTCTATCAATTTGCCCCTTCCATTAGGATTTTCTGTGAAATCCTAACGGATCCAATCAAAATGACTCATTTATCCCTCACTCCTAAACTACGTCGTTTTAGGCTCTAAAACTACACAGTTTTGGGCATCAAAACGACGTAGTTTTGGTCATTTTACCATTATTTTTTTTAAAGGAAAAATATTAAAAAAATTAAAAAATTTAATTTTTTTAGAATTTTTCAAAAAAGGAAGGAAATCGGGGGCGCTTGGCAGGGGGTGGCTCTGGTGATGACCCATCTTGCCCACCGCACCATGCCCATCCCCATACCGTCATTCCCAGTAGCCACAACCTAGCCCTGAACCCCATCAAGCCGGCTGACCCAGCGAAACCACTTTTCTTCGCCTTTCTTCACATCCCGGCCATGCGAATCGCCGACGGAGAATAGCGCTGGTGGGAACATACACTGGTGGGAACCCCTCGAAGGGCGAGGTCCCGTTGTAGCCTTGTTGGAGAATAGCTGCGAACCCAGGCGTAGATCTTGTGCATCGCCAAGTCGGCGGTGTTGGCGTTCGCATTTCCGCCGGTGTTCCCAGCGGTGGTGAGCTGCGTGACTATGACGCGACCATCGATCCGCTTGCTGGGCTACTTGAGGACGATGAGAGCGCCGTTGATGTGCTTGAAGGTGACGAAGCACGATTAGGGGGTGGCTCCAATTCCCTTCTCCCTTTTTTTTAATATTTAATATTTAATATTTTCTTTTTAAAAAAAATAATGATAAAACGGCCAAAACGACGTCGTTTTGAAGCCCAAAACAGTGTAGTTTTGGAGCCCAAAACAATGTAGTTTTGGAGTGAGGGATAAATGGTCATTTTGATTGGATCCGTTAGGATTTCACAGAAAATCCTAATGGAAGGGGCAAATTGACAGAAATTAGAAGTTTGGTACATCAAATTGAGAGTTTTTAAACATTAGGGGGTGTTTGTAAAAGGCGCTAAAGTTCAGGGGGGTTAAGTGAAATTACCCCTAAAGTAAAAGAGCTAGGAATCAATGGTTGCAATTGGGTGATCAAAACAATAGTTTCCTCCATCGTTCTCTTAGAATTCAGAATGCTAAGAGCACCATCACTCATTTATGGGATGAACATGGTAATAGAGTGGAGGATGTTGAGCAGATAAAAAAGATGGTTGTATAGTTTTATGAAAAGCTATTAGGTAGCAACCAAATGCAATTTACTAAACTGAAAGTAGCTAGGATTAGGCATCTTATTCCTACTGTAATTTCATCTGACAAGGTAGGAAATTTGGAGGAGGTTACTGTGACGACCCGCTTAATTAAAAACATAGCAAATTTTTTTTTTATTATTATCTAAAAACATTAACCCACAACAAGCGGATTGTCACAGTGGCATGGCAATACCGTAGTATGCCACGAACCCATGCATTAACCTGATTGACAATATAATATGCCTCACAGAGGTACATGCATGATCATCGTTTCATCAGAGTTTATATCTTGGAAACTAACTATGTTAAACATACATAACATCACAGAGCTGAATATTACATCTAAGTAATTAAAGTTTACATACAAAAGAATGGCTATACATAAGTGTCACACACGACACAAGTCATGTACAAAATGTCTAGGTCTATGCATTCACATGAATGAATGCTCTACAAAATGGTGTTATCAACAAGTCCCACAAAATATATATACATAGGGCGCATCAATGCCTCATAGATCATAATAGCCCAGATACCTCCACCTGGGTCATCATCCACGGCACCGATCCTGCATCCAAGTCAACAACATCATCGCACCGGTGACCCGAGATGCGTGGATTTATGAGCCCACCGTCTCTATAATATAGAGACCTCAGAGATAGGACCCACTAGGCATTACAAAAGTAATCATTTGAAAACATACTATATTAGCTGAAAGTATCGTAAGCCCGCTTATCCGCCTCGGGACATGCGCATACTAACCCATCTAACTTTATACATACTTAAAATCATATAGCTTAGCAATAAATCATATTAAAAGTCATCATGCATCATCCATCCGTAACGATGTACATATGCACGTTACATCTCCGTCTCATATGCACATTGAAACGTCTAACATAGAAACCATCGAAAACATCATAAATCATCATATGCAACCATTCATATCGATATACGTATGTATGCGTTACATCTCTGCACATAGGCATATGGATATGCCTAGCTTAAAACTCACATAAACCCATTCATCATCGTAAAGCCATATGCCATGCATGCTTATGCAACATCATCTTCTTCATATCATTCATACATTTACATAAACATCATCATCTCCTTCATATCATCATCATAAACATATAACATATATAACATCCTTATCATTACACGGCCATCTTCTACGATAGTGTGAGGTCAACTCATCACTACGGAGTTGTATCACCGTTTTCCATTTAAATGCTCATACTCATGCTCATGCTCATGTTCATGTACATAAGTGCTCATCTCATAAATACCATATCATAAAATCCATACTCATCATAATCATCATTTCATCTTATAAACTCATAAATACTCATAAAACCCTTCTTCAAAATATCTTATAAAACATCATTAACTCAACAAAGTATCATAAAACTTAAACCAATAAATATCATTAAATCAATTAATCATCATAAAACTCAAATCATAAAACAACATTAAATCAAATAAACCTCATAAAACTTAAATCATGAAATATCATTAAATCCATAAACATCGTGAAACATCGTAAACCTTGAAACATAGTATCATTTTCGTCCAGTAAGTAAAATACTTACATTGATCCGCTTGGGTCCTCTTAGCAACTTGACCCACTTGCGAATACCTATGTATTTACATGATAGATACATAGTCAAACTCTATTCAAGGCTCTAACAACTCAACTTCTACTAAATACATGGATCCTACCAACTTTTCTCACTATAAGGAAACCCATAGAGTTCTAGGGTTTCCAATTGACATAATTATCGTTTATATTACTAACCCATAAAGAATCTAGAGGGTTAGACCCTTTAAAATACCTAAATAAACACTTAGACAAAACTAGGGTTTTGGGTCTTACCTTGGTCCTTGGTGAAGTTTGGAGTTCCAAGCCACCCAACACCAACCCAACGCTAAATGAAAGAGTAGAGGTCCTCTAGACACAAGAACCCCAAAGAAATTTGAGAGATTAAGCAAGAACCCCCAAAAATCCAAGTGAAACCAAGAAAACCAAGGGTTTATAGATTTACCTTAAACCAATCGGTGGAAACGACGATTAATCCTCAAGGAACACGTTTCCGGGGTTGGATTTATGCTAGAAGACTTCAAATGATCAATACCTAAGGTTTGGGTGCAAACCCTAGGTGAGAAAGGAGAAAATCACGTGGAAGGGAAAAGGCGGAAGAAATGAGTGTTTTAACGAGCCGTGTCCGGACACGTTAGTGGGAGGTCGGACACCCAAGAAAACCGAAACTTCCTGCCTCATCTGTCGGACATCTAATCTCCATGTCCGGACACCCAAAAATGAAACTCCTGCCTAAGCTGTCCGGACACCTAGTCCCCTGTCCGGACACCACTTTCAGTTTGTTTGACAGACTCGACCACAACACTTATTTCCACTGTAAACATTTAAGTAAATGTCTTTTATGTTTCTTTATATGTCCATTTACTTTAAGTTTACATTGTAAATAAGGAAATACCCCCCATTTGGATCCAAATAAAAATACTAGAAAATCAAATTCCTAGTAGATCAAAATCCAAAAATCCAGTTTTAGTACAAAATGTGATTTTCGGCAGCTCATGATAAAAGTTTCATCGACGTTCACCAATGTAAACCCCATCATAAAATCTCATAAAATCACAATTGACTATCTAATATATGAGGAACAAGTGCGGTTGAAAATTATCATGAAAATCTCAATAATTGAAAAAGTCATTTTCCAGACTTAGCCAAATTTAGGGTTGACAGATTTTCATCTAATTTCTTGGGCGTTACAGTTACTGCAGAGGAGATTAGAGACACTCTGTTCCACATGCCAGCTAATAAAGCCCTTAGTCCTGATGGATATTATGTATAGTTTTTTAAGGCTTCTTGGCCTATTGTTGGAGAAGATGTGGTGGCTGCTATTAAGGGGTTTTTTTTACTTCTAGTAAGCTTCTCAAAGAAGTAAATGCTACCATTCTAACTTTAGTGCCTAAGAGAGTTAATCCATATGCTATGGGGGATTTCAGACTTATAGCTTGCTGTAATGTGATTTACAAGTGTATAACCAAGATCATTTCTAATAGGATGCTCCCTCTTTTGAATGATCTAGTAAGCTTGAATCAATCTGCTTTCATTCCATCTAGAAATATTTCTAAAAATATTTTGTTGGCCCAAGAACTTGTTAGAAATGATCATAAAGATAAGGGGGATCCTCGTTGCACTTTGAAAATTGATCTTATGAAGGCATATGATTCTGTAAATTTGGAGTTCATGATTCACTGCCTTCATTGTTTTGGTTTCCCAATGAAGTTTCTCGGCTGGATTAAGGAGTGTATTACTTCTCTTAGGTTTTCTATATGCTTAAATGGAACTTTGGTTCGCTATTTTGAAGGAAAGAAGGGGAAAAGGCAAGGAGATCCCTTGTCTCCTTATTTGTTTGCTCTAGCTATGGAGGTTTTTTCTAAGATAATGGCAGATCATACTAGTGGGGGTTCAGGTTTCAAGTTTTACCCTAAATGTTTGAAACATAAACTTACTCATCTTCATTTTGCAAATGACCTTCTTATCTTTTCTAAAGCCAGCTTAAATTCTATTAACATCATTAAAGATGCTTTGATTGAATTTGAGGAGTTATATGGTCTAAAAACTAATCCTTCAAAGAGCCTTTTCTTCTGTTTTGGTATTTCAGATAGAGTTAAACTCTTGCTACTAGGTGAACTAAGAATCAATGAAGGCATCTTCCAGTTAGATATCTTGGGGTTCCCTTGATTTCTACTAGGTTTTCTGCAACAGATTGTGTCACGCCCCCAAAGAAAAAATAAAAAGGGAAACGCGAACTAAAGAACTAGAAATAAATAAGGAAAATATTTAAATAAACACGAACACATTAAGGCAAAAGTAAGGGGGACAACTGTAATAAATCTTTAATATATATAACTATTATCGTTTAATATCAACAACCTGAGATTCTCATACAAAAGATTTAAACCCAACATAGAGGTAAAACAAAAAAAAAAGTGACTTATACATCTATTTCAAGTTAGAACCCTCCTACAAAATATACACATGTACAGTTTACAACAAAAAAACTACACAGTCAGGGCTTAATCCATCTATCTACAAAAAAATCTCAGGTTCAGCAACTACTAAGGGTCTGTGAAGTAATAAGTGAAAGAGTCCCAGTCATAGGGCCATATGACGGGGTGCATGTAATGCCCCGATAAAAGTAATCTTTATTTAGAAGATTCCTTCTTGACTAAACGCATAAGCCCGAAGCCTAACACCCTTAGCCTAACCTAATCACATTTGGATCTACTAGGAGTAGAAGTTTAACACTGACCCATATAGGGCAGATGTACGTTAGGTCTAGCGACGTACGATGGGGGACCACTGGACGTACGCTCTGCAAATAGTACACCAGACGTACGTGGGACCACCGGATATATGCTACTTTTTGGTATACCCTTTGGGTAATACCTGGACGTACGAGACACCCTTTAGACCAATGTGCACATACCACCGGACCTAAGCTAGGGTTGCCGAACGTTCGCTGCTTTGTCAGGGAGTTGGTGGCAGATTTTCTCTATAAATAGTCCACCCCTCCCTTTCATTTCTCACAGCTTCTTCTTCCCTGTACGCCTACCAAGACCGCCTTGGTGTTTTGAGAAAAAATTCATAAAAGAGAGCGTCGACGGAGGTAGGTGTTCAAAGTGAGCGTTATAACCCCGCTACTAACCTTTAATAACCGCTAAATAAACGTTAACCGCTTTGTAAAGCGGTTATTAAAATCGCTAACGCCTAGGCGGTTGATTAGCGGTTTTGGTATGAAAAAGCGGTTATAACCACTAACCGCTTTTATTTATATATAATTATATAAAAATATATATATTAATTATTTATATTAGTTAAATAACTTAAATATATAAAAAAAAAATACAAAACGACAATGTTGGAGGATTTTGTGCACAAACTATGCTTGGGGGATTTTGGGTGCCATCTATGATTAGTTGAAGGCTTGTAATATTTGTTTTGCTTGTAATATTTGCTTCCATTTACTTTGGCTCAAGGATTTTGTGCCATGTGTTGAAGGCTTGTAATATCTGTTTTGTTTGCATTTGTTGGTTTCAGACTTTCAGTGGTTTGTAAATTTATAGTATGTTTTGGACTTTTTGGTTTTGGTTTCAGACTTTCAGTGGAATATGTTTTGGTTTTGGTTTGTAGTATGTTTTGGTTTTGGTTGTAGTATGTTTTGATTTTGGTTTCAAACTTTTCGGTGAGTGGTTTGTAGTGTGAAATAAGCCCAAAAAATACGGCTAAATAAGCCCAAAATATAAAAAAAATGAAGGCCCAAAATATAAAAAAGCCCAAAAGCCCATTTTTTAAAAAGCGGTTATAACCGCTTGTTAGCGGTTTGAATAACCGCTAACCGCCGGTTATAAAATAACCGATAACCGCCTAAGCGGGCGGTTCTTGGTTATCAAAAATTCAATAACCGCCTAAAGCGGAGGCGGTTGCGGTTATTGCAAATAACCGTCGGTTATAACCGCTTGAACACCCCTAGACGGAGGGTTCCGAGGGAAGGGAAACATGTCGGTGCTGAGCTTTCGGGTAAGCTCTGTTTCTCTTCGTTGTTATTATTTGTTATCTTATGATTCTGCCTTGATAATGGTTTTTAGTGTTCACTAAGCGTTTTCCTAGAAATGGTGATGTTTTCAAATGGGTTTTCTCAAAGAATTGAGGTTCTGTGGTTCCTTACATTGCATGTTCTATTTTATTAGCTTAGAAAGAGATTAGAGGTCTGCAAACATCACTAGAAACGTGCACTGTCCGAGCCTTAAAACAGTGTGCTAAACACACTAAGCGGATGTACGCTCTCGAGGGCAAACGTACGATCAGTAGGCAGGGCACCTGTTCTTAAGCTTTATACGTGTACGCTCCAGCTTAGCCTTAACTTTAGGTTTCCTAAGACTTAGAATGACGGTGTTTTGTATCCGTTATAACAGGAAACAGCTTCATCGGAGGATTCCCTCGAATGTGCAAGGTAAGTAGACACTTTATGCCATTTTCCTTAAAACCGTGGGATATGTCAACTGACTGACCACGCGTATGAGATGAGCATGTTTACTTTTCGTAATTACTTGGTAATTGTATGCTTTAATAAATCACCAAGATGCATCGTAAGACATGGTACGCCGGTACGTGCGGTATAAACGGCCATAGGCTTATTATATAAATTGCGTACTATGGTCAAACATGTGTGTTATGTGAGGGCTGTGGATCCATTGGTTTTGTGACCTTGATGCAACCATTCCCAATGGTTCGATCACTACAGGACGGACGTCACTAGTTGGTGTGGGTCACTCGGGGTCGGACCCGATCGTGCTACTAGTATTACGTATAGTAAGTTGTGCAATAGCTGGGGCATTGACATTGTATTATAGGTCCCTTGGGACGGCATCAACCCTGCTGAGAATGGGTAATATCTCAGGTAGACCATGTATGGGAGTTATGATGTATAAAACATTATCTTTTCCTGCATCAAAACAATTAGGCCGTTATCGTCGGTTTTACACCATAGAGCTTTAAAAACCCTAAAATCTATGAAATTGTGTATTAGCAGGGGTAAACACCCTCTTTGATTATTACTTGGATAGCACGTTTATTTGTATTAATCAGGCTCATGTTATGCTTACGTGTGGGGTTTACTTACTAAGTCGTTAGACTTACGCAGTTGTTATCATTCCCTAGGTAACCTGATCCAATTGTTACAAAAGTGGCTAAAGTGCTATTGTTAATACCATTGTGTGTGCACTCATTAATTCTGAGTTTGTTTTAATTGTCTAGTAGCTCTATGTTCTTATTTAATGATTCGTAGTACTCTCAGATTTATTCACTTTTCTTGCATTACTCTGACAAGTGTTGTTTTTATAAGGGCGGTTGCCTATTAGCCATACGTGGTTTAATTATGCGGATTGCCAGTGACTCCACCGGAATAGCCAAGGCTAATTTTGGGGGTGTTACATTATGGTATCAGAGCATATGGTTCTGCCGACCGTAGCAGTGAACCTGAGCATAGGCTGTAGTAATTAGGATTGATCTTCAAAGAACTGAAGCTTAGGGTAGGTTGAGACACCTTGTTTGCGGGTGCAGGCCATCGTAACGGCCTAATTGATTGATTGACTTGGGATGAACAGGGTCACCTGTTCTGTGTTACAAACACTTGATCCTGCTTCATACTCAAATACGTGATGGTCATAAACGCTTCCCAACTGTTCGAGAGTGGCCAGCTGAGTTCGAACCCTATGCACCTTGATACCAACCTTGCTCTAGTAAACACCGGAATTTAACCCAAGTTGACAAGAGGCCGAAACCTTTGCTTAAGCTAAGCAAGGAAAAGGAGACTCGTATAGCAACTAAGAAAAGGACAGTCGTTCCCAATCGTCACAGTATTTCGGCAATACGAGATTTTCCACCCATCCCCGGAAGGTTTAACCCGTACCTCAGTAATGAACAGAAGCGAGCAATGCACACTCAACTTACCCAGATTTCGGACGAGTACACCCAGTGGGAACAAGAGGAAATTTGATTGCTTAAGATGGGAGCATTACCCGAAGGATCTGACCGTCAGAAGACTGCGTTTCTTTCCAGCATAGATTGGGACTATGAGGCACTAGTTAAGGACGAAGAAGACCCATCCGAAGACTCGTTTGAGGAATAGAAGGTCTTAGGGTGGTAACCTCTAGGTGTTAGATAGCTAGGTTTTCCCTTACCCTTAGCAGTGATGAGTTTTGGGTATTTAGACAGCTAGGGTTGGTTGTAGTGCACAAAGAAGATTTTCACTGTACCTCGGATTTCAAAAATAAAATTGTCATGACTTACTTTGCTCTTTCTAACTTTCATGCCTTGTAAATTTTCTAAGTTTAAAAAAAAAAAAACTTTTTAGGGTTAAGCGGACGTACGCCCCCGATGCCGGACGTACACCATTAGCCCAGCGTTTTTAAAAAGGGCTGAACGTCCTCAAACCCTATTCATTTGACTTTTCTCCCATTTTCTCTCCACCCAAACACTTTCAAGGAGATTTTTGGCCAAGTCTCTCAAGGTTTTAAAGATTCCCATCTCATTCTCAAGATTTAATTAAGGACGATGGTGCGCACACGAGCCAGTGAGGCCGCTTCTTCTTCAGCCGCACGTCAGCGACGATGCATGGCACCATTGCAGGACGCTCAAGACCCTGACGACACTGCCGGAGGACAACACTGCCGGAGGTAGACCAATCCCTGGTGAGCCGATTCGTAAGGGCAGCACCGCCACGGACAGGGATGATGATGACCTAGTATATGACCACACCCATTTTTGACGAGATAAGGTCAGGCGCAGATACACTCGCTACTACCATAGGCGTCGGATCATCATTGAGAGAGGAGCCACCATAGAGGAGTTCAATGAGCGCACGCCGAGAGTGCGGGCAGTATTGGATGCACAAGGGTGGACTAGTATGGCAGAGGATCACCGCCCTACAGTAAAGGCCATAGTGTGGGAGTTTTACGCAAACCTCCATCAAAGATGCAGTGACTCATTCCATACATGGCTCAGGGGGAAAGCGATAGAGGTGACCCCTACACTTATCAGCGAGATCACCGGAGCACCTCGTGTTTGTGACCCGGTATACCCTTACCCGATCGATCATCTCCCTGCCAGAGCTGACCTAGTAGCATGCTTCGCTGAGGGGCGCCCTCACCAAATGAAGCTAGAGGGGGAAGGTAGCTTCCAGATGAGTGACTTCAGCAATGATGTTCGTTGCATTTATCACATCCTGGCCAATAGAGTACTCCCAGTCATCAGCCACACTATGATCACTACAGAGAGGGCACGTTGCCTATACGCTATGCTGACCAAGGTTCCTATCGACTACGGTTCCGTGGTCACTACCACCATGATGTCTGTCCGACTTCTGGACAAGGGCTTTGCATTACCATACGGGGCCCTGATTACCTAGATCGTGGAGCACGCTGGGGTAGACATGACAGGATTGAGAGAGATCCAACCACAGAAGGGAGCCATGGGCGTGCGTTTCCTCAACGCGAGCCAGGCACACTTACGGGAGGCAGAGCAGGAGCCAAACACAGCGACCGCGAAGGTTGACTAGAGTTGGCAGAGCACCAGCAGGGGTAGAGGAGCACTTAGATCGTCTCGAGGACACAGTTTGACAGACACGAAAGGATCTACAGCGGACACTCCAGGCACTAGAGCGAGCCAGAGCCGATGACCATGCCGTCTTAGATCGGCTATGCGATCATCTCATGGGGCCATTAGATGTCAGAGACTATGGCATCCCTAGCTCCAGTATTAGCAAAGGACGAGGGAGCCCTAGTGCGAGGGGGAGTCCTAGCGCTTGTGGGAGCCCTGGTGCGAGGGGGAGTCCTAGCGCTCGTGGGAGCCCGAGTGTGAGAGGGACGCCGGCGCGACAGTCCGTCGAGCTGACTTCGAGGAGACGACCCCGCTCATAGTTTAGTGCAGCTTGACATCTCGTTAGGGATTTTCCTTTTCGGTTAAGTCCATCGCGGTGGTGGCAATTTTGATGTATCTTGCTACAGTTTAAGTCCACCACTTTTAGGGCGGCAATTTTGTCTTGTATATTCATGACTCTTTTGCTTGATGATTGATGTGATGTTTACTGATCTGTTTTACTTTCTTATTAGAAACTGTAGAGTGTGGCTTAGCATTTTTTCCTTGCCATTTTTGAATCACAACGTTTTAAACACTTATTATTTCAAAAACTTTTTCAAAAACGTGAATTTTCCTTCGTAAGGAGCCCTAAATTTCAAGGACAAAATTTCTATAAGGAGGGAGAGTGTAATGCCTCGATAAAAGTAACCTTTATTTAGAAGATTCCTTCTTGACTAAATGCATAAGCCCGAAGCCTAACACCCTTAGCCTAACCTAATCATGTTTGGATCTGCTAGGAGTAGAAGTTTAACACTGACCCACAGGGGTCGGACGTACGCTAGGTCTAGCGGACATACGCTTCTGTCTGTAGTATGGACGTACGATGGGGGACCACCGACGTACACTCTGTAAATAGTACACCGGACGTATATGGGACCGTATACCCTTTGTATACTTTGGGTACGACGTCTGAGACACCCTTTGGACCAATGTGCAGACCACGGACGACGTTAGGGTTGCCGACGTCCGCGCTTTCTCAGGGAGTTGGTGGCGGAATTTATCTATAAATAGCCCGCCCCTCCCTTTCATTTCTCACACCTTCTTCTTCCCCTGGTACGCCCCTAGGCTGCCAAGACCGTTCCTTGGTGTTTTGAGAAAAAAATTCATAAAAGAGAGCATCGACGAAGGGTTCCAAGGGAAGGGAAACATGTCGATGCTGAGCTTTCGAGTAGGCTCCGTTTCTCTTCATTGTTATTATCTTGTTATCCTATGATTCTGCCTTTATAATGGTTTTTAGTGTTCACTAAGCATTTTCCTAAAAATGGTGATGTTTTCAAATGAGTTTTCTCAAAGAATTGAGGTTCTGTGATTCCTTACATTGCATGTTCTATTTTGTTAGCTTAAAAAGGGATTAGAGGTCTGCAAACATCACAGGAAACGTGCACTGTCCGAGCCTTAAAACAGTGTGCTAAACACATTGAGCAGACCTACGCTCTCGAGGGTGGACGTACGGTCAGTAGGCAGGGCATCTGTTCTTAAGCTTCATACGTGTACGCTCCAGCTTAGCCTTAATTTTAGGTTTTCTAAGACTTAGAATGACGGTGTTTTGTATCCGTTATAACAGGAAATAGCTTCATTGAGGATTCCCTCGAATGTGCGAGGTAAGTAGACACTTACACCCTTTTTCCTTAAAACTGTGGGATATGTCAAGACTGACCACGCGTATGAGATGAGCATGTTTACTTTTCGTAATTACTTGGTAATTGTATGCTTTAATAAATCACTAAGATGCATCGTAAGACATGGTACGCCAGTACGTGTGGTATAAACGGCCATGGGCTTATTATATAAACTGCGTACTATAGTCAAATGTGTGTTATGTGAGGGCTGTGAATCCATTGGTTTCATGACCTTGATGCAACCATTCCCAATGGTTCGGTCACTATAAGACGGACGTCACTAGTTGGTGTGGGTCACTCGAGGTCGGACCCGATCATGCCATTAGTATTACATACGGTATGTTGTGCAATGGTCGGGGCGCTGGCATTGTATTATAGGTCCCTTGGGATAGCATCAACTCTGAGAATGGGTAATATCTTGGGTAGACCATATATGGGAGTTATGACCTATAAAGCATTATCTTTTCCTGCATCAAAACAATTAGGCCGTTATCGCCGGTTTTACATCATAGAGCTTTAAAAACCCTAAAATCTATGAAATGGTGTATTAGCGAGGGTAAAGGCCCTCTTTGATTATTACTTGGATAGCACATTTATTTGTATTAATCAGGCTCATGTCATGCTTACGTGTGGGGTTTACTTACTAAGTTGTTAGACTTACGATTGTTATCATTCCGATCCAATTCATTAAAGTGGCTAAAGTGCTATTGTTACGATCATTGTGTGCACTCATTAATTCTGAGTTTGTTTTAATTGTCTAGTAGCTCCATGTTCTTATTTAATGATTCATAGTACTCTCAGATTTATTCACCTTTCTTGCATTACTCTGACAAGTGTTGTTTTTATAAGGGCGGTTGCCTATTAGCCATACGTGGTTTAATTAGGTGACCAGTAACTCCACCGGATTAGCCAAGGCTAATTTTGGGGCATTACACAATCTCAAAAACTACTATTGGTACCGCTGCCTTTAGGATTATGATAAGAAGTGCCATCTAAAAAAGATTAAAGGGAAAAGAGGTGAGTTCGACAACTTAATAAGTAGTCACAATATTTATGCCATATTCTTAATCATGCACAACAAAATTTTATGCACAATATAATAAAGTATGTTAGTTGCAAAAATGAGAAATCAGCACTTCCTTTTCACTTTTATGTCAAAATAATGCATGTTTTACCATTGTGACCCGACACCCCGTTCGTGAGCGTGAACATTGGCGTGTCTGAGGGACCTATGTCAGGGGAGAGTTACTGGGTTGAAACTCCCTAGGTGAAGGCCACTTGGCCGGTAGCACACACATTCTCGTAACCGTCCTTCAGTATGTTTGCCCTATTATCCTATGCGGTACCAAAATTATAATCGTGTCTTGGGTTAAACATTTCTGAATGCACTACAACATTTCTATAAGCTCATCTGTATATTTTATTCATGTAACCTTTCTATAACTGTATATTTGTATAACATATCATGAGTTCTTTCAATCATAATCATATCCATGCATAATTTATTAAAAATGTAATATTTCTATAATCATGCAATATGATTGAATAAGACTGTGCATTAAAAATGGGAAGTGCAACTGTAAATTATATAAGTGAATTCATCATAAAATTCCCAACATTTTCGTTTTTCAAAGATTTATAATAAAATATGTTGTAGTTTTGGTATTATGTCCCCTTACCTAAATTGGACGAGGGGTTGCAATGAGTCGTTCTTCTACCTAAGTAAATTAGAAAAAATAACTTAGATGGATGTTCTGCATTTTAGTATAAATTTTAAAATAAAGTACCCCCCATATGTGTGTGTATGTGTGTATATATATATATATATAACTTAACACCACCATAAAATATAAAATATATTTATATATATAAAACTTAACCACATCAAGAACTAGAGTTAAAAGATTAAGAACAATCACGATAGTTCAACCTCCTATTTGGCAGACACAACAAAATACTTAAACCTAAAAATGGAAACTAAGCCTTAAACCTGTAAAAAAAAAAAAGCAAAAACAAAAAAAGAACTAGACTCTAGGAATCACACTTATTACTACTATGGACACAGATAAAATGATTTCTTAATAAAATTAAACTGAGAACAATGTTTCTAGATGCAAACTAGACTGGTTCCAAAATAATAAATCCTTTATAGATTAAAACAAAATCTAAAAATCAACAATATTAAAGTAGCTAATTTTTTCCAACCTTAAAAAAATGTGAGCTATAGAATTGAAGAAGATTTATATAATTTCATACCTTCAAATTAACTACTGTCGTTGGACGAAATACTAATTCCCTACGGTGTGTGAAACAAAAAAACAACTGCTAGCTATTCTTTTATACTTGAGAAAGGATGTGAGCAGATTAATAAGTGTATGACAGGTGTTAAAAAAATAAGGATGAAAGTTTAAATGCTTGCCATCCAAAACCAGAACTGTGGGCAAGACAAGTGTACTGCAGTTATTTAAATGTAAAAACAAGTTTAATGCATGATGTGGGCATTTGGCTGAGAAAAACAAATTCAATGCATGATAAAAGTTGTCAGGAGCCTTAAATGGAAAAGCAATGCATCACTTATTAATGTATGAGATATATTTATTTATTTATTTATTTATTTTACACTACTGATACGTCATTGCATGCATAATTAATAATAATATTAATAATAATACTAATAATATAATTAATAATATAAATAATTACTTAATATATATATATAGTAATAAAAGCAATTATAATACACATCAAAATAAATGCTCTACAATTCTATTTTCAATCTATAGAATTTATAGGGTATCACAGATTGTGTGGCCTTTTTGGACAAAATTACTGGCATAATTGATTCCTGGATGTCTAGGAATCTCTCTTATGCAGTAAGGCTCCAATTGTTATCTTTAGTTCTCTATAGTCTGCAGGTTTATTGGACTGGTATTTTTATTATTTCTAAGAAGATCATCAAGGATATTGAACAAAAATTTAATAGATTTTTGTGGACTAGAAAGAGTGAAAGTTCTACTAAGGCTAAAGTTTCTTGGAGTGCTTTGTGCTTTCCTAAGAAGGAAGAAGGTTTGGGGATAAAAAGATTGGAAGTTTGGAACTAATCTTCTATGCTTAGACATGTTTTGAATCTCTTTGCTAGATCTAGTTCTTTATGGGTAGCATGGGTGAAAGATAATTTATTGAAAGGAAAGAATTTTTGGAGTGTGAGCATTCCTCAAAATTGTTCTTGGAGCTGGAGAAAGATCTTGAAGTTGAGGGAGATTGCTAAAAGAATTTTGAAGTTTGAGGTTAGAAATGAGGGGAATATTTTTCTTTGTTTGGATTCTTGGCATCCTTTTGGAATCTTGTTTGAAATTTTTAGGCATAGGGTTGTTTATGATGCTCAAAGTAGTTTGAAGGCTAAGCTATCTTCTGTCATGCTTAATGGAGACTGGTTTTGGAGACCAGCAAGGTCTGAGGCCTTAGTTGAGATTCAAGCTAGGCGTCATGAGGTAAGATTTGGACCTTCTATTAATCATGTGTGGACAGTTTCTAGGAAAGGTTTATATGTTAGTTCAGAAACTTGGGATTTTCTTAGAGAAAAGAAGGAAGAGGTTATTTGGTGGAAGATGGATGGTTTCCTCATGCTATTTCTAAGCATGCTTTCATAGTATGGCTTGTTGTTCATGACAAGCTCCTCACAAGGGAATGGCTAATAAAGTGGGGTTATAAAGGTGAGGTTAAATGCCTTTTTTGTCACAATCAAATTGAAAGCTGGGAGTACTTGTTTTTTGAGTGTAGCTTCAGTTATAGAATTTGGAAATTTTATATGCAAAGATGCCAAGAAAACAATTCTCCTGTTACTTAGGATGAAGTTTTAAAGTTAGGAATTAGAAAGTGGGAAACTATAACTCTTAAAGGTCTTCTCTACCACCTTGTGTTAGGGTTGGTTATCTACAATTTGTGGCACACTAGAAATGAGATAAAGCACTTGAGTCAACCTAGTTTTGAAGAGCAAATCTTAAAGAAGGTTCTTTGGGAAGTGAGAACAAGAATTGCTAGGAAGGGAAAATTTCCTAAAACTAGAGAGAATTTGGTTTTATCTTCCATGTGGAATTTACCTACATAGCTATTTTATAATAATAGTATAGTTGGTTTGGATTGTAGTAAGGTTTTGTAAAGGCTTCTTTGGCCTTAGTGTGGCGTGTTGGTTTTGTGTAACGCCCCTAAAATTAGCCTCAGCTAATCTAGTGGAATCACTGGCAATTTACTTGTTTAAGCCAACTTGTGATCAAACGGTAAATCACCCTTATAAAAAGGTCAAAGTAAATGTAAGGGGTGAATAAATCTAAGTAGCTATAATTCAACAAGTAAGAACGTGGAGTTGCTAAACAGTAAAGACAAACTTGTAATTATAAGTAAAGCCTAACCAGTCAGCAATAGCATCTCTTGCCACTTCCATAGCAATAAACCAAGTTACCTAGAGAATAATAACCGCGTAAGTCTAATGACTTAGTAAGTAAACTTTACAACTTAGGTATAATATGAGCCTAATTAATGAAAGTAAACGTGCAATTTGAGTAAATACCAAAAAGATGACATTACCTCCATTAATATACCATTTAATAGGTTTTAGGGTTTTCAAAGCTTATGATATAGAACCGACGATAATTACCTAATTGTTTTGATGTAGAAAGAGGCTAATGCATTATAAGTCATAACTCTCATACATGGTCTACCCAAGATATTACCCCTTCTCAATGGGATTGGTGTTGTCCCAAGAGACCTATAGTACAATGTCAATGCCCCAGATATTGCACTACATACTATATGTAACATTAGTGACACGATCGAGTCCGATCTCGAGTGGTTCACACCAACTAATAACGTTCATCCTATAGTGACCAAACCATTGGGAATGGTTACACTGTGGTCACGAAACCAATGGATCCAAAACCCTCATATAACACACATTTGACCATAATATGCAGTTTATATAGTAAGCTCATAGCCATTCATACCGTACGTACCGGCGTACCATGTCTTACGATGTATTTTAGCAATTAAGTTTACCACTTTACCCCCCCAAGTTTGGAGCAATTTTCAATTCGATCTTCACACACCCCAAAACTTTCAAATTATTGTAATTTGACCAATTTTATCCCAAAATTCCCACATTACCTCTATTTTTTTTAAGAAAAAAAAATTGGGGTGCAAAAATGGTTAGATGGCCAAAGGAGCCACCACAAATTTTTTAAAAATTTTTTATAAAAAATAATAAAATAAAAAATTATGGGCAATATGAAAAGTTTGGGATAAAATTGGTCAAATGGCAAAAAATTGAAAGTTTAGGGGTGCATTGCAAAAATTGAAACATTGTAGGTTAAATTAAAAATTACCCTAAATTTTGGGGGGTAAAGTGTACTTTTCCTAAATCTAAATTTTTATTATTATTATTTTTTTTATAAAGTAATAAGATCTATTTCCCATTAGTTTTCATATTATAACTTTTCTGATAACTCATTTACCATTTAGAGTTTAGTAAGAAACTTTTTTTTTTCCCCTTTTTGTAAATATTAGTTTATTGTTTAAGTTGTTAATGGGCTTTTTTCTTCTAATTATTCGTAGGCTAAAATTTGTCTATCAATAGAACAATCAAACTAGAAAACAAAGTGACAAACCAACTTTATTTAGGTAATGAACCGACCTCATTTTTGTGGTACTATTTAGAAATTTTTCATCATTTTCTTGGAAACCAAAAAGAGTAAATGAACCTCAAGTCCAAAGGAAGACAACTATCAAAAGAACAATCAAACCAAAAAAGAAAGCAAGTACAAAAACACTACATTTGAATTAATCACAATATATTTTTAATATTAATGCAATGCCTCTTATCATTCGAATTAATATAAAATACGAAAAATATAAAGGTTTGAATTCACTGCTTGGTCTTTAAATTACCTACGAATATATATATTCCTTTGTATTCACAAAAAATAGTCAAGATTGAGTCAATTTTTAACCTCTTTTGTTGATGGTACGTTTGCTCCTCTAAAGCCAGTCTTTTGTCTCTTTTGGTGATGCTCCATTGTTCCTCTAAAACAAAAATATAATAGTATTAAAATAGATACAAGCTTAAATAGTGATGAAGAGGAAAAACGTCAATGCACAACTCACTTAGAGCAATGTTGTTTTGCATCTCCTTCATAAACTCTATCATCACTCACCACTTATCTAACTTTGGCTTCCAAAGTAATTTAGTTTTCCATGCAATGGTCGCTCTTCTCTCACCTCTCATTTTCATTAGCTTCTCAATTACTTTTCAAAATGCTCTCTTCCTTCTCTTATAATTTCATCTGTTTTTTTTTTTTCAATTTTCTTCTCTTGTGGTCGTAGCTAGGTGAGATGTAATAATCCCAATCCCATTATGATGGCAGCAATATGAATTTATTAAAAGAAATTAATATCAATTAGTCATTTTATTTCTAAAAATATAATTTAAAATAATAATCTATACATATATATACCTACCTTGGAGGCTTGTCAGATTATGTTCATATAAATCCAACTTGTTGATTAGTCTAGGAAAAAAAAATGATACACCCTTCTTCTTTGATGCCGAATAGAATTTGATTAGTTCTCTTTCAGTTGGATAAAAACAAACCCCAATAGGCACAATTTCTATCCAGTTTTCATTTCCTATAATAAAACAAATCATTAAAAGGTGTATCATTTTATCTTCTATTTCATTAAAGAATAAATAATTTGTAGGTAGTAATCTAGATTTTCTCCAATCGTAGTAGAAAAGCATCATGCATGTTACTTTAATTTTTTACAAAAATATATAGATTCTTGCTCCAACTATTGGTGTCTTGATAGGCCTCCATATGAAGACCGCCGTCCCCTTCCTACCCCATGATATTCAACTTTAGCTCAATATTGTTGTTCAATTATAGATAAAGTAACACATGAACAAAGAAAAGTATAATGCATTAGTATAATATTCAAGAACCAATGAATTACAATATTGTTGGGCATTTCTAGGTAAGGTGGTGCATGAACATTGAAAATTATAATGCATTATTATTAAAGAAGCATGTCGTGCATTATTATTATGAAATTTTCACACATTTTTTTGAAAAAAAAAAAAAAAAAAAAAGGTAAATGAACTTAAAGTCCAAAAGAAAACCATTATCAAAAGCACAATCAAACCATAAAACAAAGCGAGTACATTAACAACAACAAGAAATTCATTTTCTAAACTTTGCAACTTCATAATTGAATATATTTCTAATTCCATATAAATAAGTTTCTCTCCACTGCAAAAAGATTATCAAAATAAAACTTGAGTAGAACAAGAAAATTGTTAAAAGATTAGGAAAAAACAAACACACACACACACGCAAATAAAATTAAATAAAATGATAAACCTTTGTCTAACATCATGTGCAAGGCATAAGCTTTTACTTTTAAAAGTAAGATCATTGATAGTATAAAGGTATTACTTATCATCATAGGCAATAACATCTATCCGTTTACTAATCCCAAAATGTACAATTTCATCTTTTTTATTAGAACTGTGTTTAGTCACACATCAAAAGTGTTAGTATTATATTTGTACAAATTCTTATCATCTACTTTATTAAAGAAGAAGACTATGCATGTTACTTTAATTTTTTAATAGAAGATGTAGAAGCTGGCTCCAACGACTACGTTCTTAATAGGCCCCTAGATGAAGACCGTCCCCTTCCTACACCTTGATATTCAACTTTAGCCTAATATTGATATTCAATTATAGGTAAAGTGGCGCTTGAACACCGAAAAAAATAATGAATTAGTATAGGATTCAACAACCAATGACTTACCATATTGTTGGTCATTTCCAGGTAAGGTGGCGCATGAACATTGAAAATTATAATATATTATTACTAATAAACCATGTAATGCATTAGTATTTGGAAATTTTCACACATTTTCTCCAAAAAAAAAAGAAAGAAAGGTAAACGAACCTTAAGTTCAAAAAAAAAAGCGCAATCAAATTAGAAAACAAAACAAGTACAACAACATTGTTATAAATAAGTTAAAAGCAACAAGAAATTCATTTTCTAGACTTTGCAACTTCAAAATTTAATATATTTTGAATTCAATATAAATAAGTTTCTATCCATTACAAAAATATTATTGTAATAAAACTTGAGTAAAACAAGAAAACTGTTAAAAAAATTAGAAAAAAAAATCATATAAAATGATAAACCTTTGTCTAGCATCATGTGTAAGGCATAAGCTTTTACTTTTATAAGGAAACTCCTTGGTAGTATAAAGGTGTTGCTGACCATCATAGGCAATAAACATCTATCCATTTACTGATACCAAAAGGTACAATTTCATCTTTCTTATTTGAACTTTGTCCAGTCGCACATCAAAAGTGTTAGCGACATATTTGTACAAATTCTTATCTTCTACTTCATTAAAGAATAAATAATTTGCAGATAATCTCGATTTTCTTCAATCATAGTAGATGAAGACCAAGCATGTTACTTTAATTTTTGACTTGCAAGTAATGCCTTAGTTGAAACTCTTGTATTATTGCATTATAGTTTTTTGTGTTCATGTGGCATCACCAAGATGTGAAAGTTACCTTGGATTGAGTATGGCAGGAGGCCAATTGCATATCAAGGTTTTTCTAGAAGCTCAGCTAAATATCAAGTTTTTGGAAATGCACAATCGTATAATGATGCATGTCAAGCTTTTCCTCTGACATATCTTGAAAATATTCAAGGTTTTTCTATTGTATATCAAGTTCTTTGAAATATACAACTAGCTGCATATCAAAGTATGGGATGGGGAGGAAGTTGGTTATGAAAGGTTACTTTGAATTGCACTACCATTACTTTTCCAAGTATGTTTTGAAAGAGTTTTAAACCCTTCTTATATTACTTTGAATTACATGATAGCATGTTAATGGCCTTGCATGTGTTTGCTTAGTAGCCTAGGATGAGATGTATCAGCCCTTAGAGTAGGTAAAAGCCATAAAGCACAATTTGGAACTTTTGATCGGAATACCTAACTCATTGACCGAACGTACGCTCTCAAGCCCATACATACGGCTAAGAAATCAGGCATCTGCCCTTGAGCCTCACTATCGTGTATTTTAAGTCCAGCAACCCTTTTTGTTAGATAAGGCTTAGTACCATACTTGTAAGGGTCCTCTAGTACTGCACATAATGATGTGTCATATTTTGTTATAGTAGGGTTTAGCAATGTTGGAGATTCAAGCAAGCGTATGAAGTAAGTAAACACTTATGAACATTTTCCTTTAAAACATGGGATATGTTAGTTAACTAACCACACGTATGATATAAGCATATCTACATTTATATAATGACTTGGTAACTGTTTTAATAGCTAGTTGATAAGATGTATTGTATGACATGGGCACCGTTACGTGTGGAATAATGGTCATGGGCTTACTATATAGACTTTATTTTATGGTCAAACATGTGTGTTGTTATACAGGCTTTGGATTCAATGGTTTTGTGATCAGCGCAGCCATTCCCAAATAGTTGGTCATTATAGTTTGAACATCATTAACAGTGGGGCCACCTAAGATTGGACTTAGTCGTGTTACTAATGTTATGAGGCATCAGTGTACCAACCCTACTAAGAATAGGTAATATCTCAGATAGACCGTACATGAGAGTTATAACCTATAAAGTACTAGTTTTTTTGCATTAAAATACTTGGGTGATTGCCACTAGGAGTACACCACTCTTTAATTAACCAAACTATGCTTTTATGGTGTATTAATAGAGACAATACCTCTTTTGAATGTTTACTAAAACTACACATTTATTTATGCTTAAATGGGCTTATGTCATACCTAATTATAAGGTTTACTTACAAAGTCTTTAGACTTACACTGTTATTACCCTTATAGAAAATATGTTTTTAAAACCATGGTGGTACGGCTACCATTACAAACTTTGCTTAAAAGTTTACATATTGTTTTCAAGTTTGTTTATTATTATTGTTAGTTGCTCCATGTCTTTAATTTGAGGATTTTACTTGTCCATTTAATGATTTAATAGTTTCTTAAATTTATTATACCTTCCTATACATTAACTCTAATAATGCTTAGATGGGCTACTGTGCCTAATATACCTTCAATGTTGGGTTGCACGATGATGTAATGATGATTCTTCTTCATAGCACCAATTATCTCTAAATCATCATCAAAGTCATCAAGAAGTATTTTGCGAAGGGACCCTTGAAAAAATCACAAGCCATAAGTGAAAAAATAATAAGGGATAACTTCACTGATCCCCCTGAAGTTTGGCCATTTTTTCAAACACCCTCCTAAGATTCAAAAATTCTCACTTACTCCCCTTGAACTTTCAAAAATTCTCACTTACCCTCATCTGTACAAATTAAGGCACAAAATTTTTAAAAAAGACCAAAATACCCCTGATTTTCATTTTTTAAAATAATTAAAAAAAATATTTTGGAAGTTGATATTTTAAATACTGAATTTTAAACGGTGACTTTTGTATAAAATTCCAACTTTTAGATATTTTTTTATTTTTAAAAAATAAAAAACATGGGTATTTTGGTCTTTTTTAAAAAAATTAGGGCACAGATAGGTTAACTTGAGAGCAATTGAAAGTTCATGGGGGGTAAGTGAGAATTTTTGAATGTTATGGGGGTGTTTGAAAAAATGGCCAAACTTCAGGAGGTTAGTGAAGTTATCCCAAATAATAATAATAAAATAAATAAATAGATAATGAAATTGGGTTGAGATGAATGAATATGTGAGAACTCTCTTGATTTGTGTCTGGAATTGTGTATTTAGAATGGAAATATTATATGGATTGAATGGAAAAAAATTAGAAATGGAATTGGAAAGGAATTGGTCGAAACCAAAGGTACTATATTGAGTGTTCGAGATACTCAGGATCTCCAGACGTTTCAGCAATACAATTCAATCTAAAACGTGTTTAACAACATTCACGCTGATTGCATTATATACGCAATCAGCTTACAGCTTATTGAACTAAACTAACTAACAGTTCAAAATAGTTACAAGCTAATCAGTTACAACCATAAGCCCAAACTAACAAGCCTATTTAGTTACAACCATAAGGCCATCAGTTATTGGAGCCCATTACTCTTGCCATCTGATTGCTTCACCTGCTGCCTCGCACAGTCACTTATTGCCTAAGTGCATGCCAGGTTCAGCCCATGTGTTGCTTCCTTTACTTACTTCTCCTCTCTGCCAACCACGTGTCTCTTCATCTAAAATATCATCCCCTTTCTTTCTCATTCCCGCAGAGACCAAAACTCCCAGAAAGCTTGACTTCTTCCTTTCTTCAGCTCCCCCCCTTTTCTCAAACACCTAACAAATGATCCCCCTTTAAAACACCTTGCCTACAAGGTGTGGGTAATCTCGTTGTAAATTGTAGAGCAATTCCCAAGTACTGTCTTCCTTGGTCGTACCCCGCCAGTGGATCAACACTTCAGTCACTGCCCGATTAGCCACCTTGCGCATCCTGTGGTTCAGCACAGCCTCTGGTTCAGCCTCAGTTCCCCATTCACATCAACGGGGTAAAACTGGTAGAGGTGACACCTGGTTTCCTAGCTTCTTCTTCAAACAGGAGACATGAAAGACCGGGTGGATTTTTGCATCAACAGGTAAATCCAATTTATAAGCCACTACTCCTATTTTTTTGATAACCTGAAAAGGCCCATAAAACCTAGGAGATAGTTTTAAATTGCTTCACATAGCTGCTGTTTTCTGTCGGTAGGGCTGTAACCTGAGAAAAACCCAATCCCCTACATCAAAGGATCTTTCAGTTCTGAGTCTGTCTGCATATATCTTCATTTGATTCTGTGATTTCAGCAAATTATCCATTAAAATCTGAATTATTTGCTCTCTAGATTTCAAGGAATGATCTACTGCATCATTAGCTGTAATACCTGGAACATATGACAGTAGCTTAGGTGGTTCAAAACCATAAACAGCTTCAAATGGAGTTAGGCCAGTAGAAGAGTGACGATTGGTATTATACCACCACTCGGCCATAGGTAACCATTTAATCCAAGCCATAGGCTTAATTCCAACAAAACACCTCAAGTACCCCTCCAAACATTTGTTTAAAGCTTCAGTCTGACCATCGGTCTGTGGATGGTAAGCTGAGCTAAAAGCTAATGTGGTACCTTGAAGTCTGAACAATTCCCTCCAAAAAGAGCTTGTAAACACCTTATCCCTATCAGACACTATTGTTTGAGGCAAACCATGTAACCTGAAAATTTGCTCAAAAAATAGGTTAGCCACTGTTATAGCTGTAAAGGGATGAGCCAGAGCTAGAAAGTGACCATATTTAGTCAATCTGTCCACCACAACAAATATTACACTCTTCCCTTGGGAAAGGGGCAAACCCTCAATAAAATCCATTGAAATATCAGTCCAGCTACCCTGAGGAATAGGTAAAGGCTGTAGTAGACCAGGTGAATGAATATTCTCCACCTTAGACACTTGACATATAGGGCACTCTTTCACCATTTGTCGAATGTCTTTCCTCATACCTTCCCAATAAAAATCAGCTTTAGCTCTCTGAACAGTCTTTCTATAACCAGAATGACCTGCCTGTGGACTATTATGAATATAATCCAAAATTTTACCTTTAAAGGGCGAATTTTTAACAATAAAAATTATGCCTTTTTTCAAAATCAAACCCTGCTTCAACATGTAGCCCTTAGGAACATCTCCACCAAGCTGAAACTTGTGCAATAATTCTGTAGTACCCGGATCAAAATCATAACTCAATTTGAGCTCTTCTAACCAAGTAGGAGAAGGGAAAGAAATCAAAGAACAAGTAGCTGCCACAGGCACTGCTGGCTCTTCAAAAACCCTAGATAGGGCATCAGCCACTTTGTTTTCCTTACCTCTTTTATACTCGATCACAAAATCATATCCCAACAACTTTGACATCCATCTCTTTGAGTAATTGATTGCCCACCTTTTGCTCCAAAGAAAATTTCAAAAGGCTTGATCAGTCTTAATCTTAAAAGATTGTCCCAGTAAATAGGGTCTCCATTTCTGCACTGCTGAGACTAAAGATAATAGCTCCTTTTCATATGTAGAGTAAAAAAGAGCTTTACCTTTTAAAGCTTGGCTCATAAAAGCAATAGGCTGCCCTTCTTGCATCAAACATTTTAATCCCTAACCCACTAGCATCACATTCAATAGTAAAGGGCTTAGAAAATCTGGCAATCTCAAACTGGTGGATGAGTGACAGCATATTTAAGGGAATCAAAAGCCTTTCCTGCTGCTTCATTCCACTTAAAACAATTTTTTCTCAACAAAGCTGTTAGAGGAGCTGCAATTATCCCATAACCTCTAATAAACTTTCGATAATATCCTGTTAAGCCCAAAAAACCCCTTAGTGACTTAATTGTAGTAGGTATAGGCCACTTTGACATAGCTTCTAACTTAGAAGGATCTGTCCTTACACCCTGGTCTGAAATAAAGTGTCCCAAGTAGTCAATTTCATCTACCCCGAATCTGTACTTTGACATTTTAGCATATAGTTGATGAGCTTGTAAAATCTGTAAAACTTGACCAACATGAACAACATGGTCTTCCATAGTTTTACTATATACCAGAATATCATCAAAAAAAACCAGTACAAACCTCCTCAAGAATGGTTTAAACACCTCATTCATTAACCCTTGAAAAGTGGAGGGGGCATTAGTAAGGCCAAAAGGCATCACTAAAAATTCATGGTGGCCCTCATGGGTTCTAAAAGCTGTTTTAGGGATGTCCTCCTCACAAACCCGAATTTGGTGATAACCCGACCTTAGATCCAGTTTAGAAAAGACTTTTGCCCCAAACAACTCATCCAAAAGTTCATCTATAACAGGGATAGGGAATTTATCTTTTACTGTCACCAAATTCAAAGCCCTATAGTCCATGCACATCCTTCAACTCCCATCAGCCTTCCTTACCAGCAAAACAGGGGATGAAAAAGGGCTCTGACTAGGCCTTATAACCCCTGATTTTAATAACTCCCTTACAATTTTCTCAATTTCAGTTTTTTAAAAGTATGGATACCTATAGGGTCTTACACACACAGGTGTGGAATCTTCCTTCAACAAAATTCTGTGGTCATGTGATCTTGTAGGTGGTAAACCCTTAGGTTCTTCAAACACATCATTAAAACCTCCCAACAATTTATTCAACACTTCTGGAATAGGTAAACAGCCTTAATCGATGTTCCCTCAATCAATTGTAAAACTACCCCTTTGTTAGAAGACTTAAAGAAATTAGAGTTTTCTTCCAAAGATAAAGCAGTAGGCTGTAAACCCCTTAATAAAACTGAAACACCCCTCCAAGAAAATGACATTGTCAATTGCAAAAAATCCCAAACAATAGGGCCTAAGGTTCTTAGCCATTGAACCCCCAAAACAACATCACAACCTCCTAAAGTAAGTACAAAAAATTCTGAGCAGAAAGTGTTACCTTGGAGTTTCAAACAAACATCTGTACACTTGCCTTCACTTAGCATCTCTTCCCCATTTGCAACTGTCACTTTGATAATTTGCTGAAAAATTCTAGAGATCTTTGTTCTTTTAACAACAGAAAGGTCTAGAAAATTATACGTACTACCTGAATCCACCAAAATTACCATCCTTTGCTGCTGAATAGTGCCCTCAATTCTCATAGTATTAGGTGTAGGAGTACCTGAAATAGCATGTATAGAAATCTCAGGATTTCCAACAAATTCTACACACTGCTGATCCTCCACAGCAACTACACCATCAACCGAATCAAAAAAAACATCATCTGCATAATCAGCCTGCTGAATCTCTCCACCATGCATCATATAAATTTTAGGAGATTTGCACACATGTGCAGGGTTCCACTTCTCATCACAAGTATAACAAAGACCCTTAGATCTTCTTTCCTTCATAACTGCAGAAGAAACCCTCTGGATAGGTAATGTGCTATTGGGTTTTCTAAACAAAGCATTCTGTCCCTCATCTTTTTTAGAAAATTGACCAAAATTACTCGAACCTCCTTGAGTAAATGGTGCTGTCCCCTTTCCAGAATTGTGTCCATAGGACCTATCACCTCCCATATAATATGGCTTAAAAGTCTTCCTAGCAGTAGCCACATATTCTTCTTGTATTTTTGCTAAGGCAAAAGCTTGTAATAGATTAGTAGGAGCTAACAATCTGACAGGAAGTCTGATTTCTTCATTTAAACCACTCAAAAAACAACTCAGCTTATATTCTGGAGTTAAATTTCTCAATCTATTGGACAATACCTCAAACTCAGCTTTATACACTGCCACATTGCTGGTTTGTTTCAACCTCATCATAGCTTCCATTGGATCATCATATGCAGTAAGTCCAAACCTAGTCATGCAAGACCAACAAAATGCAACCCATGTCCTAACCTGAGGTGCCTTCAGCATCTTGAAACCAGGTTAATGCTACTCCCTCCAAATGGAATGAAGCCATAGGAATCTTGTCATCCTCATGAGTCTCATGAATAAGAAAATACTACTTAGCTTTGTACAACCAATCAGCAGGATTTTCACCCTCAAACTTTGGAAAATCCATCTTCCCTCTAAATTTATACTTTCGGTAACCTCCATAATATTCCTCTTCATTGTAATGTTGCCTTTCTCTAGGAATTTCTTCATTATAATGCTGTCTTTCTCTAGGAATTTCTTCATTGTGATGTTGTTTTTCTCTAGGAAAATCTGCATATCTTCCTTTGTGAGTTTCCCCCTGATCTGAACCTGATGCTTTGTCTTTGAGCAGGGTGGATACGTTGCTGGCTATGGAGGTCATGTTGGCAGTGAGAGCCATCATCTGAGTCCTTAACTCTTCCACCTGAGTCTTCACCTCAGCAAACTCTCCCATTTGACAACTCATGAGATCCATATCCTTCTGCATCTGAGATAATCTGGTGCCATCTGCCATTGTTGCAGTCTTGTAAAAAAATTTTGCTAAAATTTGTATAGAATCGAATAGCTTTGATACCACTTGTGAGGAACTCTCTTGATTTGTGTCTGGAATTGTGTATTTAGAATGAAAATATTATATGGATTGAATGGAAAAAGATTAGAAATGGAATTGGAAAGGAATTGGTCAAAACCAAAGGAACTATATTGAGTGTTCGAGATACTCAGGATCTCCAAACATTTCAGCAATACAATTCAATCTAAAACGTGTTTAACAACATTCACGCTGATTGCATTATATATGCAATCAGCTTACAGCTTATTGAACTAAACTAACTAACAGTTCAAAACAGTTACAAGCCAATCAGTTACAACCATAAGCCCAAACTAACAAGCCTATTTAGTTACAACCATAAGGCCATCAGTTATTGGAGCCCATTACTCTTGCCATCTGATTGCTTCACCTGCTGCCTCGCACAGTCACTTATTGCCTAAGTGCATGCCAGGTTCAGCCCATGTGTTGCTTCCTTTACTTACTTCTCCTCTCTGCCAACCATGTGTCTCTTCATCTAAAATATCATCCCCTTTCTTTCTCATTCCCGCAGAGACCAAAACTCCCAAAAGCTTGACTCCTTCCTTTCTTCAGCTCCCCCCCTTTTCTCAAACACCTAACAAAAACACCTAACAGAATATTGGAGGACAAAATGAAAGGAAATAATTTTTTTTTTTTTTTTTGACATGTCCACACAAGGAAAAGGGGGATTCGAACTAATGACATCTACTTCATTAGGTGTGGTTCACAATCGATTAAGCTACCCTTTGGGAAATGAAAATAAAATTGGGTTGAGATGAATGAAAATTGGAGGATAAATTATCTTATTTATAATGATTTTAATGTTCCCATAGGTTTTAATAATGTCATCGTTGGTTGCTATTATATTTAATGTTGTTGGTCTGTTGGATGCTACAATGACAGAAAATTAATTGATGTTGGATGCTATTATACGGTTGGGAGAAAATTAAATGCAATTGATGATGATTGGAAGGAAAAAATGAATAAAGAATAAAGAAAGAATAGAAAAATAATATATAAATGATAGAAAAAAATATTTAAATGAGATAGTAAAAATTAAAAGTTAAAATGTTGAGCCGGATATAGGTACTTGAAAAAAAATATGTAGCTAAAATAGATAAAGATAATTTTTTTTACTAAATTTAGCTAAAAAATTGTTAAGCCGAATATAAATACTCTTACTTGCTACCCTATTTTATGTGGGCTATGTCCATCATAGATTGCAATGTTTGGGTTAAAGACAACTGAAACAAACCAAACTAACCTAAACTGACAACAAATCTCAACCTTGTAGATGGCTTTGAGCAATGGCCGGCGGAGAGAAAATAGTGGCGCTATTCGTTGGAGATTGTAATGTTTGGGTTAAAGATACCGTGGAGTTAGAAAAGGGTTTGGGCTAAACCTCCAAAAACCTATTTTTCTATGTTTTCATCACCATTTTATTTTATGTTTTTACGTTTTAGTGATGTGCTAGCTTTTTATTTGATGCTATAAAAGAGGGATTTTATGGCCCACATCCTGATCAAAGGTTTTCTCGGTTATAAAAGTTACATTTCACATTCTTTTATTTATTTTTATTCTTATCTCTGCTATTAAATTTTCTATGAATTGAATAATTTATTTAACTTTTTTTTTTTTTAGAGAAAATCAATTTAATTTCATTAATCGTGGTCAAGAGCATAAAAACTCTTACAATCACAGAACATATAGTTTTGCAAGATCATAGCCAAAACTAAAAGATTACACGTCATAAAAATCGAAAACATACAAATCTTACAATGAAAATCAATCTATGATGTCAAACATCCACTATCCCAACCCGATTTTTAGTTTATAGAACAGATCTGTTAACGCAAATTCCTTCTGGTGGCATAGGAAACCATTTCCCATGCATGAGCAAAAAACCCACACCCAAAACATTCCCCTCTCGACTCGAAAGCCAGAAGTATTATTCACGTCCTCAGTCCAACGACTAGGACCATAAAATAAAAACAAAAACAAAAGCCTACAAGCAACAGTGGACGAACACGGTATCATAGATATCCCTTTGAAAAACACGTTTTGGCTAAAGAAGACGATCAGATCTAAAGTTGAAGAAATTAAATCTGGATTAGATCTAGATCTACAAACTAGATCTAAAACAACCCGCCAAAAATGAAGCCTACAAGCAACAGTGGACGAGAACGGTATCGTAGATATTCCTTCGGAAAACATGCTTTGGTTAAAGAAGACGATCAGATCTAAAGTTGAAGAGATTAAATCTGGATTAGATCTAGATCTACAAACTAGATCTAAAGCAACCCGTCAAAAATGAAGGCCGGTGGAACCTACAGAGAAGACACCACACTGCTATCATGAAATGGGAGGAGGGAAGATCAAGATCTAGATCTTCCCTCCTCTTGAAGTTTTTCTTGGTGGGGGCTAGGGTTTTTTGCTAGAGAATAAAAGATGATAATTGAATAATTAAATATATGAAGTAAAACGTTAGTATTCGTGTTTGTATATAAGATATTAGACTAAAAAAAAGTTATAATATTTGAATTTTTTTTTTTTTTTTGTAAGTACAAAAAAAAAAAAAAAGTTAAAATATTTACTCATAAAATATTTGAATTATAATATGAGTAAATAATTAATACGTATTTTGTTCATCACTTTACTTGAAAGTACAACCAAAACTTGAAGGAATACACACTCAATATATTAAATTGCTTAATAAGAATTCTAAAATATTTATATTTTTTACAATGTCTTAAGAAATTATATTATAATAACATAAGTAAAAGAGATAACAAACATATAAAGTCTTTCACTTAGTCAGCAATGTTTAGAGTTCTATATTTAAGTATGAAGTAACAATGTTAATATTTATTTAAATTGAGGTTTATATACAAGTTACGGCATGTTTATTGAGATGAGTTTGTGATGTTAAAATAAATAAATAAATAATATTTTTTTTTAACATGCCTACCCGCACAAGGAGGGAGAGGAGAAGGTGGAGGGGGATTCAAACTAATGACCTTCACTTCATGAAACGTTCGATTGAGTTACTCCTTAAAGAAAAAAAAAATAGAGGAAATGAGTTGAAATAAATTCCTCCAAATTAGTTTGGAATAAATTTCTATCCTTTTTTTTCCTTATAATTTTATGTCAAACCTTTACCTTCTTTAAAACCTTAAAACAAATGCAAATATATAGATATTGCATGTAGTATAAATTTCGTACCCTATAATTACTGCCTATGCCTCAAATATATAATAAAATATACTTTTAAAAGTATGCATATATTTATATCAACCAAGCCCGGATATATTTTCAAGTTGTGATCTATCATCTATGAGTCAATTAAAAATAATTGAGGCCCAATTTAATGGACTTGTATATTTTGAAGGCCATAACAATGAGTCGAATTAAGGCCCAATATCCTCTAAAGTAGGAGAGTTACAAGATTACTTGCCTTGCTCTTTGCAATTTACTATATTTTATGTACGTTGTTCAATTTCTTGCTGCCTTCCTTCACATGCTTAGGAGAAATGTTACACATACTTTTATAATCTCATTCTCACTTTTTTTTATATGGTTTTCAAAATGACTATTTAATTAAAAATTTTATAGTGATTTATCTTAAATTTATCAATAATTTTAAAAAGACATGCCAGAAAGTGTAAGAATGAGAGTGAAAGAGTGTGTGTAACATTACTCTACCATTATACTTGTGACAGTACTTGGTCTTGAGTGCCTTCAGAGCACTTTCTAGTGTGTGCTTTAGTTTTAGAATGTGTTGTTAAAAGGATAATTTATTTACCTTCTAACAAAAAACCAAAAAGTACTAACAAATAAATCAAAACACAAAACACTCACAAACTACTTTTACATATGATATAAAATGAAACCTTGGTAGAAAAAAAAATAAAAGCGTTAAAACTCAAGTACTAAAAAGATATTTAACCCTAATTAAAACAAAAACAAAAACAAAAAAACACACACAAATACCTTCTAAATTTTTTTACCAAACTAGCCCAATTCTGATCAATTTCTCAATCTTGAAAATGTTTGAAATTACTTTTCAATTTGGTGTTGAAAAATATTCACATGTAGCAAATCTGACGAAAGGATTCAAATTAACTGCAATTGAAAGTTTGATTTAAATTGAGAAGTTTTGAAGTTTGAGGAAACTTGTCAAATCACATAGGAATTCAAGGGTCTAAAGTGGAGTTACTCTTTTTTTGGATTCTCTCTCATCTAATGAAAGTCACTAGTATCTCTTCTTTTCCTTTTTTTAATCATTTCTAAATTTTCTTTCATGCTACGAGATTTCAACGTTCTTGACTCTTCCATACATATAGACAGACATTTATGGTCATTGTCAAAAGTTAATTTAGAGTTTGACAAACTAAAATTGTTTGACCATTCTTTTTAATGAATTGTTTGACAATTAAACATTAAGACTGAGTTAGTAATCTTCGTCCTGAAGCAGTGACAATTAAACATTAAGAAAAACTCAAATTGGGTTTTGTCACAATCTTTTTGACTTTATCGGTAGTGGTAGAAACAAAAATAATCTACCTAAAAGCCTAAAAGGGACAAAAATATCCATAGACTTCAAATTCAATCCTCACTTGTCATTATGAGGTTTCTGAGACTTTAAGAAACAATCAAATTAATCATATCACTATTATTTTCATGTTTGACAATTCAAAACTCAAGGCCGGCTTACAATTGGTGTTTGATTGGATCTTGTATATATGTAAATTTGGGATTTTTTTTTTTTTGGTTAAAAAAATGTTATATTTGATATAAACGCGAAAATAATTTGAAGTGTTTTATGTTTTGAATTGGTAGTTAATATTTCTGTTTTGAGATCGGAAAATAAAAATTTGAACAAATTGAGCCAATTTTATAATATTAAAATAAATTATACAAGTAACCACTTTTTAAATATAAAAAGTTGGAAACTTTGGTGGATAGAAATGAAAGTTTGAAGTTTCAAAACTCATTGAGCAAGATAAAAAATCTCCTTAGGGATCAGTGCCCAAAAGCAAAATTGGCCACGACATGTATTTTGACGTTTGGACCGACCGAATTTGGAATTTGGCGCGTGGAGGATTCCGCGCGTGGACCAGTATTTCCTTGTAAGAACATTGACAAAAAAAAAGCTAACGAAGATTTGGGAGGTGGGGTTTATTTAGGGTTTTATTTTGATCACAAGGACATAAAAATCAAATTTTAAAAGGAAAAAATAAAGAGATAAACCCTAATAGAGTATTTAGTATTCAACTCTCTTATGTATGGATAAAATTTTCCTCCAAACTAAGTTAAAGGAATTTCGGTTAACTTAGTTTATAAAAATGACATGTGTTCCTTTTTTTAATAACATATGAGATATACATGAATTTTTAATAAAATTTATTTCAACTTTGTCTTTACTATTAAAAAAAATATATGTATCTCACATTAAGAGTGAAATACACATTAACGTCAATAAACCTAGCTACTATTTATAACCACTTTTTAATAACAACTAATTAACATACGCTTTGTAAGCGGTTATTAAAAACTTTCATAACATTTAAGGTGATTGCAAGTTAAGCGGTTTTACGATATGAAAAAGCGGTTATAATAGCAGATTAATCCTTTATTTATATATAATTATATAAAATATATTAATTATTTATATTAATTAAATATTTAAAAAAAAAAATCGTGATTGGAGAATAAGATCTTATTCTCCTGAAGCCACAACCCCTCATTCAAACATTTACACAATAGATTTGGGCATTATGACTATGTACATGAAATAAGCCCAAAAAATAGCATGTTTTTCAGCCAATAGGGCAAAATAAGCCAAAAACATATGGAAAATGAAAGCCCAAAACATTATAAAAAAATTAAAAAAAAAGCCCAAAAGCCGATTTTTAAAAAACCGATTATAACTGCTTATTAGCGGTTTGAATAACGCTAACTACCTAGGCAGAGGTAGTTGCGGTTATTAAAAATTCGATAATCGCTTAAGACAAAGGCGGTTGCGGTTATTGCAAATAATCGCCAGTTATAACCACTTAAACACACATATTCAAGGAATACATGTTATTTTATAAATTAGGTTGAAGAAAAATTTTTCAACCTAGTTTGAAAAAAAAAAAAAAAACTTTGTCCTTTATTATATATATGTGTTGAATCTTTTGAATAAATGACACCTGCATTTACAAAAACATTAATGAATGAGATTGACGCATAACGAACTTTTCTTGCCGCAATTGTCAACTCTACTCCGTAATATAAAGATTGAAATAAATAATTAATTAATGAAGATACTACCCGGACCTGGGTGGTTCTTGGGACTTTCTTTTTTCTTTTTTTAACAAATATTTATTCCCAAAAATATCCCTATTGTTGGTAAGGCTTCAGCAGCTCTCGGAAGTTTAGGGTCTGTTTGCCGGCCCTTTCACTCTATCCTTTTTCCATTTTACTAAAAAATTAAAACATTAATAGACAATGAGAAATGCTAAGGATCAATAAATTTTTTATATTTAACACATATTCTTTTACAAATTCAATAGATTTAACTATTAAATTTGTGAAGTCCACCATTGACAAATCTAATGACTAATTTGTAAAATGAGATTGGTTAAATATGAGAACAATATTGATCCCTAACATTTTTCAATAGACAACTGAAGCACTTTGTAATCAGTAATTTTGTATACCCTCTCCTACCTGCATAAATAAGCAGAACCTTGGGGGTAAATTTCCATAGTTATAGAGATCAAAAGATTCAATACAGAAGTTCTAATGGTGCTTTGAGAAATATAATGTGCATACACTAAGATGTGAAAAAGGGAAGCTAGAGAATAAGCATGTGCCAGGGTGCAGAGAATAAAAGCAAGGATGAGTCTAAAACTTTTAGCTCAGTTCTTCTCCGTATTGTTCTCCAATTCCCTCCTCAGCTGGAGAGAGAAGTCATCATTAACATCATCATCATCCCAATCATCTTCCCACTGCTGTGTCACTTCTTTTCCTTCCTCCTTGTCCTCCCACTCTGTCATATACGTTATTGCAGTTAGGAAGATAAAAAATAAATAAATTCAAAAGTTCAGAGAGCAGGCACAACTTGTGCTTCTGTCATGATAAACAAACTTAAACTTGAGGGAAAAATCAAATTTAGTCCTAAGGTTGCTGCGTAATTTCAATCTTATTCCTAGGTTTTCAATTTTGACAATTAAGTCCTAAGGTTTTACCTCAATTTCAAATACTTCTTCGGTCAACCCATCATTCAATTAATTAGCTATGCACTACATTAAACCACTACGACAATGACACTGGCTCGCATTTGACATATAAATTATATAATGCGCCAATTAAAAGTTCCATGTGACAAATCTACCATATATTACAAGTTTACTAAAAACAGGGGGGTAAATTACATTTTGCCCTCCTAAACTACCACCTCATTTACACTTACACCCCCAAACTACAACTCAGCGCAACTTATTCCCCCAAACTATCACTTTGTTACGACTAGGTCCTCGAGTCAAATCTAGGCATTAAATATGGATGGAAAATATATCAAGTGCCTAGTGCATGGCATTTGCTTATTTACTTTTCCAAAATAACACCATTTTGATTGTGTCAAAAGACAAAATTACCCAACATATTGATTTGATGTAAGATAATATTGGTTTCTCAAAAAAAAAAAAAAAGCTCCGTTCTCTCTCCACTGTCCCTTTTTTCAAATTTCAAATTTCTCACTGTTTCCTTCAATTCCGGCGACCATGTAAACCGGGATTCCCTACCTCGTTTTCCTTCGCTCGCCCAACATATTGATTTGATGTAAGATAATATTGGTTTCTCAAAAAAAAAGCTCCGTTCTCTCTCCACCGCCCTTTTTCAAATTTCAAATTCTCACTTGTTTTCCTTGATTCGGCTGACCATGTAAACGGGATTCCCTACCTCGTTTTCCTTGCCTCTAAGGTGAAGGTTAGCTGCCCTTTCGTAGTTAAAGGGAGGGTCATTTCTCTAGCGGTGGCGTGGCGTGGCGCGTCCCGCTAGAAACCGCTTCTATTTAGTGGGTTTTGGTGTCGAGAGGCTGAGTTCGCTTGAGGAATGGAGCGGCGCCTGCGGTTAGCGAAGAAGTTCTTTTCTCGACAAAGGAGTCTAAGATTCGTTTGGAGGAAGAAGGAAGAACCCGTTGGGCTTATTTTGTAGATCCGCAAAGTGCGTCTTGGTTAGCCACTACGGTTTTGGAGGCTTCTCGTCCACGGAGGAGGATTTCGCGAAATCTTCATGAGGAAAGGAGGTCGCTTCGGTGGCGGGGGTAGGAATAAAGCGGGGAGATTTTTGGAGGTGGTTGCCCATGTGGATGAAGAGGAAAGGCGTCATTTGGGTCCCCGAGGCTGATCGGTAGAGGGGTTGGGCGTGAGTTTGGGGTCGAGCTCCGTTCGTGGCTGGCTGCAAGTGGCGAGTTTCGGTCGCCCGGAGTGTGCTAAGCTCGGTGAGAAGTGCATGGGGTCATGAGCCACCACGCCGAAGAAAGAGTTGAGGTTCCATATTTTCCTTCTCCCGATGGGGGCGTCCCGGCGGTCTGATTTCTCTCGGAGTTAGATCTGCTTCCTGGGACGATTCGATTCGAGTGGGGTAATGAGGATCGGCGAGTGGCGTTGGACTGCTATGAAGTGGAGAAAGTTTACTGCGTGTGTGGCTTAGTTTCACGTCCGCGTAAGGTAGTGGGTTCGGTCAAGAGGAAGAAGATGAAGAAGGGGCTTGGGCTGGGCTTATGCGGGTTAGGCCCAAAACTCAAAGGTAAACGGGCTGCGACTTACCGGGATGCGACTGGGCTTGGGCTTGGGCTTGGGGCTTGGGCTCTTCTGTTTGGGTTTAGGCATGGGTAAGTTGGGGGCAGGCGTAGGATTAGTTCCTGAGATGGTTTCTGGGCTGGAGGCTTCTCACCATGATATGTCGGAGGTTCCGACGATGGTCGAAGTGCAGATCCGTCCAAAGGAACCATTTTCGTCGGTGGCCGGACTTTCTGATGCATTTTCGCCGGGGCTCGACGAGCAGGGGGCTCTTTCGACGATTTCTTCGTCGGGGGAGTCTGTTGATAATGGGTCTTCGCCGGGGCTCGACGAGCAGGGGGCTCTTTCAACGAAGTCTTCGTCGGGAGACCTAGGTCCTACGTATGTATGATGGGTCTGTGTATGCCGGCAGCATTGGGTCTAGGAGTGTTTTGGTTCCATGCCGAGTTGGATCTGCGGTGACGAATCGGTCCTTTATTTGGTTGAATCAGGGAGAGCTTGCGTCGGCGATGGGTCTGAATCCTATTCTTCCGACTGTGGGTCTGTCTCTACTGCCGCCAGTGATGGGTCTGATTTTCTTCATGATAGGGAGCTATGGTGCATCGCATCGCCGCCAGCACGTATGCACTACTTACCGGCGAGGTTGTTTATGTCACGATGGCAATGAGTCTGATACAATGCTGCGGGTCTCATAGGCTCTCTCGATACCAAGCACTTATCCTTGGCTGGCCAAATTGCAAATTTGGCTTCTTGGGTGATTGAGGATAGGTTAAAGATCAACGAAGATGTTGAGATAAAGATCATTCGTGTTCTTGAGGCCATGGAAGAGGATTTTCGTTGGATTAACCTAGTTGCCCGTGAGCAGGGGCGTTTGGTGGTCAATGAGGAGGACATCCGCTCGTTAAGTATAGTTGCATGCGAAGGGGGGTGGAAGGTCGATGAAGAGGAGGATGCTCGGAAAGTCGCGTGGCTGACCGAGATGAAAGATAAGCTTAGCTTATCGATCGCGTGGTCCGGGTCTATGGGCAAGATGGATTCTGTGTAATTCTTGGGCTGTATAGGGTTTGGCTTAGGGTTTTTAGGTGAGGGTGGTTTGTTTGGGGAGCTCCTTGTGAGCTTTGGTGTTCCCTTGGTGTCTAGACGCTCTCTTTTGTATGCTGGGTTGTGCCCCTTGTTCTTTGTGGTGCACCCCCTGTGTATTTGATTGCGCCCCCTTATGGGTTTTTGATATATACAATTTTTACTTATCAAAAAAAAATATTGGTTTCTCAAAATACCCCATTTTAAAGGTAGTGATTTACAACAATGCCCAGCTATAACCCTAGGAAACGCAGTGTTTTGAACCCCTCCACAACAAGGGCATCTACAACAGGGGCTGGCAACAGGCATCTACAAAGTCGTTTTGAACCCCTCCACTCAAGTGTGACGGATTCCATCTATTTTAACACCCAAATCTGAGTCAGAGACCTACTTGTAAAAAGGTGGCAGTTTGGAGAAGCGAGTTGCAATGAGTTGTAGTTTAGGGGAGTCTAAATGAGATCGTAGTTTAGGGGGGCAAGGTATAATTAACCCTAAAAAATTTTACAAAGCATAATTAAAAAATAATAATAAAGAAAGAGGGCTAATGACTGTGAAGGGGAGGGCCTTCCCTCATCGGTAATGGGGTTGCCCCTCACCAGATGAGAGGTGGCCACTCTTCACCGTCCCTTATCTGGTGACGGTTGCCCTCCTAAGGACCAAATTGTTAAAATTGAGGTAAAACATAAGGACCTAATAATTGAAATTGAAATTTAGGGACTAAATTGAAATCATGCAAAAACCTAAGGACTAAATTCGATTTTTCTTCATCTCCTGCTAATGACAACAAAATATGAATATATTGACAACAGAAAATGAAACAAAGAGATCAATGCATGTACAAGATCTAAAGATTTGTGTCCAGTAATATTTTTATAAGCCACATGCCTTAGAAAGTTCTTCTCAAATCTTGCAAATTTGAAATACCAAAGTACATGTTTTAGTGTCTTCCAGTTTTGCAGGCATGTGAGAGAGAGAGAGAAGAACAACAACAACAAAGAACTTCATAAATATTTAGATATGCCAAAGAAAAAGAAGTATAGAGTGTTTGTCGGAGTCTCCTGAACCCAAAATCTTGGAGAGCCCAAACTATTTTGGCATCATTACTTGTATTTCAACAGCAACGCAAGTAACCCAACCAAAATTCAGCATGTATTAGTATAAATATGTATCTATCAACAAACACAATCTCAATGATATACACCAGGCCCTTAGTATACTTGTGTAAACAAAATTTTGCAAATCATCAACCAGCTCAAATTTGTTTTCTGCTACCTAGCTACTATCCCCGAAACTGGCAATCAACATGTCCATCTCTTCTCACAAATTTTCTAAAGTTACCATCATGCAACTTTTACCTTTAGCAGCTTCTCTCAATTATTCATAAAACAAACCAAGGTCCCTCTCTCTGATGTCAGAACACATGTACCACAAGCTACCTTTCCAGCAATGAAGTAAACAGAACACCAGGTGTTGTGAACAAAATAAGGAAACTAGACATGGCTGAAGCAGAAGGAAGTGATGAATTGTTGTCTTCTTTCTTAAATTTCCTTGAAATCCACCAGGAGAAGAGTGAATGATGAAACCAACATCTATTTTATTTAGATAATGATGAAGAGGCTCACACAACATACTTACACCTCCAAAGCCTAATCTCCTAAAATAAATAAAATTACCAAGTAACCCCCGACAACAGTTGAAGAGAACATGCAATTGCTAAACCTAAATCTACATGCTACATTTGTGAATCCCTTGATTTCTCATATGGCCCTCTCCTACTCAAACACACTAGAGCAAGTAGAAACTTTTTTTTTTTGATAAGTAATAACCAGTTTTATTTAATAGAGCAAGTAGAAACTTAGTTCTTACAAATCAAACCCAGGAAACATAACACGTTACTTCGTTTTCACTCTCTAATCTTCTGGAAAGGAAAACGGCTCTAGGCTCTAGATGGAGGCATACAGCGAAAAATTTTGACAGACCAAAAAGGCTTAATGCCTTTGTAGTCAACTTCGTCAGAACAACAATATGCCTAGCAAATCCATTCCCATAACTTATCCACTCTTGAGGTACTATTACCACAACTCTAAAACTTCCACTACCATTTTGAGCAGTAACAACATTATTCAACTAATAGCAACTCTACAGCCAAATCAGAAAACAATCCAATCCTCTCCTCAACAACAACTATTTTGACCTAAATATAAATCATCTAACAGAGACCATGGCGCTTCTATAAATTTCAGAAAGCAGTAGCTGAATTTATTAACATATAACAAGTATCTAATATTTAGATCAAATTTAGATAGATATATATATATATATTCTTTTACCTTCATTGATTTCGAACTCATCGTCGTCCTCGAACAAATCGATCTTTGCCTCCTCAGTCGCTGCCTTGGGCTCCGCCGCCATTGCCAAAGCTCAAACTAGTTCCTGCTACCAAAGCCACATTCCATAAAAATCAAAACATACATATAGAAATCAGAGAAAAACCCTAGCTTTTCGAATTAGACAAATAATGAGAGATATAGGAGTTACAGAAAGAGAAAACTAAGATGAAATCCCTAGAACGTTCTGGTTTTGTTACGTGCACTGGTGTCTGGAAGTATAAAATGGAGAAATTAACGTACTGGGGAGAAGGCGCGGCGCTTGGATTCGGCTTCAATGCGGGAAAATAAGAAGCAGGATGAAATTTTTTTTATTTTTTTTTTAGGAAACTTCACTTACCCATTATGTTTTGCTCTTTCAATGTTCAAAATCTCTCACTAGATGTATTAAATTTTGGTTTTTTCTTATTTTACCCATTTTATTTTATACAGAAAATGCTAATTTTACTCGTAATTCCAAAACTACACTATTCTCAAAATGACACAGTTTTAGTTTTAAAGTCAATAGTAAAATTGCATTTCATTAAAATTTTCTGTACGGAATGGACAAAGTGAGAAAACCAAACTTTGATACACTTAAGTGAGAGGTTTTGAACATTATGAAGTATTTGCAAAAGTGACCAAAATTTAGGGGAATAAGTAAAGTTTTCCCCTTTTTTTATTTTTTAAAAATTATTCTAGTCTCATTAATTGATTAAGAATAACATAAAACTCTTACATCATAAATCAAAAGCTTTTAGAAAATCATAGCCGAATTTACAAGATTACAAGTCATAGATACATACATAACAATCTGACATTCAAAACCTATTTATAACATTAATATCCGCTAACCCATAATTAATCTTCACTAAAAATTAAGATTGTTTATTTTCAGATTTTTTTAATTTTAGCCCTTCATTATATTTAATGGTCCAAACAAATATAAAAATTTATATGTAATTGAGATAATTAATTTTAGTTTCAACATGTCAACTCAATTTATCTCAGTAACACACAAATCATGTATTTATTTGAACTGTTAAATATAATGAACTGCTCGAATTTAAAAATCTGATAATTTCATTTTTTATAAAACAAGAGAGGATCATAATCCGAGAAGGATCCTCTCCATTTCTGTTAGTAATTTAAAGAGGGGCAAAATTGTCTAAAAAATAAAATAACAATTTTGCTCTTCTCACATTAACTCGCCCTTCTTCATTTTATTTAAAATTGAGAGAAATAAAGGTTTTATAACATAAACAGGGAATATTAAATGGAACAACAAATTTTAAACACATGAGGTAATCTTTTGAAATGAACTAACTGATTCATTTAAGGGTTGAATACTTTTTTGTCACTTGTGGTTTAACTACTTTATTTTTTCACCTTAGTTTCGTTTTGTATCGTAGACAGCACCTCGAAAATGATTCTTCCATCAAACTTTCGTCCAAATATCAATGGAAACCCACGTCAATGCCTTCCAAAATCTGACACGTATCTTAATATCTTGTTGAAAATAAAATAAATATATTAAAAATATTTTTTAAAAACAAAAAATTAAAATAAAATAGTGTAGTTCAACCACTCTTGGCTAACCGTAATTTTTGTTTTTGTTTTTTGGCTTTTAGGGTTGGCCGAATCACTTTCATTGGCCATGGATGGTTCAGCCACCCTTATAGGACTGGTATGGGGTGGCCGAAACCACTTCCACAAGCCATGGGGTGGTTCAGTCACCCCACCCACAAAAGGGGAAAAAAAGAAATAAAAATAAAAATAATAAAAAATAAAGGTTAGAAGATACTTATTTCTTCTAAACTTATTTAATGTTTATGTTGCTAAGGTTTCTGAAGTGCTAATTTGCTTGAGCAAATATGACTACAAGCAATTACAAATCCTTTTTCTCTATATATTTAGTGTTGGAAATAAGTTTGGATGGTACACAAATTCTTATTGATATAAAATAATTACAATCCGAATGTTAACAATAAAGTAAATAAAATACAAGAGATGAAAAATAGAGTATAGAAAGATCTCACAATGCTATAGAATCACGCAAGAGCGTTGTCCTTAAAGGTTGATTCGTGCCTCCCGGAGTGTATAACTTGGTGCGATCGGATCTCTTGACAACCTCCTCGAGATTAGACTATAGCGTCAACCTTAGATTAAGCACTTCCAATAACGAAGAGTAATAGAACAACCCAATTATCAAAGTTGATGAGGGACTTCAAAATATTATTTGTAGAAAAAAAAAAACAATAATATAGCATATGGCTTTATGTCATGAAACAAGTGTTTTGCAACACACAATCTGACCTTAGCCTTAGATAGAAAATAAGTGATTTTCTTCTATCTCTCATATGCTATTCTTACCTTTAATATACTAGTGTATATATATATATATATATATATATATATATATATAAAAGGTCACCAACAGTTAGAGCTTAGAAGCATTAAAACTATTCCATGACCAAGCGGTTGATAACGGTAAAACTTTTGATAATAAGCAAAAGCCATAAATCATATTTAATGACTAACGGTCAAAACAATTAGAATTAAAACCAATGGAATATTTAATGACCAACGGTCATAAACAATAAAAGAAAGGTTTAATGACTCATGGTAAAAAAACGTATGAAAATTAAATGGTCTTTAATGACCAAACGATCACAAAAATAATTTCCAAGAAAACCATTTGCTGAATATTAAATAGATAATAAAAAGGTTTGAAAAGAAAATTGTTTGTAACACATATATTACAACAATCCCCCACATGTTACAAACATTAAAATAAGAGAAGATTGAAAGCATGCGTCGATGTGGTACCCGAAGGTTTTAACCGCACCTAGGATAAATAAATAAGAACTTAATGAATCGTGGTAGAGTTAAACTCTTTTAACCAAATCCACAAGTTAATCAAACTTATCACCCACATAACTTTCTCCAAAAAGAAATCAAATCAAATCAAATAAATTAAATCAAATCAATGAAAATTGGGTTGTTCTATAGCGGGTTGGCGCCTTACTCTGAGCCATGCGCCTTTGGGTTTCATGAGTGCTCTAGAAACTTGCCAAAGTTTCATAGGAAGCGGCACCACCTCCACACTCACATAGGTGGTGTCCATCAAGAATGTGTGCAGAGAACATCCCATCCCAACAAGTAGGGACTATGGACCCATTAAGAGTTTTAAACTCATCCTTACTCACTCTGCATCTTTTGTTGTTACACCATAAAATGGCTTTCATGAGCGCTCTAGAGACTTACCCAAGTCTCATAGGAGATAGCACCTCCACACTCATATAGGTGGTATCCATCAGGAGTGTGTGCAGGCCACCCCATCCCAACAGGTAGGGACTATGGACCCATTAAGAGCTTTAAGCTCACCCTTAATCACTCTGCATCTTGTATTGTCTTACATCATAGGGATGGACTCACTAATCTTTTCAGCAAGATAGTTAATAAACATAAGTTGACAGTACATACCGTGATCACATGTGACTTTGTTTCCCATTAAACCTCATTCATGGGATCTCCAATCACAGAGGTTGGGTATTAATCACAGTGTCATAATTTAGGTATTAGTCCTATCCCCCTTGATGCTTCTCTCACTAGCCTTCTTGCTAGTGGCTTGGTTAAAGAATCTGCAGAATTCTTGTATGACCTCACAAAGTCCATGGACATATACCGGTCTCAATAAGCTGCCTCACAATATTGTGCAGCTTTTTCTCTATATATTTAGCATAATACTATTATAATACTAAACTCAAACCCACAGAGCATTAGTGAAATCCAAGGCAATCCAAGGCCACTAATTATGATTGAAGATTCTCATTTGGGAAATTAAACTCTTATCCTAATACATGCTTAACAACTTTAGAGATTTCTTTATAGTCACTAAACCACTGTTGCTAATGATTATTTACTGCATGTTTGTCTATGAAAAATGAAGAACATATTTGGAATAGACGAAACAGAACAAGACGCCATCCTTTCTTTTTATCTTTTTCTCACCCTTTTTTTTTAGGTGTGAGTGTATCTCTTCCTTTCTCTAGTCATTTCTACATTTGCTTTCATGTTACGAGATTCAACGTATTTAAAAAATAAAATTAAAAAAAAAAAAAAAAAAAGAAGAAGAAGAAGAAGAAAGAAAGAAAAGAGATTGTCAAGTTTCAAGTTGCAACGAAATTTGAGTGTCTTATTCAACAAAAAGAAAAGGAAAAAAGAAATTTGTGTACCAGCGGAGAGTTAATGGCTTTACCTGCTACAACACAGCACATGAACAAGCAATCTATTATTACTTCCTTCATTGTCTAAGTCGATCGTCACCACCCACCTGCTCGACTCTTCCATACATATGATATAGACACAGTCATTGTCAAAACTTAATTTAAATAAAGTTTGACAAACTATAATAATATAATTGTTTGACCCTTCTTTTTAATGAATTGTTAATTAAACATGCATTAAGACTTAGTAATCCTACATTTTATTCTTGATATTGTGACAACTAAATATCAAGACGGACTTGACTTGGTTTTGTCATAATTAAACATTAAGACTAACATAATCAATTTGGGCTGGATTGAACCGCGTAGAAATTGCTTGAACCGACTGAGTATGTTTTGGAATTGGACTGAACTAGTTGAGGATGCACTAGAACCGGAATGAACTGGTTAGGGATGCACTAGAATTGGACCGAACCGGTTGATGAAGTTTTGAAAAGGGGTTGATCCCGTTTGTAAACGAATTAGCCTGATCAAACCGTTCAATGTGTGTGGCGAATGGCATGTGCGTAACGCATATAGAAAACGTGCTGGTGGAATCACTTGGGTTTGATGTGCTGGGAGGAATGTTGGCACGCGTGAGGGAGGGGAGATGAGGAAGAGTCAAATAAAGAAATAGTGAGATTGTTGAAAAATAATACGAGGAACGCTTGGAAAACATAAAAGACATTGAAGACTACAAAAAGGTGGCTATGATATCATGTAAAAATATATGATAAGAATAATAGAAGAGAAAGAGAAAGCGGAGAGATTACATATATCTCTATTTATTGAAAGACATTAAGTAGTGAGCAAGAAAAAATATACTAAATCATGTGGAAAATAACCTTACAAAGTAAAGGAAATAAACTTACAAAATAATATAAATATTCTTGTTGCATATATATAATCTTTGTCAAACTTAATTTAACGTTTGACAATTAAATACTCAAGGCTAATTTAACGTCTGTATTTGACTGGACCTTGTCAATTTGGGTTACATTTTGTGGGCATGCTTGTAAATGTATTTTCTTTTGGGGCGGGGGGTTTCAATTTTTTGTTTTAAAAAGTGTCATATGTGGCATAAACGTAAAAATAAAAATAATTTTAGGTGTTTTGTGACTTGAACCTAATTATGCCAAATTCTAAGCAGCTAATTAGATTTGTTGTTGACATTAATACAAATGTAATTGTCTTCAAAAGATAGTTCAGTCGGTTAAGACCACGTCTAATAAAGTGAAAGTTATTAGTTCAAGTTCTCTTCTCTAATTGAGTCTGTCTATGTAGTTGCCAAATTGAGGCAGCCAAGCATCGTCCAAACGCTTGGCTGCCTCTTAAAAAAACTAAACGAAAATGATTTTTCTTTTTTTTTTTTGTTAGTTAAGTTTTTATGAATTAATATTTGAGTTCTAGTATTTCAAAATTTATTTTTGGATTAAAAACTAAAATTTAGGGATGAAAGATTAACTTTTTAGAAATGATATCACCTTAAAAGAATTCAGTTATCTTAAATTTGATATTAATACTATAAATTTAAATTTGGTATTAATATCTCTAATTCCATCATTTTTTTTTTTGACATGTCCACACAAGAAGGGGGAGAGGAATTCGAACTAGAGACCTCCGCTTTATTAGGCGTAGTCCTAACCGATTGAGACCTCCGCTTATTTTTTTGACATGTCCACACAAGAAGGGGGAGAGGAATTCGAACTAGAGACCTCCGTTTTATTAGGTGTAATCCTAACCGATTGAGCTACCTCTTGATGACTCTAATTCCATCATCTATAATCTCATTTAAACCTCTTTCCTTTTTTTTTTAAATTAAATTAAATTAAAAAAAAAAATCTCACTTGGCAGACACTTGGCCAACTCTTAACAGCTGAAAATCTCTACTCAGAATTACAGTAAATTACCCAGCAGGCAGGAAAAGAAAAACTAACGTTGCTTTGACCAGGTACATTTACACACTGGTCCAAGCCAAAATGAAATTTTCTTTTGTTTGGAAGTGTGGAAATTATTATAAAATAAAAGTTCCAAAGCCAACCCTTTTGTCGCCAAGGAAAGTTGATAACTTCTCTCTTTTTGACATGTAGAAAAAACAAGAAAATCATAAAGAAAAACAAATTTTAAAATTTTAAAAAATATATATACACTACTCAAATTATCATTACATTGTAAATCTCTCTCTAAATTATCAGTTGTATCAATATTTTTCATAAATTCTCAAAAAATGTCAATGTTCCCCAATTACAAAAACGCTCTTTATAAAAATTTAGAGTAATTATTTTTTGTCTCTATGAAGCAAAAAACCTCATTTTGTAAGTCAAAGTGATTAAAATTGATGGTCAATAGTCATGTGTAAGTCATATGTCATTTTAATTTTTTTTCTTCCACTTTTGCTTCACTTCAGACCGAGAAAATGACATTTATACCCTCTTAAACCCTAATCCAACAAATGAAAATAAATTTGAAGTGAAAAAAAAGTGGAAGAAAAAAAATTAAAATAGCACATAACTTGCACATGACCATTGATCGTTAATTTTAATTTATTTGATTAACGAAATTAAGCTTTTTGTCATAAGATGGTAGTTTGTTGGGGTCAAGTGTCATAATTAATAGTTCATGAAGGAAAGTGTCAAGACTTTGGAACAGGATCCTGTCCATTTCAAATGAAATGGACGCCATTATTAAAATGATGATGGTAATATGTCTAACGTTAAAGTTGAAGAACTAATTTTACAATATTACCCATCATTTTACACTAAATGGATATTATCATTCGTTTGAAATGACAGATCTATAGACTTTGTAGTTCATGAAAACAAAAGATAACTACCCCTAATTTTTTGTTAAAAAATACTAAAAACTAAAAAAATAAAATTTTAACTAACAAATGTAAAAAAAACTTTTTTTTTTTTTTTGAAATTATAAGGCTGTTTTCTTTTTTTTTAAATTTTTTAAAAAAATTAAAATTATTTTTGTATTTTTCGTTGGCTTTGAGAAATATTGACATTTTTTGTAATTTATGAGAGATATTGACGTATTTTGAACAAATACGTGATGGTCGCTGCGAGTACGTGTGCTTTTCCTTAAAAAAATAAAGTTGTGGATATTGCTACGTTTTCGCCCAGATGGAGTTTTGATTTTTGGCGCGTTAAGGAAACGCGTGGACCTCTATTCCCTTTTAAGAACCTTGGTAAGGTTGACCAAAAGTCAAAGTGCGAGGCATCGAAACAACTGTTTTAATTTATTATCTTGATCAGTGCCCTGATGTTAGTGTAATTGTTTTAGCCCCTAATTTATCAATAATTCTAATCTGGCATCCCAAACTTCTCTTGGGATTTGTATCGCTTTTTGTTTTGTTTTTTTTTTTTTCTGTGAGTATATATATATATAAACTAAATAGATATATTTGATCACCATATAAAACAAATAATAGAGAGATACAATAACCACAACTGGAAATTGAAGCAGCTTTTAAGTGAAATTAGTTTTTTTTTTTTTTTTCATTTTTATTTTAGCATGAGATAAGAAAGACATGCTCTTATAATATAAGGCATACCCTAGCTTGTTCCATGTTCTATATGTCAACAACAACTAGGGTTGTAAATCTGGTCGGTTATAATTGGCCACCAACCAATAACTAACTTTAATTGGTAATTGGCCAATCACTTTTAAGTTTGGTTATTGGTATTTACATTTATAGATACCCAATTATAACTGGTAACCGAGTATATATATAACGACATCATTTACTTTGGGTTTTTTTTAAATTTTAAATTTATTTTTTATCAACCACAACAAAGCCTAGTTTATTGGGCCAAAAAAGTTCTACTTTGTTTTTTTAAAGAAAAAAAAATGGCTAAATTAAGCACAAAAAGTATGCCACATATCCAAAATATGCCCAAAATACCAAATTTTTTAAAGACCTAGTTATCGGTGCAGATAATTGGCTACCAAGAAGTAACTGGCGGTTATTACATAACTGGGTAACCAGTAGTCGGTTACCTGTTTTGATTTTTAAAATTGATTAACCGACTACCCCCATTCTGGCTAGTGGTTTTGGCTAATAACCACTAATTGGAACTGAATTTACACCCCTATTAACATGATTTGAAACAGGTGCTGTAAAAAATTAGAAGTTTTATAAATTTTTTCTCTCTTTCTCATGAAAAAGCTAAATAAATATTTTTCTATTTTATTTTTATAGCTCCTAAACCAAATTTATGTCAAAAGATCCAAGTAGTTATCCCTCTCGAAACTTATTATAATATTTCTTTAGAGAAACCTAATACCATAATTTCTAGTGAGAAAATATAAAACATTTATGGTCAAGGGTGTCGATCTAGCAATTAGAGCACCAATTTAACAGTTGGGGTAGTTGAATGGTTGCTGTTGATTTAGGATTGGGTCGTAGACACCAATTATTATCTCCCAAACAAGCAAGTATTAATTGGTTGACGCAAATTTCCTTTAAATTGGTTTGGAAAAAAATTTACTAAACCTATTTTAGTAAGTAACAAGTATTATTAAACATGTTTAAATTTTTTTAAAAATTAATGTTTGAGTTCCTAAGATTGTAGAAGAACGATTTTACATAAATTAACAAGTCTCGACTGGGTTTAGTGAGTCCTGAATGTGCCACTCTGAGTTCTGATCAGGTCTTAACGAGTCCCAACCGTGTTTTAACGGGGTCTTGAACGAGTCTTGACAGTGTTTGGACAAAGTCTTAGTGGTGGCCTGGTTGGGTCCCGATGAGTCCCATTAGGGTCCTAACAATGTTTCGACTTGGTTCGTTGATTTGAGAAAGCTCAAACTTGAAAATGGTTTTTGATTTTAAAAAAGGAAAACAATTTTATGAAAATTAAAGAAGCTTCTTCTATCAAACTGAAAATATTTTTGTGAAAAATATTTTTCAAAAATCATTTTATGAGTTTTAGATTTGAGTTAGGTGCTGTAAAATAACTATAGCATAAGTGTTGTAGTGTTTTAAATTATTCAGAGTAAAAAAATTCTCTCTTGTTCATAATAGAACTAAAAATTAAATATGAATTATTAAAAAAAAAGACTGCAACACATTCTTTACAACATGGATTTTTTTGTCTTCAAGATTCAAGTTGCTTGTGTTTTTTTATTTTATTTTTTCCTATTAAATATCTTTGTTAAGCCATAAACTCAAGGTCGTGTCGTGTGAGGTCAAGAATGACAAGAACTAAAAAGCAAAAACCTAAAATATAAATATGCCAAATTACAAACACCATTTAGAAAAAAAAAAACAAAAATTAATACCCGGAAACCCCAAAGTCACGGCGGGATCATCAGAAACAAAAACACCATTACTATTTTACTCCTTCATTCATTCCACACTCTTGATAAAGACCGCTCACACTGGTTACGAGCTGCGGCCCTGCGAGATAAAAGAGCGAAGTTGGACGAAACAGCGACGTCCCGTTGTTTCCACTGGCCAATTCCTTCGTTCATGCCTTGATGAGGCTTCTCTCCCTTCTCTGCGCCTGCTTGGAGAAGAAATTCAGAGGCGGCCGCCGAGCCGCCGCCGACGAAGCCGACGACGCCCCCGCCGAGTCGTGGGACCTCTTCTTCGAGCTCCGTACTCTGCAGGCCGCCACCAATTTCTTCTCCGAGCTCAATCAACTCGGCCACGGCGGGTTCGGCCCCGTCTACAAGGTACGTTTCGTAAATTCGGCTTCTCTCGCTGGTTTTGTAATTGATTCCTCAACCAGAAGTGATCAAGGTCGTGTTTTCGGGTGCGGTCTGGATGGGGAAAATTACTGGAATGTCGAAATTAGCCCCGTAGTTTGCCTGAATTTCGGTCGGAAATTAGCTTGTCGCCGGTGCTAGAGTTGATTTCAGTTCTGATAACGCACACATTTGCATTTCAATATTTACCAAAATAAATAATAAATAAATAAATAAATAAAGTGTTTTGGTTGCATAATTCCGTAATTTATAAAAAAAAAATTGTAATTTGTTTGCGTGCCGAATCTTTTTATTGACCGATCTCGTCTAAGGAGGTTGGTCAATGTACTGCTGGCCTGTCCACCGCAGCCCATGTTGATGGAGCCAATCAAAGGCTTTGGCTATCTTGTAATTTGAAATTTGCATGTTCAATCCTTGTTGGGTAGATTTTGTTTTTTTATTTTTAATAATTTATTATTCGTAGTTGATTCAAATTATATGATAAATCAGCACAGCACCCCACGTTTCCCAGAAGTCTATGTTGATAGGGAAGCTATTCTAAAGCTCATCCTTTTGCGTATGAAACCAGCCTCTCCTTGAGTGTGGGACTCAAAACACTTTTCCTAAAGGAAGATGCTATATTTTCTTACTGGGTTTTTCTTCCTTTGTTCAATTTTCTAAATTACCATTGGATCTGTAGAGCCATATGAGTTCTACACATGAACCCCACAAATCCAATAGTCATTTTGAAAAGTGAGAGAATGGGAGAAGAACTCGGGGAAAATGTGTAACATATCTCTTTTCCAAAAGTTGATCCTAACAAGAAAGGAGGACTCCTTTAATGTGTGGGACTCCAAACACTTTTTCTAAAGGAAAATGCTATATTTCCTTCTTGGGTTCTTCTTCCATTGTTCCACTTTTTAAAATTACCATTGGATATGTAGGGTCATATGGGTCCTACACATGAACTCCACATATCAATGGTAATTTTGAAAAGTGGGAGAATGGGAGAAGAACTCATAGGAGAATGTATAGCACATCTCCTTTCCAAAAGTTGATCCTGATAAGAAAGGAGGACTCCTTTAATATGTGGGACTCAACACTTTCTCAAAAGTTGAAGCTGATAAGAAAGGAGGACTCTGGGGTCTTAAAGCATTCTCAGCAGTTTTAGCTATTTTGACTAACAAAAATGTTAAAAGGGCTCTAAAAAGTTCTCCATCAGCCTCAACAAATTGTGCAAATTAAGGCATTCTTCAATCAGGCTAAGCAACTCATCTAAAAATCGAAAAGAAAACAATATTTCAATTAATAGAAATCTAGAACAACAAAATCAAAAAATTGTGTGTATTACAAAAATAGGGCCCTATGGTTTGGGGTTTTGACAAATAACTCCTTGGAGTTTAGAACGTGATTAAATATGCCATAGGATAAGCAAAAAAAGCAATTGGGTTTTACGTTAGAAAAGTTGACAAAATCCGTTAATGTGCAATATTAGCACCAATCTTATTGTAACACGTGCCACTTGCAATAAAAAAATTTAAAAAATTAATTTTATAAGAAAACTATATATATATGTATATATAAGAAAAGAAAAGAAAAATAGAGGGACTCGACCACTCCCTCTATTTTCTTTTCTTTTCTTATTAATATTGTGTAAACCTTTTATTTTAAGTGACACTTCTCACAATATGATTGGTGTTGATGTGGCACATTAACGAATTATGTCAACTTTTTTAACGGCAATGACCTATTTGTTTTTTTGTTTACCCTTGGGAATGTTAAGTTACTTTTTAAATCTTGGGGAGCAATTTATCAAAATCCCAAATATAGTGAGTAATTTAGCATTTATCCCAAGATTTAATGTTATGGTTCCTTAGATTTTTTAATAGGACAAATAATGAAAATAGCAATACTAATTGAAGGAAGATAACTGTTAGAGAACACATTGCTCATATATGGGAGTCAGCACTGTGGGACAAACCCACTTATATGGAAAGAAAGGAGAGGGACTCCCACATATAAGCAATGTTGGACAATAACATAAGAGAGCACTTTTATAAGTTCTTTTAATTATTAGTATGACATTTGCATTTTCCATTTGGAGTATCAAATGATTACTGGGAGCATACAAACAACAAATTCAATACATAATTTTATACTGATGCCATGTTTTTTATTTTATTTTGTATGGTTATCCCTTTTTTTTTTTTTTCTCTTTTTAATTTTTTTTCTTTCAAGCCTCTCTATGAAGGTCTATGTTGTTGACTGTGTTCCCTTCTCTTTACTGACATCAGTCCTGAAGGTTGTATATTAATCAACATTGTATTCATTGTTCTCTTTCTTTCTTTGTTTTGTTTTGTTTTGATGGGTGTTCCTTGGGACTTATGTTAATTTCTTATTAACTATTATGCCTATTTGTACAGGGATTGATGCCAAATGGTCAAGAAATAGCTGTGAAGAAGCTATCATTAGATTCAAGACAGGGGCTGAGAGAATTCACTAATGAGGTGAAGCTGCTACTAAAAATTCAGCACAAGAATTTGGTCACATTATTAGGCTGTTGTGCAGAAGGACCTGAGAAGATGCTTGTTTATGAGTATCTGCCAAACAAAAGCCTCGATTACTTTCTCTTTGGTAAACAATCCAATCCAGGTAGGCCTTGTATGTTGCCATCTGAATTGTGTAAATTGAATATCAGTTACAGTATTCAGTAAAACTAGAAGAGTCTGAGCATGTGTGTGGTAAAAGGGAGGGAGGGGGAGAAGGAAGAGTAATAATTAAACTGGTGGAAATATTTTCAGATAATACTTATCTAAAGATATTTATATATTTTTTCAGATAAAAAGTATGCAACCCTAGATTGGACAACACGATATCGAATAATAACGGGTGTTGCACGAGGTCTTCTCTACCTACATGAAGAGGCCCCAGAAAGAATTATTCATAGAGACATCAAAGCCAGTAATATATTGCTGGACGAACACTTGAATCCAAAAATTTCAGATTTTGGCTTGGCAAGGCTCTTTCCTGGGGAAGACACCCATGTAAATACATTTAGGATATCTGGTACTCAGTGAGTAGTTTCTTTAACTTCACCTATTTGGATCTTGTTCTCAAGTAGTTGTCTGCACCACTTCAATGATAATTAGTCTGAGTTCAGAATAATTGTCAATATTTAGTTGCTACCAAAAACTAACAATCTAAAAAATTTTGTTGAATGCAGTGGTTACATGGCCCCCGAATATGCAATGCATGGATATTTGTCTGTGAAGACAGATGTTTTCAGTTATGGAGTTTTGGTGTTAGAGATTGTTAGTGGAAGAAAGAACCACGATGGGCAGCTTGGTGCAGAGAAGGCAGACCTCCTGAGCTACGTAAGTTACTTTTGTGAAGAGTTTTGAATCAATTTTTGATACAAAATGACCTCAATTTTGTGGTAAATGGCGGTTGTCACCTGCACCGCTCATCTTTCTGAATGCCAACAACCTAAAAGGGTTTGTTGCCATCTTTTTAAGAACCTAAACCTGAATATTGCAACATAATCCAATAGATTACAGATAGATTTCATCAAAGTAAAAAACTCTCGACTTGAAAGGTTCTTTCTATAAATGTAACCTTCTGTTCCAGGTAATTGAGGATTGTGCAAAATATTAGCATAATCACGGAATATTTTCTAGCATATGCACCTCCCAAACACTTTACCTCTTTCCAAACTATGATTTCTTTTTAGTCTCTCTTTCCAAACTACAATTTTTTTAGTCTTTCTTTTTATGATTTAACCAATTTGATAGTGTGTATAAACAAACTGTGAAATACTAAGAGTTTCAGGTAACCTTTATAATGGCAACTTGTTCTACAAGACTAGGGCAACAGATCCTGCATTTCACATACTAACTTAAATTATAAAGCGGTACCTAAATTGATTTATTCTTCATTATGTAGTTAGTTATATAGTGAAAGTGCTTCTGAGTGAATTGAAAGCTAACTTTTAATATTGATTTTCAAGTGAACTGCAATTTGGTTGGCCTAAAAGCCGATGTTCTTGTCACCTCCATTGAATAAGGATAGAAAAAAAGAAATTGCTTAGTCAGTTCTTTCAGTCCTCTTATTCCTGTATGCCATCTTCTGCAGACATGGAAGCTGTATCAAGGAGGGAATCCACTGGAATTAGTCGACCCAAATCTTGCCAAGTACAATAGTGATGAGGCAGCAATGTGCATTCAGCTAGGGTTGTTATGTTGTCAACAAAGTGTTCCAGATAGGCCTGATATGAACTCTGTTCATCTCATGCTTTCAAGCGACTCATTTACCTTGCCTAGACCAGGTAAACCAGGAATTCAAGGCCGTGGAGGACGTTGGACGACAAATTCTACGGCTTTGACTAATACCAATGCTAGTAGCTCTCATACTGGTGTTACCAAGGTTTCTGGAGGCAATAGTTTTGTTGAGGATTTTTCTAGGAACTCTATATCTGTTTCTTCTATTGATGAAGGAAGATGACCTGCATTTTTTCTTCTGTAAAGCATAATTACTTCATTTATATTATGTAAAGTTTTTTTTTTTTTTGATAATTTTTTTTGCTAACCTAATGTAAGATTATCTATTTGTTTAGCATTAAACCCACTTGCTGGTTTATTGATTACAAAAAGCAAAGGGTATAGAAAAGTTCTGTTGAATCTATTGTTTTTTACTTGACTAAACAATGAGTCTCAAGTATTAATCTATTCTTTCCTGATATAGTTCAATAGTTATCAGATGTTGCAAAGATAATGTGTGAATGATCCATTAGTATTTGCTTGGGTTTTGCAATCAGAAATACTACAAACATTCCCAACATCTCCTAGACTTGGTGGTTGAACTTGCATGAAAACCTCATGCCAGAATAAACAGAACTGGCCGCCACATTTGTCCTCGCTTTGGGGGTAGCTGAATCATTTACTTTGGCTATTGAGGTGGCGGACTACTCTTTTGATGGCAAGAGGTTTGCCAAATCCCAAATGTTAGGGTTGAAGGTGGTTGAATCATCTTCTTTAGTTATTAGGGGTGGTTCGACCATCTTCAAAGTAGTTAAAAGAGGTGGTGACCATCTATTTTGGGTGCATTAGTTAAACATGACTCAATATTTTACGTGACTCAATATTCTTATTTGATATTGCATTTTAAAATGTTCATTCAAATGAATGGCCTAGTTAATGTTATTATACTATTTTGGATCCATTGAATTCCATGGCGAGCCATTGTATCCCTATGCCTCTGTCCAAACATATCAAAATTTCACCCTAACCATTTTATAGGCTTTAATTGAAGGAACATTCTATCATCTAAGATTAGAAAAAATAAAATGCCATTTGAGCCTGAACCAGCTTTTAGTCTAAAGGAAAATGAGCAATCAGTTGGCCACCTACAAGCTATGGTTGGTTTGACTCGAGTAGTTAATGGCTTTAAAAGTAAGCCCTTGACTTGATCATCTCCCTAAAAACAAAGAAGAAAGAATCTCAAACAATTTAATTACCAGGAGGAAGAAAGAATCTCAGAGAGAGAGAGAGAGAGAGAGAGTGAGTTGATGATATCCTAGGCTTTCGCAAAATTTTATCTATTTTACTTTAAATCCTCGTATAAAGACAGAAAGAGAGAGAGAAAGAAGACAAAGCTATGTCGTTTTCTACTAGTGGATTTCAAATTTTTAAAAGGCAATGGCCGCCCGGAAACATTGTACCCCCTTTCCCAAGACAAAAAAGTCGACAAAAGTCAAATCCTGCATGCTTTTTACTGAACTGGGGTCCATAGTGTTCCTCAAGACTCAGAATTAAATAATGTCACAAAAATTTATTCATAATTTTTTTTTTTGAATTTTAACCTTTTTTTAAATACATATATATTTTTAATAGAATTTTTCTATAATATTAAAATATATAATATTATAAATATTTTTATATTTTTTAGAATTATTTTAAATGTGATATATTTTTTAAAATTATTAATAGATAAAATTTAATAAATTACTTATTAAATTTAATAATAAATTTAAAAGCTTCATCAATTCTAGTAAAAGTTATAACAACATTACTCAAGATCTCATCGGTTTTAACTTTTTAAGACCACAATATTATTGAATCTGCTATTTTTTATTCTGCCTTAAAAAAAAAAAAAAGCTCAAATCCCCATTATGGTTTGAAAATTTCCTTCCAAAATGTTCACATTTGGCTACCAAATAATGTCTGATGAGTTCTGAGTCCTCATCGGTCAAGAGAGAACGATAGAGAAGAAGCTCTCTCTCTCTCTCAAATACATATATGGTGTAATATATTCAATATTATAGATCACCGGCGAGCACAAACCAAGAGATCAGCCAAAATTCTTGAATATCTGGGATCATATAAGCAAGATAGATAGATGACGCCCAATTGGGAGCTCAGGAAATGCTGCAACCATGACCAAGAGGTGTTTCTTATCGCTGTCTCTGTCTGCACTGTTGTTATTCTCGCGGTAACTCTCTCTCTCTCTCTCTCACCCACTTCGTATTCCATTCTTGCTTCTCATACTTGATTTTGAGCTTGTACTGCATTGGATCAGCGAGACACCCACGCTTGGTTAAAGAGCATAGGCAATGCTAGTAATTGGTTTTTTTTTTTTCATTATTGTCTCGATCAAGTGATCTTCAGCCGATTGTGTTTCCCTTGGGGTTCCATTGATCAAAATCTTGGGGTGTCCAACTGCCTATTTCATTTTTCATTTTGTGAACATGCTTAACTCTTGCATGTAATGCTAGTGTTTTACTAAAGTGCAACTGGGTAATTCTCAATGCCAATAAATTTCTGAGACTCCTCATTACTTTCTTGCTAATATATTTTACTCCTCCGTCCTATATTGTTTGTTTTACTATCTCATCTCATATATTGAAAAGTCAATAAACACAATTTTAGTAACTTTTTGAACTTATTTGAATGGAGAATACAAAATTTCTATTTGTTTCATTTGAATTTAAACCAAGGAGGATAATTTTGGAAGCTAGTAACTTTTTGCTTCAAAGACAATGCAGTCAATGATGTTCCCTTGAAAGTCGGATTTTCTAAGGTAGGCAAACATTTTGGGAGGGAGGGAGTACTTTTCTGTTCTTTTTATTTTCTTTTCCTTTGACAGAATCTGGACTAGAGTTTCAATTTTTTTGGGATGAAAAATTGTCAATAAATCCACATATGTTTATCTGTATGGACAAAACGTTAGTCTAAATGCATAGAACAGATTATTGACAATCCAAGACACATAATATGTTGTTGTACAGTTATGCTATGCAGTATTACATTTAATCAATGCATGAAAAGCAAGCCCACTTGGGGTCTGGACAATACGCCTAATCATGGTAATTGAAAATTGGAACCATGAAAATAAATCCATGTCATATGGTTTTCTGAGAGTTGGACTTGACTGAAAGTCCAGTCAGTTTGAAAGTAGAATCGATTTATGTTACTTGCTGGGATGCAATTCCTTCAGAATTTATTTTCTCCCAGCTATGCTCAGTGTGTGAATGTTTCTTATCGTTGTAGTTGTGGAGAACGATATTGCTGAAACCATTCAAGCTTGTCACCGTATTTCTTCATGAGGCGAGTCATGCTGTTGCATGTAAACTTACATGTGGCCATGTAAGAAGCTCCTTTGTTTCCACTTTTTCTTTATTTGTTATTTTTCATCTATGAATTTCCTTTCCTTATATCATGTTGATAAATTGCAAAAGAAAGACTGGTTTTATTATTGTTAAATATCGATGTATAATGTGACATAGCAGAATCAAGGAATGAAAGAAGAGTTGTGTCTTCAAGTTGCAAAATCAACAAACATTGAAGAAAATAAATCTGGATTTTTTATTGATTTAAAAACTACCTCTTCAATATAACACTGGTTTTCTTATAACAATAATAAAAAACTTAGAAAAACAAGAAATTTGATGCTAGAAATAATCTAAAGATGCAAAAATCCCTCAAAGATGGAAATAGAGGATTCTAATGCTAGAAATAAATCAAATCAGTAAGAAAATTAAAGAGAATCATGTTTGCTTTGTTGTCTAATATAGAAAATCTTCCAAAATTGGCTAACAGCATAGGATCCGCTCAAACCCTATATCGAGCATGGGTGGAATGTTCAATTTTGGGGGACCTCTGCTTGAGAGTAGTCGAGTTCTCGTCCTTGGTCGGAGCTCAAGCGGTCCTCTTGGGTAGAGGACTGCTTAAGCACTTTGTCAAGTGCTCATCAAGTGCAGTCTTAGGCTTCTTCCTGACACCTTGCATCAGTCTTCCCCCACTCCTGAATAACTCATCCTCAAGTTGGCATCAGGGTATAGGGGTTCATCAGGAGGATGATACTCAAACAAATCAGCAATGTTGAAGGTGGAAGAAATGGACATATCTTCAAGAAGCTCACAACATAAGTATTGCCGTTGATCTTCTTCGTGATTTGGAATGGTCCATACTTGCAGCTCTTCTGTTTGTTGTAGGTTCCAATTGGGAGTCTATATTTGTGCAAATCTACCATCACCAAGTCACCTTCATGAATTATTTTAACCTTGCGATGCTTGTCTGCCGACACTTCGTACTTACTATTGGCCTTCTCCAAATTCTGCCGCACCTTGGTTTGCACCTTTCGAATTTTTTCTGCCATTGTTTTCTGCTACCATGCCCAACCCTAGAAGCTTCAGAAGAGGGACTAGGTCTAAGGCCTGTTTTGGAGGCTTGGTGTAGTCAATTTTGAACGGTGTCTTTCTGGTAGGCCTATTGCACATGCTGTTGAAAGTGAATTCCACTAGAGGAAGATCAACATCCCACTAGAGGAAGATCAACATCCCACTCCTTTAGGCTTCTTTATTTCATGAAAACACAACAGATCATGTTGCCTAACATCCAGTTAGTATCCTCCATCTGGCCATTAGTTTGTGGATGAGAAAGTGCTGTTGTATTTGAGTGAAGTATCAAATGGCTGAGGAACTTGAGATCCCAATCTGAAGTGATGGACTTAGGTACACCATGCAAGTGGACAACTTATTTCAAGAAGAGGTTGGCCACATGTGTAGCATTAGAGGTTTTCCTGCAAGGTATGAAATGCGTCATTTTGGATAATCTATCAACCACCCCAAAGACAAAGTCCATACCTCGTTGGGTCCTCGGAAGATCTAACACAAAGTCCATGGTCATGTCCTCCCATATGTTCTCAGGAACAAGCAATGGCGTGTATAACTTGGTGTTCTGAGCTTGCCCCTTTTCTATAATTGACATACTAGGCACTGCTTAAACTTACCAACTTCATGCTTTAGTTGTGGCCAATAGTAGCATTCACCCACTAGGGAAATGGTCTTGTAAGTCCTCAAGTGGTAGCTCAATCGGCTGTGAACCACGCTTTATAAAGTGGAGGTCACAAGTTCGAATCCCCCCTCCCCCTCCCCTTGTGTGGACATGTCAAAAAAAAAAAAAAAAAATGATCTTGTCACGTCCATGCAACTCTTGCAAGATTTATTCTCTCAAAGAGGTTCGGGGAATGCATAGTTGATTGCTGTAGGGATCCGTCTTGGATATGACTATCTACAGCAGGTTGTTTAGACTGAAATTTGCTCCCAATATCCTGAAAATCTTCATCTTCGGCATACAATTCCTTCAAGTGCTCAAAGGATATGATCTTGGAATGTAGTGTCAAGAGTAAAGTGCTTGTCTACTCAAAGCATCGACAACTTTGTTCTGTTGCCCCTGACTTGTGCTTGCACAAAAGTGAATTTCTGCACAAAGGCAGTCCATTGGGCATGCATTTTATTCAAGTTGGTCTTGGTGTTGATAAACTTATGTGCTTGGGGATCACTATATAGGACAAACTCATGTTTTATCAAATAGGGCTCCCAATGCTTCAAAGCTCGAGTAACCGCTTAGAACTCCTGTTCATACGTGGTCCATTTCCTCCTCATTTAGCTTCTCAATGAAAAATTCGACAGGCTTGTCATCTTGTGTAAGGACAGTACCTACCAACCACTGACATGTCACACTCACAACTTGGAAAAACTTCTCAAAATTTGGCGAGGAAAGAATGAGAGTGGAAAATAACTTCTCTTTGATCACTGTGAAGCTAACCTCTTGTTCTTCTACCCATCATCATAATTGTCCCTTTGTCATGCACTTAGTTACCCACCACTTTGTTCATAATGATATATTTTTCAAATTATTCATGCCTATAAGTACTAGTGTTTGTCTATACTATATTTCTAACTCTAGAAAAAAGACAATACAAGTGACGTCTTTCCTATTACTTGATGTTTTCATGGCTCAACAAAGCATTGTGGATTGAATCTCTCTCTCTCTCTCTCTCTCTTGGTGCAAGAATTTTCCTTTTCAAGTAGATATAACATTGCGATAAAATTAGCATGGAAAGTTTCTGAACATTCAGCATTGGTTATTTTTATTGTCAACATCCCAGAAGATTGATCATTTTCTTCTCATGGTCTTTCTTTCTATGATGCTACTTTGTATCTTGCAGAAAATGTGCAATTTTGTCATGATATATTTAAGACTCAATTTAAAATTTGTTGTGCTGGAGGTATTCATAAATTTAACTCAGAAATTTTCTCGATTGATTAAATATAATATCCTAATAGTAGGAGATTATACAAATGACTTTCTGCCTACTTATGCAAAACTAAGCAGCTCGGTTGACAGTCAAAATTTTATTTTCACGTGATTTTCTGACTGCTTTTTGGTCACCTGGTGGTTCATTTTATAGGGAAATGAATTATTTTCATGATAAACCATCATTAAACTGATATATCATTCAGTAAACACATACGTACCCCTTTACAAATGATGAAATGCCTAGATTTGTGGTTAATCAGAATTATCTCATAACATCCACATGTGTAATCTGAAAGTTTCATAATGATCTCTTCAGTTGATCATACCCTCCTGTGCAAAGGCTAAGCCCCTTGGTGTATTTAGGTTAAGTGAGTTCAAATGGTGAGCCACTAGGAGACTTCATGATATCCATTTAGAGTGTTTTATATTTTTATATGACAGAGGGTTCTCATATACTTTAGTTTGCAGGTAGAAGGGATCAAGGTTAACGTAGATGAAGGTGGAACCACACAGACACGTGGTGGAATTTACTGGTTAATCTTGCCAGCTGGATGTAATGTCTTTTGTCGTTGACTCGTTGATAAAGTTTTACTCTCATTGAAAAGAACTATGTAGAAATGTTCATATGCATACTTCACTGTGACATCTCACATATCTGTGATTAAATGTGATGCATTTTTGTTTTAAATATAAGTTAAGAATCTTGGGTTCAGTGTACATTGTTTCTCAGTGCTTCTTCCAGTATATAATAGGTATTTAAACAATCTTCACTTATCACTTTTTCCATTTTTGTGGCATTCCAGATCTTGGTTCATCCTTCTGGGGCATGGTTTTGATACTTGCATCTACAAATCTTCTTACTGCAAGAATCGCTGCAGGATGTTTTCTTGCTGCTCTACTTGTCGTACTCTTTGTAGCTAAAAATGTAAGTACATAAGGACATTAAGAATTTATTTCTTCCTTTCGTTCAAGGTTTCATATGAATGCTACACTAGGCTTATTAGGGCATTTGGAACTCACATGGATACATAGCACTTCAGCTTTCACTATTATGGCAATTGAATGCAAAAGTTTTTCACATATAATGAAGATGGAAGCAGTTGATGATAGAAATTGGGAAGTTTTTGACTCCTGACATTCTGAAATCATTCTTTGTATGCCATTGAGAAGATAAAAATACTATAAAAAACAAAAGATGATTTCAATTGTTTTTATGTCTTATTATTATGATTATTATATGTATTGCTTTAAGATATTGACCTGCACACCATCTTTATCCTGTATTATATGACATTTTAAATTTCTTTTCTTTTCTTCTTTGGGCCTTTCATGTAGTGGACTCTTCGAGGACTCTGTATTGGTATGTGTTTTCATAATACAAAGTCTGGCTTCCTATGGTTTGCACATGCTGCAATGTACCATTTGAATTTTGATATTTACGTATTTCACCCTCAGGGTTTATTATTTTCATTGGCGTAATTTGGGCTCTGCAAGAAACTACAAAAGTTCGTATACTACGGTACATCATTTTGTTCATTGGTAAATGCAATTCTACTATTTTTCTTTCCATATTGTTTGGTGCAAAGGATGATTGTTCCTTTTCACAATAAATGGGATGAAAGAATAAGTAATTACTATCTTTAATCAAAATGCAGGTGTGATGAACAGCTTGTTTTCAGTTTATGGTATGACTTTGAAATGAAGCAATCAATTTAATCATCAATTTAATTGTCTTTATGGATTTATGTATCCCTTAATCTGTATGTAATTATGCAGATATATATGATGATCTAATATCTCGTAGAGTTCACTCTAGTGATGCCGAAAAATTTGCAGAAGTGTGTCCTTGCCCCTGCAATGGTGTTGGATGGGGCATTATATGGTGAGCAACTAAGCATCTTATCATTTAGAAGAAAACAAGTGGTCAATTATTGCCTGACAATTTTTTCTTATGTATTGAACTGACAAGTGACAACACCAAGTGCTCTATTGACCTATAATTACGTTTTATTGCTTCACTTTCTAACTTTAGTGAACTTCGCTCGCAGGGGTTTTATATCTTTTCTGTTTCTTTGTGGAGCCATGTACCTTGGTCTTGTGATATTGTCTTGAGGTACGTTTTGCTTCCAATAATTCTTCGATTTTGTATTTTCTATTGGCATGCCATCTAAAACTTGTTCAAATGTGTGATTTTAGAAGATGGTTGTGATCTACATGGGGTAATTACTTGATTGCTTTCATGCTTCTTACCAGCTATGATGAGGACATATTGTGACTCCTAGAAATCACGTTTTTTTACATATACGTTTTTTGACTATGATTTTTGGTGATGATGACTCATACATGAAAATTTTATTGCAAATGGCAAATTGTATGGAAATATACACGACTCTTTGAATTTTCATAGGTTTTGAAAAGTTCCTAGTTAACCTAAAAAGTTACAAAAACTCAAATATTGACCACGTCTAAGGCCTATCACAGTTTAGTGCAATCGGTTTTAGCATTATTTTGTTGATCAAAACAAGGATCTCAGTCATTATAAATTGTCTACCAAACTGTACCAATTGGTGTATCCAAACTGAGTCAATCCAAACCGATTTCTATCATGGTGGTGTAGGTCGACTGGTCAGCATACTTGGACCACTCAGCCCAACACAGTTGAACCCCAGGGGCTTCTCATTGAGAACCTGAAAGTTTGATGTAGGACATGGGGAACCTCTCTGACCTTTTGGGGTAGTCGAGTTGTAGTGCATCGTATTGGAGAGGTGATTTTCCCTTAAATCCAAGGTGTTCAAGAACTTGCAATAGATGATCCTGACAGGAATTGGGCCTAAGGTGATTAAAAGAGAGATCTAGGGTTACTACATAGGGTAACCAGAGGTCCAGAGGTAGATTTGAGGGATGGGGTTGGTTTTGCTACAACAGAAACTGTACCACATTGCCAGACTGCCAGATAGTGTCACCTCAGTCTATTTTGCCTGCACTTTGATCAACCCTAACCACATCATATTGAACTGTCTTGACCTTCCTACTCTCTTGGTGTAAACTACTGAATCTTTCATTGTTTATGATCATACCCTTAAATTATAGAAAGATAACATATATGAAAATATACTGAAAACATGTGTACTCGAATCCTTATATCAATAGAAATGGTGGCATTTGGGCATTCATGAACCTGAAGTGATGCGAAAAATATTTTTAATGAGAATAATTTTAGAACTTAATGGAACCATGTTGTTCCTATGCTTTATTTTCAGTTCTGATAAACATGTCTAATCATTGAGGTTACTTGGTGCTGATAAACCGTCAAATGTTACGGAAAACAAAATGGAATGATTTGATTTTATGTTATGTCTAATCTCCTGACTTGGTGCAACAAGGTTAATAATAGATTAATGAGTCTTAGTATGTTGTCACTGCCATTAATTGTATCATAGTACTTTACTTTATCTGCTTCATACATTACATTCACTTTTTCTGCAACTGGACAGGATAAAAGATTCTGGTTCACACCGATCTCTTTTCTTGGTTGGAATAGTTGTTTGGAAGATTTTCTGATCAAGTCGATTTCTGTATCTTCATTCTTTTCACCCTTTGTTATGTGGGTTTCATAATCTGAGTTATGTTAACCTATGGAAAAGGTCATGTTAATGATTCATGGTTTCATACCTTGGATTAGCTTGAAGCTAAATGTAGTACATTCATTTGTATTGATTGATTTGGGCTATTTTGGCAACCCTTTTACATGGTCTGACAAGAGGCATGGGAAGGGAAATATTTGTGAGAGGCTAGACAGATGCATTGCTAACAAAGAATGGATCTCTGTCTTTTCTAATGCAGCAGTCGCTCATCTTCCTCTTCTTCCCTGAAACCATTGTCCCATTGTGTTGAATGTTAAAGTGAATTATTTTTGGCTTCCCAAGCCCTTTGGATTCAAGGCATTTTAGACATGACACAGTTCAGGTAATAAGGTAGTAGAAAATGCATGGAAAGAGGATTTTAATGGTTCTCTAGGTCTAAGGTGGGTTGGGAAACTGACTGGAGAGGTCTAGGGTTCATCCTACGCCTTCTTAAAGAGGCATCCCTTGCATAACAGGCTAAGAAAAGATCCCTTATCCAAAAATTATTTGCGTACATACCTTCAAACGTACTCGATCATTCCCAGAGAATTTTGAACTTTCGCATGTGGCACATTTTAAATAATAATAATAATAATATTTATTGAAATACTTAGAATTTATATAAAAGGTAAATTCTATTTTATTTATTAAATATTACTTATTCGGGATATTACAAAACCAGTATCATCTACAAACCCTACCTTCACTATGTCAACGTTTTTGCTACATAAATCATTTTATCATTAAATTGACTCCATTCTAAGGACCTTTGAGTAACTCCCTTTTGTCTACCTCTTTGTGTAACTCAAAAAATTAGGCAGTATTTAAAATTACCATTTAATTGTGATTAATCACAAGCTTAATTGTGATTTTAAAAGTTATATCATTTTTGGAGTGATATGATAGGAACTTCTAGCACTGCTCAAGAGCTTTTGGTGGGATTTCAAGGAGGAAAAAAGAAAACCTGAATCTCATTCCAATGACTTGGAGTTGAATCAGTACTCCCAAATCTTTTAGGAACAAGATCCATGGAAATGTATCATCAAGAATAATGAATTGGCAAAAGATGCTTGCTATTTGATTGGGGATGGGGAAAAAGTCAGCATCTAGTCCAACCCTTGGATCCCTTCCATTCCAACCTTCAAACCAACTGCCAACCCTTCTTGTAAATTCACTCCCTCAAATTATGGTTTCTAATCTTATAATTCCTCGAAGTAGAAGTTGGGATGTCAATAGATTATATAAGGTTTTTTTTTGTTTTTTTGTTTTTTTAATTTTTTAATTTTATGTTGATTCAGCAAAGCCAAATTCAGAACCTTCATCAAAGTCATTCTCCCACACAAGACACTTGGACATGGACTCCAACACCTTGGGGTCAATTTTATAGAAAGTGTCCTATAGTTGTTGTCATTAGTAATGATAAAAGATCAAATATTGACTGCTTGTACAACAAAAATCAATTCCATGGAAGTGTGGGTGAAGCAGAAGCAGCTCTACTAGCATCAGAATTTGTGACTTCATGTGGCGACTTTTCTCTCATTTTGGAAAGGGACGCTTTGGTTGTCATTATCTATCAACAATGCCTCATATTTCTGATTGGCATGTTGCTTTGGGAAGCTGGCAAAGTTGGGGGGAGAGGCAAACTTTAGAGCATATGTTGTTGCCAAATGGGCTGCTGCTTACAGTTTTTTTTTTTTTTTTTTTTTTAAAAACCACAATTGTAATTGTTGTGTAGTGCTTTATCTTATGGAGTGTAATATTTTTGGTTCTTGTTTAGTCTTCAAGGATACACGTTGTTCTTTGATTTTCATGAGTGAAAAATTTGGCAACTGATTAAGATTTGAAGAGAAGATTTTGCGAAATAATCAAATTCAAGTGAAACCGGGATGTAAATGAGCTTCAGCCAAAGCAACACAGGCAGGTGCTCACATGCAGATGCCTCTCCATGAACAAATTAGTAGGTACACACAGTAAACTTGTAAATTCAAGAATTGATTAAATTAAAATGAACAAAATCCTACATTGGTCAAAATCACATAAAATCATATCATAATGCGGAAAACAAGATCCAATTAAGGTTTCCTGCTTCTAAACAAACTCATCAGCACAAAAATTTGGAAAGTTCCCACAAGAGCTTTGAATAATGTCTAGAAGTCCCAGGAGGAATTTCTCTAGGCCTCTGCTACTGGGTACTCAAACACAACATCTTTGCCAGAAAGTTTCCTGTAGACCGCGGCAAAGGTATCAAGCTTGTACTAGGTGTTGTTTCGTTCCTTGGGGTCTAAGAAAACCTGTTCACAAGAGCATGCATGTTGGATAAATTATTTAAGTAAATAAAAAGAATATATCACCAGCATAATCATCAAGCTGATTGTAAGCTTTCCATTGAAATCCCAAACTTGCAAATGCTAATCCAAACCATACTTTAGTCTCCCGTTCATATTTATCACTAGTTGCAAATTTCTTTAAACTGTCAACAAGAAACTCAGCCTGAAAGAAGCAATTTCCTGGTTATATGGCTGTAGTGGGGTTACCTTCATTATCTTGGATCCATCAATTCTATATCTGACACGCTTCCCAACAATCTCAGCAGGCAATACAATATCCTCCAGCATTGCCTCATGAACAGCAGTAAGCGTGCGGCTGCGGGGCCGTTGAGCAGCAGAACCTTTCTTTGGTGGTCTCACAATCCTCCGGCTGGCAATAAGGACCACATCCTACAAGGTTTTAAAAGGGAATAAAATCACAGGATATCAACACCATCAACAGGATACATACATATAAAATAGGAAAACATGGATACATTTTGGAGGAGGAATAAAGAATACCCAATCACTTTAATCAATTACATTATCTCAGAATAACTCGCTTAGAATAATAGGAAATGGTTACACATAATTGGAATGAAGTAGGCCAAGTGGCAAGTTAAAAAAACAAAAACAGAAGAAATTTTATGGCTAAATCTTCTCAGTAACCAAAGAAAGGGCAGATAAGAGGATTTAAATTACAAGGGGAGTAAAAGAAAAAATAATAAAAAAGTTCTCAAACACTCTCAGATGAAAAGCATTATGAATTGAAGTTTCTTCCACAATTGCATACTCTTTGAACCAAAAGACCAGAAAGAAATTGTAAGAACCAAAATATACCAGTCTTTGATTACCTTCCCACTGAACTTCTTCTCAAGCTCTCTCACAAGCCTAACATGAATCTTGCGGAAGCCTTTTCTCAGCCTGTAGGGAACATGAACGACAACTGCCTTCCGATTCCCAGAAACATCAACCTGACTGTAATAAAAAAGGAATAAGACCAGTCACTTAAAAGGCAGAAGGCCAAAAACCAAATAGTTTCAACCATGTACAATCCGTTGTCAAATTCTTACACAGCAGAGTTTATGTAAAGATCCTTCAGGTCACTTTTCAGCTCCTGGTTGGTATTTTCCAAATCAAAGAAAGCCTGCAGGAATAATGACATAGTTCATTTCATCATCAAATGTCACAATAACTGGAAGGGATTATCAAGTGCAATAATCTCAGGAATGTCTTATAAAAGTCACTAAAATTACCTGAGCAACCGACTCTTCAAAGTCTGTGGGTTCAGCGTCCTTATCTTTATGGATCTTCTTCCTTGAAGTAAACATGTTGACAAACTGGCACAAGAATGAAACGCATATCAGAGATTTAATTAGTACAACTATGGAGATATATTAACTTGAAAATAAACTAAGATAAAAATTTGATAAAAGGGACCATTAGAATAAACTTATTTTAGGATAAATCCTCTACGAACATACTGCATTGTGAATACATCATATTTCTCAGGCTTAGGAAGAAAATTACAAAATTATAGTACCACAAATCATCATCATAAACTTATGACTCAGAAATACCATTTGCCAACGAACAATAATGTAACTTAAAATAAAACAATTTTTTTTTTTTGTCTAAAAAGCCCGTCCCAACAACAAGCATTAGATTGAGAATAATGTGGAGCAGTGTCACTACTAAGATCGGTCGCTCCGAATTGATTCACATCCATTACAACCCAACACTGTCATAAGACTTGAAATGTCACGAACTCATTAGTTCAGTAACATTGGTCCCTTTCCTTAGCGTCTCGCCCCAGAGAAAACAGACCAAAGAACTATCATAGAGAAAATACTTATATTGGGTATAATAAACACGAGCGTCATTTCTTTCGCAAACAATGACAATAATTTAAGACTGATATTTCAATCCAATTTCTTCCTAAGATTTTCTCTGAAAGCAAACAGAGCAATATATAAAGCCATAATAATAATGTCGATTAGAAAGAAGCCTTTTTTTTCATCGAGACCCAATTACAGATTCAAATAAGACTTGAGACCAAACGGCATAAAAAAACAAAAAGATCGTAAACGAGTAAACAGAGAAAAAATAATGAGAGATTTTCTTGGAGTTTCCCGGGAACCAAACAGAGACTAAATGATTCAGCGGATAGAGTGTGCGCTTCGGAGAAATGGGTTTGAGGCGTACCTGGAGGTGAAACGAGGGTCCAAGAGATCTGCTTATGAGAGTGAAATCCCTTTTAAAGCTTCTCCATGGTTAAATCAAGCAAGGTTATTTTGGTCTTTTAATCTAAAGATCCTTAAAGCAATCTCTTAACCTTCTTGAATAGTTAAGAGTTTTGAGATTTGTTTGGATATTTTTGTCTTTTAAGTAATTTAATTATTGTTTTGCCCCTTGAGCTTCAAGGATGTCGGCTCTTGTGAGTTTTTTTTTTTTTTTTTTTAAGAACACTATGAAATTTTATTAATTTAAAGCTCAATCAGTTGGGACTACGTCTAATGAAGCGGATATCACTAATTCGAATTCTCCTCCCCTCTTCTTGTGTGGACATATAAAAAAAAAAGAAAAAAGAAATCTTCCAATGGAGTAGTATACTCCATGGTTACTTAGGGGTGTTCGACCGGTTATAACCGGCGGTTATTTGCAATAACCGCAACCGCCTCCGTCTTAGGCGGTTGTCGGATATTTAATAATCACAATCGCCTCCGCCTAGGTGGTTAGCGGTTATTCAAACCGCTAACAAGCGGTTATTCAAACCGCTAACAAGTGGTTATAATCGGTTTTTTTTTAAATATTTTGGGCCTTCATTTTTCATATATTTTGAGCTTATTTTGCCCTATCGGCCGAAAAACACGCTATTCATGAGAGACATTGAGACAGAGAAGGCCGATGGAGGGGCTATGCCGCTATGAAAGTGAGACAGAGAAGGCCGAGGGAGGGAAATTTAGAGGGTAACTCAGAGACAGAGGGGCTATGGCTTGTGTGAATGTTTGAATGAAGGGCAACCAAAACGACGTTGTTTTGGATTTTTTTTTAATATTTAATTAATATATATTTTTATATAATTATATATAAATAAAGGTGGTTAGCGGTTATAACTGTTTTTTCATACCCGTAAAACCGCTAACCACAACCGCCCTAGGTAGTTAGCGGTTTTTAATAACCGCTTTACAAAGCCGTTAGCGGATAGTGGTTATTAAAAAACGGTTATAAACGGTTAGCGGTTAACCGCCCTGCTTGAACACCCCTACTATGAAATACAAGCAGGTGGCTCATTGAGTCATAATTGATCCATAAAATTATTTAAAGCTAACTGGGCCAAAGTATGTGCCGCCTTATCACCTTCCCTCCGAATAAATGACATCCTCCATTGAGAGATAGACTGTAGCTCAATTTTGATATCTTCCACTGAAAGTCCCACCCTAATCCAGTCCAGTAACAAAGAATTGAGAGCATTAATAACTACTTGTGCATCATCCTCTAGATGAACCCGGTTGAGGCCTAGTGTCTTGCAAAGATGAATAGCCAAGAGTGCCACCCTTGCCTCAGTTAAGGGTATAAAAGCGGTTACGGTTAGCGGTTATTGACACATGTTATTCAATTTCACTAATAGCATCTATTAGGTTGTTAGTGGATAGCGGTTAGTAAAACATGTAATCACCATTGTTTTTTCAAAATTAGGCTTTTTATTGCCTTTTTGGGCTTTTTCAAGATAAACATATAACCAATTTTTAGTGGGTTTTTTGTTTGTTTGTTTGTTTGTCTTTTTAGTGCTTTCTTGGGCATAATTGCTATAAAAAGAGCCCATATTGAAAAATAAAAAATATTTGACCATAAATTTACATTTACTTGTACTTTTAAAAAAATTTCTTAAACATAAATCATAACCTGTTGAAATTTAGTTTTAACATGTAAAAAGTCCTTAGAATATTTAGTTTTAACACAACATATATATATAAAGTTCCACAATCCTTGTAGGTTAACTTTTTCACAATAAATGATACAAATAAAACTTCATCAATTCTTGTACGTAACATACTCTCACATATACATATATAGACTAATAAGTTTATAACATACATTGGAACTAAGTTTCTAGATACTTAATTGTTGTATTAGTATGAATTGGTATACTTATGACTTATATCATATTATATATGTATAATTTTTTATTATATAATCATCTAAATTAGAATGATAATACATTAATATTTCAATTGTGGTTATAAGTAACACATTGCTTAATTTAATGTCAGTTACTTAATTTGATATTATATGAATCACATTATCATTATACATTAATAATATGACTAACTTTTACAAGTATTTGAATTGTCATTGAATCAATTGATTAAGTATTGATCTTATACATTTATATTATTCAATATGTATAATTGCATATATGTATAATGTATAATGTATAATTTATAACATATATGAACTTATAAGTTTATAATATACATCATTACATTGGAACTAAATCTCTAAATACTTAATTGTTATATTAGTATAAACTTGCATACTTATAACTTATGAGTTATGTCATATTATATATGTATAGTTTGTTATTATATAATCAAATGATTTAATGATTAATTGATTGTATGATATAATCGTATACATTATAGTGATAATATATTAATACTTAAATTGTGTTTTAATTATCTAAAACAAATTTGTGATTTAAAGATCAATTGATTATGTTATATATATAAATATAATTATAATTATAATTATAAAAATATATTATATAAAAAGGCGGTTAGCGGTTACGGTTAATAAACCCAATAACCGCTAACCTCTAACTGGTAGGTGGTTATAGTAGTTAAGCGGTTAAGCGGGTAGCGGTTAGCGGGCGATTAAATAACTTCCCGCCTTTACACCCCTAGCCTCAGCCATCGACACATCCATATTTCCCACCAACGTTAAGCATTTGGCCGCTAGAACATTCCCTTGTTCATCACGTATCAAAACTCCAAAACCCATCCAGTTTTTCCCTTTCGCACATGAGGTGTCCCGATTGACTTTTACCCATCCATGATCAGGGCCTACCCATTTCACTAGTGTTTCCAACTTTCTTGCATCAAGGATTTGCTGCTCCCTTTCGTGTGAGTAGGAATACTCTTGAATAGCTATAACTGATTGCTAGACCAAAATATTCAAGTGAAGAAATTCACCCCCATGCACCACACTATTGCGTCCTAGCCACAATCTCCTCGATATACCTACAAACAACTTTATCTTTTCCTATGTACATTTGTTGAAAACCTCCTCCATTATCTGGGCAAAACATGAACCATTTGTAAAACATTTTTGCAACCTAGCACACCCCACACTCCATGCATCCATGGCTAAGGGGCATTGCCAAAGAATGTGCTTGGTCGTTTCTTGTTCCAGCCCACATAACGGGCAAGAAGGATCATCTATAATATTATTCATTTCCAGATTTCTCTGGGTTGGCAGTATGTTGTGACATGCTCTCCATTTTTTTTTTTCACGTTCGGCACCTTCAAATCCCATATAGGATGCCACACAGTAACATTATCTTGTTGTGTTGAAGTCTCTGCCTGCCCATGTACTTCCAGCTCCATTTGAAGGTGATAGACACTTTTGATGGAGAAAATCCTTGATTTTATAACGCCATATACACACATCCTCCCTATTAGTAGTGCTAACAAGTGTAACACCCCGAGAATTAATTAACTAGTAATTAATTTCACGGTTTGTCTCCTAGCCTTATTCCACTACAAACAAGATCTTCGGGACCTTTACTCCTAAAAAACGGAGGATACTAAGTAGCGAAAGTAATAAAATCCTATAAACATTAAACATTATAACCAGAGCGTCTAGCCAAAGATCATCAAAATATTGGAAATCATACTATATCATCAGTACAAGGGATCTATGCTAAACCTTAATATGCAAGCATGCATCAAGTCCTAAGTCTACAACATAACTCAAAAGTACTAATTACCATGAGTACCCGCTTAAGCTTGCAAAAAGCTCTCAAGCACCTCCCAAATCGAATCCTTCAACATAACCGGATGCTTCGCGGTATCTACTATCTATAACAGTATAATCGTACATATAAAGAAAAAAGAAAAATAATACAAGAGAAAGTCCGACGACTTAGTGAGTAGAAATCCACATGACGTACCCGTCATTAATTGGTGGATTATTTTATTTATAAAACATATGTAACATTATGAGATGACAGTTATCATGTAGATAATATATATAATATAATATATGCATATGATATATAAAGTAACAGGTATAGTTCAACAATATGGTCCACTTGAGATATTATCCATTCTCAGTAGGGTTGACGCTGTCCTGAGGGACTTGTAGTACAATATCGGTGCCCCAACCATTGCACATCGTACTGTATATAACACTAGTGGCATGATCGAGTCTGACCTCAGGTGGCCCACACCGTTAATGACGTTCGTCCTATAGCAACCATCCATTGGGAATGGTTGCATCATTGGTCACGAAACCATTGGATCCAAAGTCCCCCCCCACACACACACTGACCATAAAGCTAATCCGTATAATAAGCCCATGGCCATTATACCGCACATATCGGGTGTACCATGTTATATGATGCAATTAGTCTTATCAGTCTTTTACATGCACAGTTTTACAAGTCTTATTATTATCTTATTACCGCCACACATTTTCACAAAAGAGAGTTCCTCGTAATTCCAAAATGTATTTCATGAGAGTTGCAAAATATGCATGTTTGATATATATAAAGTAGACGTGCAATGCAGGAAAAGTAACAACAAAGCATCCATGTGAGTTTGTACTCACCTGGGCCATAAAGCTCTTCCATATAATTCCTTTGAGGCTCCATAACCTCGAATATCGGGAAAAGACCTATCATCAATTCTATTTCTACTAAAGCACAACTTTATAACAAGAAAACATGAGGTATGGGACGGCTAGTGAAAATAAAGTTTCCTTGTCACACTCTAGCCGTACATTTGGCTTGGGGCTGTATGTCCATCGCGTCATGACGGGCCGTACGTTCGGTCATGAGACCGAATGTTCGCTTTGACGTCTTTCAGAGAGAACCTCATTTTCTCTCTACTATTCTCCCATTCTTCGACTCCTAAGGTCAACAAAGACTTCCTAACTCAGATCGAAACCTCTATGCAAAGACAACAACGCTAAGCTAACATAACACTAGCCTAAGCAAGATTAAAGTATAACTAAGCTAACAACTACAACTAACAACATAGAACTATAATCGAGTAGCATAATGACGTAACTAAAGAAATAGGCAACTGAGCATTACCTCCTTGAAGCAAAACCTCGAGAGTTCTTTCTCTGGTAGCATCGAATCACTCACAAAACCTCACAAACACTCATAAATGACCAACAAACAGCCTAGGGGCAATGAGGGGGTTGAGGGGCAGATTTGGTGTGAAATGGGCAAGGGGGTGATGGGATATTTATAGGGCCAGAAAGTAGCAAACGTTCGGCCAAAGTGGCGTACGTTCGGTACTATTACATACTGGTCCAAGGGCTGTCTCGTATGTTTAGGTATTACCTGGTGGTCAATCCAAAAAGTAGCGTACATCCGATACTTTTGAGCATACGTCTATGTACTATTCATAGAGTACAATGTACTATTTGTCAGTGTATGTTAGGTGGTCCCCCGGCGTACGTTTGTCAAAAAGTAGCGTATGTCCGGTCTAGAAGTCTAATTTTCCAAAATGCCCTTCTGACAGATCTTAGTGATCCAAAGTCCAAGTTAACCCTTTTAACCAAGCTACTTATGCCTAATTAAATATTTGGGTCACTACATTCTCCCCTCCTTATAAAAATTTTGTCCTCAAAATTTCGTAGCCCCAAAACAAAGAAGAAATAGTAACAATACCTTAACGTTCGTAGTTTTACAAGGTTCGTGCTCAGCCCCGTCCTCAGAAAAATCTTATCCCATTCATTCTTATAGCACTTACCTCCTTTGTCAATATAAAGCGATCCACGCCGGCATCCTCACAAGTTATAGCAAATCCATTTGCAAGTCACCAAGGGTGTCGTAGTCGATATTACTCACACTATATCAGTCATCGCTAAACCTAACGACTCCTAAATACACCAACACAAACCAAGCTCGTGGGTATCTTTGACATGATTCCAATTTTCCTAGCCGAAAGCAACTTTACCTTAATCAACTACTCTTAGAGAATCCAAATGTAATGGGTATCCAAAACTATAAAAGATAGGCACACAACCTAAAAGAAATTAACCATACCAATAAAATCCTTGAACCTCAATGTACCAACATCATACTCAGTGTTTCTTACACTATACCAGTCCTCAATAATTTCGACACCCAAGTCAAGTAATTCCACATACAGTCTAGGTCAATCAGTATCCAAACCATAACCCTATAGAGGAAAACAAACTCTTCCTTACACGACTATCCTTTAAACAAAAACAAGGATAGGTATACTATCCAAGTATAATCTTGAGAAATGAATTATTACGTTTGGAGGTAAGGCAACCCAGTATGCCAACCTCCCATTCCTTTCAAAATCGCATCACTCCCCTCGTCGATGATATCTTAAGGAACACACAATCTCCTATTTCTTGTTCTGAAGGTCATCCCTAGTTATCGGCATAACTCTTTTGCCAACCCCAGGATGCACTCATCCTTCGTCCAACGGTAAGCACTTCAATCATTTTAGGCCCCAACATTGTTTCCTTTCAACGTTGTCCCAATATAAGGGCGACTAACACTTAACTCCATAAAGTGCTTCGTAAGGTGGCATTCCTAAAGTCGCCTGTAATGAACTCAATCAAAGGTGGGTACTAAACTCCAATTCTGACCTCTCCTTATACTTGTACATCTTGGTACTTCCAGAATGTACAGTATACGAAGAATGATGAGTCTTGGTCAAGATCTTCTTTCTTAGTCCTTCATCCTTTAACACACACTCATTTGAAATGGGTAAGCAACCCATCATCCGCATCATTTAGAAACCAATTTTAGAAATTTTTGTTGGGAAATCTAGCATTTTTCTTTGGTTCGGAGTTGCTTGGTGATGTATGATTAAAAATTTTTAGTTTACATATAAGCATTTGCGCTCAAATTCAGTAAGAATTATTTGCTCAAACGTTGGCAAACAGTGAAAGTTCTGTTGGCTGAAGGTGTTTGAGATAATATTTGGCAAGCATTGAGCACGGTGGAAAGATTCTTTACATTTGTTGAAGTGCTTTTGTCAAGCTTTACTAGTGCCAATCATCAGAAGTTGTTGGATGCAAATTTTATAAAAGAAATGTTACTTTCATGTTTTTTGAGAAAAAAACAAATAAAATTAATGAGCTACTTTAATTGGTTAAATATGATGTCTTACATGGGAAATGTCACTTGGAGAGAGTATGTTTTATTTTTTTATTTTTGGTTCAAAGCAAAAGATGAGAAGAGGTAGGGGAACAAGATTGAGATCCTCTAAAATTTAAAGAGGAAGCTATTGAGAGTATTGATAGTAGCTTCTTAATGAGGGAAATTTGGATTATGTAGTGACCCAAATAATTAACTAAGCTTAGGTAGCTTAGTTAAAGGGTTAATTTGAATTTTTTGTCACTAAGGACAACTAGAAGGCATTTTGGAAATTTGGACTTTATGACCGTACGTACACCTAATAGTATCGTATATATGCTCTTGTCTTTAGTAAAGGACATACGCAGGGGGACCACCATACGTACGCCTACAAATAGTACAAGGACGTTCGCTTGGAGACCACCCGAACGTATGTTGCTTTTTGAAAAACCTCTAGATAATACCTAGACTTACACTACAACCTTTGCATTGTTGACTAAATAGTACCCGACGTATGATAACAACTTGCAGCACCCATACTTCTTACCCAGGGGCGAATACACTCATAGCTATGCTGGGGCGCTTGCCCTAGGTAATTTTTTTTTTTTTTTTCTAAAAAAAATTTCAAATATTTTTAAGTTTAAATATAGCCTAACCCCTCCAATTAGAGTGAGAAAGAACATCCTTAGCCAATCAGCTAGAGACAAAATTAGAGCAAGAGAGAAAAAGAGATATCGCAGACGAAGTGAGAGGGAGAGAGAGATGGAGACGCAAGCAGTGTGTGTGTGTGTGAGAGAGAGAGAGAGAGATGGAGATGCCATGATGGGTATATTATTTGCAGTCTGTTGATAATGGAGGAGGATGATGGAGAGGGTATCAATTTTTTTTTTAAAATTATTTTATTTCGTTTTTTATATTCAATGTCTGGGAAGGGAAAAGGCCAAAATGGTAGACTACTGAAGCACATGAAGTGCTTTTCATATCAATTTTTTTTTATTAGGAAGGTTAAATGGGTGTTGTGGGTTTTATGAATTATGAGTTAATAAAATTTTGTTTTTTTTTTTGTTTCTCTTAGTTTGATTAAAATAATATTAACATTTTTTAGGTGTTCTTTATATATATACTTTGAAATTTTTTCGAGTATGAACGAGTTTTAGTAGATTATTACCAATCTCAAGTATGTTATTTGATATTGTTTATTCTTTTTATTCATACATTTGTTGTTTTGTTAGATTAATAGCTATTGGAATATGCCAATAATTTTATTGTAATATTATTAGAGTGATAAGTATTAAAAATAATAGATAACTAAACTTTCATGTTTCCGAAAAATCATAGATTGCATCATGGGCAAGTAAAAAACAATTAATGCATTTTTTAAGAAAAAAGATGTTGATTTAGATTATAAAATGTTTTCCTCACCATCTATTCCCCAAACTTTAACCATTGAGAAATGCACTTCTAAGATGCTAAGAGTTGAATTAGTTGACATTTCTACTCTATAACATGATTTGGGGTTACATCCTCAAATATGAGAATATCCTGTTAATCAACATGATAAAATTAGACGTGCCATAGAGATTTATTCCTTCTGACAGTTCTGAATATTCGTTTTCAAAAAATTAAAAAAAAGTATGTTTGTTGTTTTTTTAGATAAATTATATTAAAACATAATATTATTTTATATTAATTAATTATATATTTTGCTCTGTGTCCCTGGAAGATCAAGATCTTGGATCCGCCACTGCCCCTACCCCTCACTCTTTCACGTTCATTTCTGCCCATAGGCTCTCTGAAACCCTTGTGTGAGTGATTTTTGTGAGTTTGAGTGTTTTGCGGAGAAAGGAGGTGATTCTTTGGCTTCAAAGAGGCAACCTTCTAAGCTCTACTTGTTCCGTAAGTCGTTATGCTCTTTTAATACTTTTTAAACTAGCTTAGTTGTTGGTTTGAGTTTCTAGCTAGGTTATGATTTAATCTTGGTGGGTTAGTGTTTCATCTTTATCAAAAGTATTTTCGTATGCATGGAGTCCTAATTTTGAAATAGAAGGTCCTATCCGTTTAGATAGACTTAGAACTAATTTAGGAGGATTGGAGGATGCATGGACAAATGAGGTTCCACTTGAAACCTTTAGGGCAGATGTACAGCCTCGAGCTCAGACGTACGGTCAGAACCGTTCTAGGGAACTCTATTTTGGCCAGCCATCCGATAGCTTTTATTTTCATGTTCTAGGGTTGTTTTAGTTGGATTGAGAACTAATAGTAGATTTTTCACAGATTTGGAGAACCCGGACCGTTCGGAGGAATATTCGGAGACTTTGTTCAACTCAGGTGAGTTTTAACTCATATAATGCTTGCCATTATTTTCCAACAATTGCATGACTATTTTGTGTACCAAAACAAGCATATTTACAACTCTAATGGTATACACTTTGTTGCACATAAACTATAGCTTTTTGTGAAAAACATTGTGCTTAGAGCATCTCCAGCAATGGTTGTTTGTTTAGTTACTCAAAAAGTACAACTCACTAGTTTAGCTACTATTTTTTCACTATACACTCCAGTAGAACATCTATTTTAACCATATCTTTTAATTAAATATTAGTTTATTATCTTTTAACTTTCCATTTTCTTCCCAATCTCTCTCATAAGGAGAGAAAAAATAATAAATAAATCTTACAAGGTGCTACAATGAACTTTCAAATATGAAAGTTCAATATAGCACTAGTTGGGAAAGCCTCTACTTTACAAGTTCTGCTGGAGCAAGAAAAAAAAATGAAAATAGCTAAATTTAACTAAAAAGCTAGTTTACAAGCTTTGCTGAAGATGCTCTTAACATGTTAACGAAAGTGAAACTTGCAAAAATATGCATGTAAAATACAGACAAGATTAATTGCATCATATGACATGGTACATCGGCTTGTGTGGGATAACGGCCATGAGCTTACCATACATGTTAACTTTATAGTCAAATGTATGTATGTTATATGGGTCTTGAATCTAATAGTTGTTTTTGTGACCGATGCAGCCTTAAAGGGCAATCACTATTGGACGTACATAATTAATGGTGTAGGCCACCTAAGGTCGGACTCGGTCATGCCGCTAATGTTATGGATGATAGCGTACAGTATTCGGGGCACAATGTTGTATTACAAGTCCCTCGGGACAGCCCAAACCCTTCTGATAATGGGTAATAACTCGGGTAGACCGTACTGTTGAACTATCATTGTTACTCTTAATCATAAGCATGTATCATATACCTATATCATGCCTATGAAAAATTGTCATGGATAAACTGCTGCATACCTTATCAAATGAAGTTCATCACTAAATTGACATAGCTATTATAAGCGTTAACATTCACTAAATCTTTAGACTTTTCCTGTTTTATTTTATGTTTCCCTCTCCACTACGAATAATTGTGCAGTTTAACTAGCTTAGATGAGGATGCCTTCAGATAAATGAGTGATTGTGCAAGGCTTGATATGAGTCATTTTTTAGGATATAAACTCAGTTTGGTTGAAGTCCATGTGCGATTTTAGTGACCCAAATAATTAACTAAGCTTAGGTAGCTTAGTTAGGGGGTAATTTGGGCTTTGGGTCACTAAGGACATAAGAGGGACAATTTAGACTTTGGATCGGATGTATGCTAGGTTTGACGAATGTACACTTCTGTCTTTAGTGCGGACGTATATGGGGAGACCACCGTACATACGCTCTGTAAATAGTACACAAACATACGCTACTTTGTGGTATACCCTCTGGTTATTACCTAGACATACAAAGCACCATTTGGACCCCTGTGTAATAGTACCAAACGTACACTAGGGTTGGCGGATGTCTGCTGCTTTTCTGGAGAGTTGGTAGAACCCCTCAACTATAAATTTTCACATTTTTTCAAGCCCTCAGGTTGCGAAAATCCTTCCTTTGAGTGTGTGTTTGTGAGGTGTTTTGAGTTCGGTGCTATCGGAGAGAAAGTTCTTGAAGTTTCAATTCAAGGAGGTAACGTTGCTTTGCCTAGCTTGTTTTTACATCGTTATATTGCCTAAATGTTGTCTTGTGTTGTTGGTTGTAGTTTTAGCTTTAGTTGTGCTTTAAATCTTGTTTAGAATAGCGTTGTTTTGACTTAACATGATTTTGTTTACATGGAGGTTTCATTTTGAGTTAGGAGACATTAAGAAGCCTTTTGATAGCCTTAGGATTTAGTTTTGGAGAATAGGAGGATGAGTGGGCAAAATGAGGTTCTCCCTGAAAACCTCACAGCGGACGTACGATCCAAAATGTGCCAGGGGACTTTATTTTAACTAGCCATCCAATAGCTCCTATTTTCTTGTTTTAGAGTTGTTTTAGTAGAAATAGGACTAATAGAAGGTTTTTCATAGATTTAGGGAACCCGGATTAGTTGGAATACTCGAAAAAGTTATACGACCCAGGTGAGTTTTAACTCACATAATGCTCATTGTTATTTTCCATGCACTACATGACTATTTTGTATACCAAAAACTTGCACATTTTCAACTCTCACTACTTGTTGCACATGAACTCTACATTTTTGAGAAAACATTGTGCTGAATATATTAAAAAAATGAGATTTGTAAATGAATGCATGTAAAATACAAACAAGATAATTTTGCTTCGTATGACATGGTACATTGGTACATGCGGGATAACGGCCATGAGCTTATTATACATGTTAACTTTATGGTCAAATATGTGTATGTTATATGGCTCTTGGATCCATTGGTTGTTTTATGGCCAGTGCAACCTTAACGGGTGGTCATTACAAGACGAACATCATTAGCGGTGTGGGCCATCCAAGGTTGAACTCGGTTGTGCCACCAGTATTATGTACGATAGCATACAATATCTGGGGCATCGATGTTATATTACATGTCCCTCGGGATAGCACTAACCTTGCTGTGAAGGGGTAATTGTAGTGACCCATATACTTAACTAGGCATAAGTAGCTTAGTTTGAGGGTTAATTTGGACTTTAGGTCACTAGGATCTGCTAGAAGGCCAATTTGGAAAAATTGGACTTCTTTTGACCGGACGTACGCTTGGGTTGGCAGACGTACGCTCTTGTCTTTTAGTGTGAACATCCGCTGGGGGACCACCAGACATCCACTGATAGATAGCACACCGTAGTATATGAATAGTACAATAAACGTACGCTAAAAAGTACGGGACATCTGCTACTTTTTGAATTGACTGCTAGGTAATACCTAGACGCACGAGACAACCTTTGGACCACTATGTAATAGTACCGGACGTATGCCCCTTTGGACCGGACATCCACTGCTTTCTAGCCCTATGAATACCCTTCACCCCCTCACCCATTTCACACCCATCCACCCCTAAACCCCTCTCTTTGCCCCCAGGCTGTGAAAATCCTTCCTTTGTGAGTGTTTGTGAATGTTTTGTGAGTTCGGAGCTAGTGGAGTAAAGGAAACTCTTGAGATTTCGCTTCAAGGAGGTAACGTTCGGTTCCTTAGCTTTTTAAATACATTGTTATGCTGCTCGATTGTTATTTTGTGTAGCTAGTTGTAGTTTAGCTTTAGTTATGCTTTAGATCTTGTTTAGGTTAGCGTTATGTTAACTTACGATGATCGCGTTGCGTGGAGGTTTCATTTCAACTTAGGAGGCCTTAGGAAGCCTTTGTTAGGCTTAGGAGTTGGTTTGGAGAATAAGAGGAAGAGTGCAGAAAATGAGGTTCTCCCTGAAAACCTTAGAGCGGACGTACGGTCTTGAGACCAGACATACAGTCTGAAGTATCATAGCGGACGTATGACCCTGAGCCCAGACGTATGATCCAGAGAGTGACAGGGAACTTTATTTTCACTAGCTATCCCATAGCTCCAGTTTCCTTATTCTAGAGTTGTTTTAATAGAGATAGAACTAATGATATGATTTTTCTTAGTATTCGAGGTTTTGGAGCCTCAAGGGAATTACATGAAGGAGTTTTATGACTCGGGTGAGTACAAACTCACATGGATGCTTTGTTGTTACTTTTCCTGCATTGTATATCTAATTTATATATCAAACATGCATATTTTTCAACTCTTATGAAATATATTTTGGAACCATTGCAAACTCTCTTTTGTGAAAACATGTGTTGATTAATAAGGTTAATAATGAGACTTGTAAAACTATGCATGTAAAAGACTGATAAGACTAATTACATCGTATGACATGGTACACCGGTACGTGCGGTATAATGGCCATGGGCTTACTATACAGGTTAACTTTATGGTCAAATGTGTGTGTGTGGGCTTTGGATCCAATGGTTTCGAGACCAAGACGCAGCCATTCCCAACAGGTGGTCACTATAGGACGAACGTCATTAGTGGTGTGGGCCACTTGAGGTCAAACTCAGTCTTGCTGCTAGTGTTATGTATGGTATGTTGTACAGTGGTTGGGGCACCGACATTGTACTATAGGTCCCTCAGGATAACATCAACCCTACTGAAAAGGGGTAATATCTCGGGTAGACCATATTATTGAACTATGACTGTTACTCTATATATATCTCAGGTAGACCATACTGTTAAACTATGATTGTTACTATATATATATCACCTGCATGATAAACTGTCATCTCATAATATTGAATGTGTTTTATAAATAATTGAATCTATAAATTAATGACGGGTACGTCATGTGTATTTATACTCACTAAGTTGTTAAACTTACCCTTGTATTATTTTCGTTTTTTCTCCATATAGTCGACTATGCTGTTATAGATAGTGGATACCGCGAAGCATCTGGTTATGTTGGAGGATTCAATTCGGAAGGTGCTTGAGGACTTATTGCAAGCTTAAGTGGATACTCATGGTAACTAGTACTTTTGAGTTATGCTGTAGACTTAGGGCTTGATGCATGCTTGCACATTAAGGTTTAGCATAGATCCCTTGTAATGATGTTATGTGTAGTATGATTCTATCTACTTTGATGATCTTTGGTAGATGCTCTGGTTGTAATAATTAATGTTTATAGAACTTTAGTACTTTCCGTTGCTTAGTATCCTCTTTTTTCGAGGAGTAGAGGTCTTTGAGTCTTGTTCGAAGTGGAATAAGGCTGGGAAATGAACTGTGAAATTAATTACAAGTTAATTAATCTTAGGGCGTTACAGTAATATCTCAGGTATATCATACTGTTAAATTATGACCGTCACTCTATATCATATGCCTCATAAGATAAACTATCATGATGAAACTATTGCTTTATGAAAAATTAAAGTTCATCACTAAATTGACATTGGCATTATTTACGTTAATATTCACTAAGTTTTAGACTTACCCACTTTATTTTATGTTTCCCCCATCATTACGAATATCTGTGTAGTTTAGCTATTCTAGAAGAGGATGATTTTGAAGTCGACTTGGGTGAATGTACAGGATCTGATTCAGGTCATTTTTTAGGACATGGACCCGGTTTGGTTGAAGTCTATGTGGAATGATGGAGGAACCCCTCATGCTGATATGATTGAGATTTTAATCTCTTTAGCTTTACTTAAGCTTAGTGTTTGATCTGTATGATCTTTTGTTAAAACAATGTTATGATATTATGGGTTGTAATCCTATTTTGGTGACGGTTTGATGACCGGTACATTTGATAGTTATCTTTATATTATGAGGTTTATGTTTATTTTGGTGTATGTTTGTGTGGATGTTAAATTACTGATCTCTATTTCCTATAGTTTCAGAAAGTCTTCCACTGAGATTTCTCATTTCGGCGAGAAATGTTGAAATCCCTGAGTCTTGTCCCGCGAGGGAAAGGGTTAGGAGACGAACTATGGGGTAAATTACTAGTTAATTGATTTGCTCATCGGGGTCGTTATAAGGATGATGGAGGAAACATTCAAGTAGACATGATTGAGATTATTATCTCATTAGTATTGCTTAAGCTTAGAATTTGTGTAACGCCCCCAAAATTAGCCTTGGCTAATCCGGTGGAGTCACTGGCAGTCCGCCTAATTAAACCACGTATGGCTAATAGGCAACCGCCCTTATAAAAACAACACTTGTCAGAGTAATGCAAGGAAGGTGAATAAATCTGAGAGTACTACGAATCATTAAATAAGAACATAGAGCTACTAGACAATTAAAACAAACTCAGAATAATGAGTGCACACAATGGATAACAGCACTTTAGCCACTTTAATAATTGGATCAAAGTTACCTAAGGAATGATAATAAGCTGTAAGTCTAACGACTTAGTAAGTAAACCCCACACGTAAGCATGACATGAGCCCCGATTAATACAAATAAACGTGCTATCCAAGTAATAATCAAAGAGGGCGCTACCCTCGCTAATACACCATTTCATAGATTTTAGGGTTTTAAAGCTCTATGGTGTAAAACCGATAACGCCTAATTGTTTTGATGCAGAAAAGATAATGCTTTATAGGTCATAACTATAATGGTCTACCCGAGATATTACCCCTTCTTAGGGATTGATGTCGCCCGAGGGACCTATAATACAATGCCTACGCTGCATTGCACAACATACCGACGTAACACTAGTGGCACGATCGGGTCCGACCCCAGTGGCCCACACCAACTAGTGACGTCGTCTATAGTGACCGAACCATTGGGAATGGTTGCATCAAGGTCACGAAACCAATGGATCCACAGCCTCACATAACACACACATTTGACCATAGTACGCAGTTTATATAATAAGCCCATGGTCGCTTATACCGCACGCATCCGCATATGTCTTACGATGCATCTTGGTGATTTATTAAAACATACAATTACCGAGTAATTACGAAAAGTAAACATGCTTATCTCATACGCATGGTCAATCAGTTGACATATCCCACGGTTTTAAGGAAAAGGGTGTAAGTGTTCACTTACCTCGACATTCGAGGGAATCTGATGAAGCTATTTCTGTTATAATGGATACAAAACACCGTCATTCTAAGTCTTAGGAAACCTAAAGTTAAGGCTAAGCTGGAGCGTACACGTATGAAGCTTGAGAAGTGCGCTTATCGACAGACGTCTCCGAGAGCGCACGTCCGCCAAGATGTTTAGTACACTATTTTAAGGCTCGGACAGTGCACCTTTCCAGTGATGTTTGCAGACCTCTAATCCTTTTCTAAGCTAACAAATAGAACATGCAATGTAAGGAATCACAGAACCTCAATTCTTTGAAAAAACCCATTTGAAAACATCACCATTTTTAGGAAAACGCTTAGTGAACACTAAAAACCATTATCAAGGCGGAATCATAAGATAACAAGATACTAACAACGAAGAGAAATTGAGCTTACCCCAAAGCTCAGCACCGACATGTTTCCCTTCCCTCGGAACCCTCCGTCGACGCTCTTTTTTATGAATTTCTTTCTCAAAACACCAAGGAACGGTCTTGGCAGCCTAGGGGCGTACCAGGGGAAGAAGAAGGCATGAGAAATGAAAGGGAGGGGCGGGCTATTTATAGAGAAAATCTGCCACCAACTCCCTGACAGAGCAGCGGACGTCTGGCAACCCTAGCGTACGTCCGGTGGTCTGTGCACATCGGTCCAAAGGGTGTCTCGTACGTCCAGGTATTACCCAAAGGGTATACCAAAAAGTAGCGTACGTCCGGTGGTCTCACGTACGTCCGGTGTACTATTCGCAGAGCGACGTCAGTGGTCCCCATCGTGCCGTCCGCACTATAGACATGTGCCGTCCCCGTGGGTCGTTGTTAAACTTCTACTCCTAGCAGATCCAAACGTGATTAGGTTAGGCTAAGGGTGTTAGGCTTCAGGCTTATGCGTTTAGTCAAGAAGGAATCTTCTAAATAAATGTTACTTTTATTGGGGCATTACAATTTGATTTGTTTATTTTTTATGAAACAATTGCGTTATATGATGTAATCTTTTATTGTGATGATGGTTTGATGACCGATATATTTGGTGACTATTTTTATATTATGAGGTATTATGTTTTCTATAGTGTATGAATGTGTGATTACTTTGTTATTACTCTTTATTCCTATAGTTTAGAAGTTTTCGGTTGAGGTCTCTTGCTTATGAGAGGTTGTGATCCCTAAGTCTTTTCCCGTGAGGGATAGGGTTGGAAAACAAACCATGGGGTCAGTTACCAGTTAATTGATTTGCCCATCGGGGTTGTTACAGATCATTTATTGATTTGCCCATTGGAAAATGTTATGGATAGCTGGGAGTTTGCTTGGCTATGCTAAGAAAGGAGGAGTTAAGGTATTTTAGTGGTTTTCGAATTAGGATGAATTTTTTGGAGATTATTTTCGGTGGGGTTGTGATTTTGGTGTTTGATTGGAGATTTTTTGGTTGTAAATATGTTGGATTGTTGTTATTTAGGGATTTCGGGTGTACTAGCCAAATATTGGCATTGTTGTTTGGATCTCACTTAATCTTGCGTGGTCATTTGAGCATCCCAATTGTTGTTCCCATAGAAGGAGATGGAGCTGTATGGAATTTCCCAATTGAGAATTACTTTATCTGGCTTGAACCAGAGGATGTTGTTGGCTTGGCAATATTAGGGTTTAGACTCCTCATTCTACTCTTTCAATAATTGAAAACTACAAGTAATGAGGAATCCATGAGAGGACAAATATATGAATAGGTTAACGTTTTTCATTCTTGAAGATGAATTTGTCGAAGAAAGTGATGGTCTTCTTCTTTTCATGTAACCTAGTCAAATCCCATTCAGGATTAGTGAGATCCGGTGGCGGCGAGAAAGCTGAAGAGTCTTGCAAGTGTGGGGATGGAGGAGTTTGGGTTTGGATGAGAAACGTTAACATTGGATGTTTAACGCTTCTTTCCATTGAGATGCCGTTAACAACGTTGTACTTTTTTCACCTTAGATGCTCTTAATTTAACCTTAGCCGTAAACTAGATACCCTCTAGTTCCATTTGAACTAGAGATGATCCAAATCCTAATACATGCAAAAATTGGATTTGAATCAAAATTACGAAAAACCTCTTCTTCTTCTTCTTCTTTTTCAAACTTATATTAAAAAGAAGGGGAAATTATAGTTTACCTCCCTGAACTATCCACCCATTTGCACTTTTACTTCCAAAGTTTTAAATGTGACACTTAACCCTCTCAAACTTTCAAATTGTGACAATTCGACCACTTTGACCTTTTTTTTTTCTTCCCAAAATGCCCCAATCACATATTTTATTTAATAAAAATCCAAAAAAAAAAAGAGAAATATGTTGGGGTGGCTGGCCACCCCTAAGCCAGGGGGTGGTTTGGCCGCCCCCATACGGCCGACTTCGAGGTGGCCGAACCACCCCTAGGCCAAACGGCCACCCTAACATATTTCTTTTTTTTTTTTTTTTTTTAGATTTTTGTTTTTAAAAAGTAAAATATGTGATGGCGGCATTTTGGAAAAAAAAAGAAGGTCAAAGTGGTTGAATTGCCACAATTTGAAAGTTTGTGGGAGTTAAGTGTCACATTTGAAACTTTTGAGGTAAAAGTGCAAATGGGTAGATAGTTCGGGGGGTAAAGTATAATTTCCCAAAAAAAAAAGAAATAAAATGGGTGGCTTGCCACCTATTTGGGTGGTTAGCCACCCACAGAAGCGGCTGAAAGGTGGTTGCGGCCACCCTAGCTCGTATGGGGTGGTCGCAGCCACCCTTGAAGCAAATTTGGGGCCACCCCAAAATGTGACTGTGGTGGTCGCACCAGCCCCAGATGCCTAGTGGGTGGTCCCACGAAGTGTCTGGGGGTGGTGCAACCACCCTAATGGGTGATCAAGCCACACACTTTATTTTTCATATTTTTTATTTTGTTTTAAGTTTAAAATTATATATATATATATATATATATATATATATATATAAGCACACGCACACACATATATATGGGTATTTTTGTAAAATGTATTTTTGTGTGGCTTAACTAATCCTATGTGTATTGGATTAGTAGTCCCATGTGAATAAACTATTCCCAAGAATAGTGTGTTTTCAAACAAAGGAATACCTATAATTAAGATTAGTTAGTTCATTCCAAGGGTCTATTATGCAAATCAAACAGGGCCTTAGATGAGATAGACGTCTGAAATTTCTGAATTTGAGAATTTTAAATTTAAAAGAAATTCTAAAGGATTTCAATCCGGGGGAACAAGACATAAGCTACAATGCTGAAACAATAGGGCAATTACAAGCAATCAATATATCTCTCATTTATCATTACCAATGACAACAACTATACCAAAGAAGAACTTCCTTATTGCAACATCAAAGTTTGCTCAACATTCAATATCTTTATGTAATGTCACTTAATTGTTTGCTTAACTAGCTTAGAGTATGTTTGAGATTGCGTTTGAGAAATACAACTTTTAAGTAAAAAATCGCTTTTTGGCAAAAGCTTCATTTTTAAGCTTTTGTCAAAAGTGTGGCCATTTTTAAGCCTTTTGGACCCTTAAAAGTGCTTTAATTTCATTTACCAAACAATTTCTTCAAATGGACTTTTTGAGTGTTAAATGCATTTTTAGGCCACTCATCTTAAACAGGCCCTCTATAAGATAAATGTCCACTTGATACAACTTTTGTATAGTTTATGTAACCGGCATGGGTAATTGTCTTAATAGTTGAGTTGATAAGATGCATCATATGACATTGACATGGTATATTGATATGTGTGGTATAATGACCCATGTTTACTATATATACTTAATCATATATATGGTCAAATGTGTGCAAATGTGTTATATAGCCTTTGGATCCAATGGTTGTTTCATGATCGCCAACCGTGGTTGTTGGGTTACTACAAGACGTACATATTAGTAGCGTAAGCCATCCGAGATCATACTTGGTTGGGCTACTAGTATATGAACAATAGAGTACAATGGTCAAGGCACTGACATTATATTACATGTCCCTCAGGACAACGCCAACTTTGTTGAGAAGATGTAATATCTTAGGTAGACCATATATGATGGTTATGGCCTATTAAAGCATTAGTTTTCTGCATTAAAACTCTTAGGCAATTGTCTCTGGAATTATATATCATTATTTCAAATAAAATGATGCTTTTTATGGTGCATTAACACAGACAATACCTCTTTCAAATTCTTATTGAAATTGCATGTTTATTTCTATTCATTAATAACTGGCTCATTTTATACCCAACTGTAAGGTTTACTTACTATGTTTTTAAACTTACACAATTATTATATCTTGTAGGAAACCTCTTTCTAAGAAGAGGATAGTGGTGAGATTGCCACTTCAGGTTGTTAAGATGAGACGAAAACTTACCTTGTTTAATCAGTTTGATTAGATTATCTTTATTTCAGTTAGTAGCTCATTGTTCTTGTTTACTGATGATACTTATTTATTTGATTATTTTAGATTCATCAAATTTACTTTATATACCTATGCATCTACTCTGATTATGCTAGAGAGTAACGGTTCCTCAGTTAGCTACAAGTTAGCTAAATTTGGGGTAATTATCAATAACCCTATCAAACTAGTCAAGGTTAGATTTGGGAGATTTACATCCAAAGATTGTTAAATATTTATGAATTGTGCCAATGGTTGGTTAGAACTGGAAAATCAACTATCTATCAATTTTTTTTTTTAGTTGTTGTAGTTGTGCCTTTTTTCATTTCTATCGCAACTACAAAACGGGCATTTTCAGCTATTAAATTTCTCATTCTATAACCCTTACTCCTATTTTAATATATTTTTAATTTATTCCTTGGCCATGCCCACAATACTTTCCGACTTCATCCCTTATTATAAGGTTTCTGGGGATTCAAACCTCCGGGCTGCACAAGTGTGAATATAAAAAAGGGATTAAATTGGCTACAAATCTCATACACAAAATTATTTAAGCAAAATAATATAAGAGAAAACATAATAATTACTTGTATTTTTTGTGTATACATTTGCCTTCACCCAATAACCACCGTAGGATTCCATGACGTGAAAGACTCATTCCATTTACAGTATAATCCACTCGCTCAACCACCATCGTCTAGGTATTCAACAAAAACATCCCAACATCCCAGCTGTTCATTCTATCCTTATATCACATTTACTAGTTAGGATGGCACGTGCAATGCACGTGCTTGGTTCCATATGTTATGTATCACTATAATTGTGAATAGTATAATTTTACTATCATAAATATATTACATTATAAAATATATTCAATATCTAAATTATTGAACAAGTATATATTGAATTTTCTAAATAAATAAAGTAAAACTATAGAATTGAATAAATATGATATACTAAAAGATAACGAATGAGCGTTAATTTAGATAGCACTCATGTTACTTCAAATCAAATGTTGTTGGAAAATATATAGCACACTCATGTTCATAGTGCTTATCTCAACCAACCTATGAGTACATAAAATTGTAAGGGGTAATTACCTTTTGCCCCCATGAACTACAGAGCCTTGACACTTTTCCCCCATGAACTACCAACTATGACACTTAACCCCATCAAACTACCAACTTATGACACTTTCCCTCCTTCCGTTAGTCAAAGGGGTTAAATCTAACGGTCAATGGTCGTGTGACTTGCATGTGCCATTTTTAATTTTTTTTTCCTCATTTTTGCCCTCACTTCAGATTAATGGACCACAATTGGCCACGTGTAGGGTTTAACAATTTGAAAGAAAAAAAAAAAAATAGGACCACTACTCAGTCATTAGTCATCGTTCTCCTCAATCGAATTCCTTTTTTTTCTCCTCTGTCTCGTCCTCTTCCTTCTTCCTTCAAGCTGATTTTTTTTTTTTCCTCTTGTCAAGCCGAATTGAGGTGTAGTGAAGCAACAGGGTTTAACAATTTGAAAGAAAAAAAAAAATAGGACCACTACTCAGTCATTAATCGTCATTCTCCTCAATCGAATTCCTTTTTTTTCTCCTCTATCTTGTCCTCTTCCTTCTTCCTTCAAGCTGATTTTTTTTCCCCCTCTTGTCAAGCTGAATTGAGGTGTAGTGAAGCAACATGTGGGGTTTGAAAAAAAAAAAAAATCATCTCCTTAAGCCTCAAACAGAATTCCCCTTTTGATTTCTCTTCTCCCTCGTCCTCTTCCTTCAAGCCGATTTTTTTTTTCTTTTCTTCTCTTGTGAAGCCGAAATGTTATGTAGTGAAGCAACATCTGGGGAGCTCATGTGCCGTTGTGGAGTACCTGCATGTTTGAAGACTTGCAGTAAGAAGGAAAATTACGGGTGAAGGTTTTACTAGTGCAAAAATTATGATTTAAGATTTTGAAATTTCATTACTTTTCTCTTTTATTTTCTGTTCTGATTTGTTGTTGATAACATTTGTTTTGTAAAATAACCTCAGAATCGGTAACCCATAAAATTATATATGGGTTTAAACTTATATAGCAGCTATGGACAATGGGTTTTGTGGCTGAGAAATTGATATTGTTGGGTTGGGTCTGTTGCTACTTTGGATTGAATTTTGTTCAAACTTTGAATTTTTTGGGGGTTTAATTTCTTTTACTCTCTGTTTGGTTGTTGAGAAAGTAGAGGACATAGAAATTCGAAATTTTGAGTCTTGCTCTGTTTGGTTTTCTGAATATCAAAGAGTGGGAATTGCGTTGTATAGTATTTTCGGAAACCAAGGCATGGAAGCAAAACTTTACCATGCCTTAGATATCAGAATATTAAGCACTTATATTGATTCATTAGAATGTTAAACTTTACCATACCATAGAAATATTTCGTACAAAGCCATACAAATCTATCATAGCTGTGTAGCCTACCAAGCTTCTTGTTCATTTTCAACATTTTAATACTTCATAGATTCAAGTCTAAATGAGTACCATAAACCTTCATTATATTTTATTCTTTTATTTTTAATGTTGTGGAGTATTTATTTGTTTTTTCTTCTACTATTACCCCTAACAGTTGTTGATTTATACTTTTGCTTAATTTAAATAGTTTGGTCAGTAGTGTGGATTCTTCCGATGGAAAGATTATGATGATGAACTGTGTGACCATGCTAAACGAGTGTTGAAACTTTTTCACTATAGGGATGAGAAGCTGAATAATGAGGTGAAAGAGATTTAAATGCCAAGTTGGTGGTTGAAGCAACTCAGTATGAGATGCAATTGAAAGTCTTGAAGACACATAGTCAGCTTTTGGCCTTTTCTTGGATTTTTTTTATTGTCTTTGTAGCTGTATTTTGGGGCAACTATTATAGTGCATGTAATGGGAAAAATGTGTACAAACAGTTATCGTGAAATTGTGTAGTATGAGCTTTTAATTTGTAAAGCAAATGTTTAATCTCTAAGGTTTGGTGTAATATGAACATCTAATTTATAATGCCAATGTTTAATTTCCAAGGTTTGGTGTACTATGAACCATATATGATCGTCTCCTTGTTAGTGAAAAAGAAAAGGATATTTTGAGGCTTTGAAAGTAGCGTGCATGAGAGGATACCTTGCTTGTGAGGCTACAACCTACAATATCATTCCTGATTTCTTCATGTATCTTCTTCTACCCGTTTGCTTTGCTGGGAAAATTCTCCAAACAGCTGGAAAAAAAAAAATAATAATAATGTGGGGTATTGGGATAAATCAGTGAACAACAGTTGAAAGGTATGAATGCATTCAACTTAATTGGTTTCAATTTTTCTTACACAAAGACAAGGAGCTGGCTGAATAATGATGACTTTGGTTCAATTGACAAAATGACCATCTTCTCAATTACACTCATTACACATTCAACTGACAAAATGACTATCTACTTGATTAAGCTTATTGCACATTCAATTGACAAAATGACTAAATTCAACATATCACAAAATATATCCCAAATTCACAATAAGCTTAGCATAATTTTCCATATCATCCAAAATACCATCTGAATAATCAATGTAATTAACCATCTAACATTTAGGGGCCTAACTTACACATCCCAAAAAGATAAAGTTATCATTAACCATCTAAACACTCTCTTGGGGCCTAACATACATATCAAAAAAGATAAAGTTATTGTTTAACCATCTAACATGATGGAGCCTAACATACACATCCCAACTATCTTCAACAGATCCCAAAAAAAGCTTTAGTGCCATCAATGTTGCCAAACAAGCCTTTTTTGGATTTTCTTCTTGGCTTCCATATGTTGGATTCCCTTTTCCACTGTTGGTACAACCACTCTTTTTGCTCTACTATCCAAACCACTAGATGCCCTTGCATTTTCCAAAGTCTTTGATCTTGCACCAACAGATGCGGATGGAAGTGTGGATTTACTCTGTTGTGTAACACCAATTAATAAAGATCATAAAGTTAGCTATGGACATGATAAGCATCAAATGAATATTGAATCAACAAATCAAATGAAGAGGATATATATATATATATATATATATACACTTACAATAGCTGGATGATAAACTTGAATTGGCTGTTGGAGTCCTGAAGTTTGAGTTATTGTTAATGTTGTGTTCCTCTTTTTTTTAGAAGTAGCTGCATATGCAAGCTTCTCATTAGCAAAAAAAAATTGAAAACAAAACAAATAGAATTGAAGTAAATTCTTATACATACTTTATCACTCATGGCAGTGTGCATGCGCTTGTTGTGCCTTGAAAGATTCATTTGTGCAGTCTCTTGTACAGTGTGCATGCGCTAGAAATGATAGGAATAAAATAAAACGAAAAAGTAAAATCAATAGTAACTAATGATGTTGTTAAACAATTATGTTTCATTTCAATCAATCATTTACCTCTTGTGTAGGTATTGGTGATTGTTTGGATTGTGATCCAGTTGGTTGGGAGGACATCTGCAAGACAGTTGCAAACAAAATAGTGAAATGCAATACACCACATATAGCATGTGGGTATGAAATGCATATTAGTATATACACTTACATCATTGGAGTTCAAATGAGTTCCAACGCTTCTTGATTGACTCCTACCCGGACGACTTGCATTAGACACTCTAATCCTCCTACTACAAGTCCTATCATTATGGCCGACCTATCTACAGTGTGAACATCTCATAGTTACCCCCCTTTTCTAATGCGGTATGAATTTTTTGGCTCATCAGGCCCCATACTCCTCAATTTTTTAGGTTTGCCCAGGGCAACTTTGACGAAAGGTGGGCCAACTACATCTTGGTTTGTCCTCACCCATTGTTCTTCACTTGGTATAGGGAAAATCATTGGGTCATAAGCTCTCTTGTACATTTCAACACTATAGTACTCATGCAAATAATCTTCAGGGTTTGAGGAATTGTAGAATATAATAGCTATAGCATATGGGCATGGAATGCCAGTCATGTCCCATTGCCTACATCCACAAGTTTTGTGTGTCAAATCAACAACAAATTGTTTATTCCTACAAACAACCTCAAACAATCCCTCTCCAGCATATGTTGCAATGCAATCTCCAGCCTTTTTTCTACACTCTTCCAATTTCTCCAAGATTTTTAGGCACCAATTCCCAACATATTCTCTTATTCCTTCCCTTTTCATTTGATACCGCCTCATTAATTTTTTCCTAATCATCTCCAACATGACGATAATAGGCTTGTCACGAGTTAGGATAATGTAAGAGTTAAAGCACTCACTGATATTGTTCATGAGCAAGTCACACTTTGGGGTTGTGTCGAAAAAAGCCCTAAACCATCCACGGGGGTCCACCTTCTCCAAATAAGCATGAGCAGGACCGCTCATATTTTTCAACTCCTCAATTTCCCTTTGGAATTCATGCATTGTATAGGCAGTAGCTGCTCTCCATAACTTGTCCTTCAACAACAAACCTTTATGTCCCTCGTTTTGAAAGTTGGCGTAGAAATGTCTAATACATATGTGGTGGTCAGAATTTGGTATGATAGCTTCAAAGCTTGGCATCAACCCCTGCATACAAAACAAATAAAGCTATTATGTCAACACATTAAAATCATACAGTAAATTGTAATTGTAATTACTAAAGTGTGTGTGACCATGCATAAACATACCTTTTGTCTGTCAGATATGAATGTCCACCCACGTAAGCCATGTGGAGCAGGACCAAGGTCACCAACAAGGGTATCTAGAAACCATGACCAACTGTCCTTGCATTTAGTTTCAACTACAGCAATTGCAATGGGATAAATATTGTCATTTGGATCTCTTCCAACAGTAGCCAAAAGTTGTCCTTTATAATGTTCCTTTAGAAAGCAGCCATCAACTCCTATCACAGGCCTACAAGCTGCCCTAAAACCATCCTTGCATGCTGCCAAAGACATATACAGCCTTAGAAATCTTGGTGGTATATCTAATGTTGGCCTCTCAACCTTCATTAACATACAACTCCCTCTATTTGTTTTCCTCACTATCGCACAATAATCCCAAAGTCTTCTATATTGTTCTTTTTGCTTGCCTTCTATTTGTTGTCTAGCCTTCTTCCTAGCCCTATACAGCTGTGATTGACTAACATCTACATTCCATTTCCTTCTAACATCTTCATAGAGTGCTTTCAATGGATAGTTTGGTTGTACCCTAAACTTGTGGACCATCCTATCTGCAATCCACCTAGATGTTACAATTGAAGATTTGTATTTCCTTGTACACCGGTGAGTAGGGTTCATTGACTTAAGCATGAATGTCATCTCACCTATTACCAATGCACCATAAACTCTCTATGGACACCCATCACTCCGACTCCTACAAACTCCAATCACTCTATCCCCATCATTTTTAATGAATTCAATATCCTTTCCCCTAAACAAAGTATATGTCCTGACTGCTTGTCTGAACTGCTTTGCACTAGTAAATGTCTGCCCAACAACCAATTTAGGGTCACCCATGTCACCCTCATCAAATTCTGAAACTATAGGAACACACCTAGACCTAGGCCTATTATCAACCTCATTCTCTTCATCAATGGCAGGTGGACTTACTAGGACATCACTTCTTGCCATATTAGAGGACACATCATCCTCTTCCTCGTCATCTAACAGTTGACCAATGCAGGCTAGGGCCTTATGTGTTGACCCACCAACATTAATGGTTTCAAATTCACTATTCTCATTCTCATCCTCATCATCATCATCCTCCTCCTCCTCTTCACCATCCACCCCAACACCATCATCATCAATTCGTTGAACACCATCAACATCATCACCATCCTCCATATCCATACCATCCTCACCATCCCCCTCACCATATACATTCCCATGAGTGGATGTACCGACCTCCTGTTCAGCATTCATCCCATGCATCATCACCGCTCATCAATGACTTCCAATATGGGTCATTTATAACTTTATTCCTTCTTCTCTCACCCTCCTCATCATCATCACTAGGTTCATCCTCCTCTTCATCACCATGCCCAAATGCCACAGTGTACAACACCACAACTGTACTTCCTTTTAAGAACTCAGCCATTCTAAGAATATCATCATCACATGTTAAAAGCACCAACCCATCATCCAATGATTTATCAGTCAAGATAATAAATCAAGTCACCGTTGGTATCCATATTTCTTAACAATTCTTTCTATTTCAATAAATGAAAGACTAAATCATATGTTTCATCAAACACCCCTATTTTTCCACCAACATACATGCACTTATCCAGCCTATCAAACCTACCCCATAATTAATCGAAAAATGACATCATCCGTTGCCATTGTGGAAATGAAATGCGGACCTTACAAAACATAAAAACAAAGATATGACACTTAAGAGTAAAATAAATGACTGTAAAAAAAATGTATAAATAGAAACATGCATTTACTATTAAAATGAACATGCTTTCAACTAACAATAAAAAAAAATTAAAAAAAAAAAAAATTAATGGGGATAAACAATTAAAATGAGCATGCTCTGAGCCTTAATGTTTTGGCACTTTTGAGTCTGCACTTTCTGAGCCTTAATATAGACATCCTAATTTTGTCTCTAAATCTAATGAACTACCATTTGATTCGGGACCACTTCAACAAAACGAAACATGCACTATTATTTATTTGGGACCACTTCAATAAATACAATAAAGTATATTAACACCGAACATATCACCAGGCCATTACAGTTAAAAACAAACAAGCGACATACAAAAGAATGATACTTTATACAAAAATAATATATTAAAAGCTCTTTTTTCAAAAAGGAACTATTGTCGCATACATGCATAAAAAAATCCATAAAATAAATTTAATAAACTGTTTCATAGAAGGAATAACTAGAAGCAAAAAATCAAATCTTTAGTGGGTTGGTGCAAGGAAAAACTAAATACTCATAGAAGGAATAAATAGAATAAAAAAAGTCAAATATCTTGCGTGGGTTGGTGCGGGGAAAAACTAAATACTCATAGAAGGAATAAATAGAATCAAAAAATCAAATCTGCGGCGGGTTGGTGCAAGGAAAAATCAATACTCATAGAAGGAATAAATAGATGCAAAAACTCATAGAAGGATGAATCAAAGCTTTGATGGATGATGGGTTGGTGCAAGGTGAACTTACAGCGGCGTGCATGGGTTGGTCGGTGGACTGAAGCTTCGATGGTCTTCTTCTCTACTTTCAAAAGCAGGCGAGAATCGGGGTGGGGAAATGAGGTTGCTGCGTGAATTGTTTGTCGGTGGCTGTAATTTTGGTTGAATTTACTTAGGGACAAGGGAATTAGTTTCCTTGTAAATTTCAATTAGGTCCAATAGGGTAAATTATTAGGGTCATTTTGGGTAGTTTTAAAAAATTTAAAGGCATTTTCGTCTATAGGGATGAGAAGATATTTTCATGTGTTAAATTAGGGTTTATGAGGGTATAAATGTTATTTAATTGATTTGAAGTGAGGACAAAAATGGGAAAAAAAAATTAAAAATGGCACATGCAAGTCACATGACCATTGACCGTTAGATTTAACACATTTGATTGACAGAATAGAGGAAAGCGTCATAAATTGGTAGTTTGATGGGATCAAGTGTCATAGTTGGTAGTTCATGGGGGGAAAGTGTCGAGGCCTTGTAGTTCATGGGGGCAAAAGGTAATTACCCCAAATTGTAATACCATAAATGTTTCTTTAGTAGACAATAGATTGTGCCTGACATTAGTTCGTTGACCACCACTTACAACGTTTGTAATTCCAAAAGAACCCAGAACGGCATTGACTATATGCTCTGAAATAAATATAAGAGGATAAACCATTACCATGAGATATAGTTCCAACAATAATACCATAAAAGTTCTTCAATCCCAATGGTTGTAGACTTAATCAATTGATTTCTAAAGGAAACGCTATCCCCCTAAATAGCACTAAAAGCTTTAATAACAAGACCAGGGGCTACCTGATTACTTTGACCACGGCTTGTACTTAAAACGAGATTAGTTGCTGCAAACAATAGAATTCAACAGTAAATTTTACTAAGTGAATCTGATTTTTGAGAAACAAACAATATGTACATCAATATTCTTAACAAATGTGTGGAAAATAAAGAGGACAGGAGACAAGTTAGATAGAATACACATTTTAAAATGTCATAATATCTTGGGCAAAAGATGACATGAATTTCTTTGTAAACAAATTCATTAATCAGACTGAGGTAAGATCACAATGGGCAAAAAGTAAAACAATGTGAGTATAACTATTTCATAGATTTAAAAGATATGATAGATAAGGTAATAAATTAAATTAAAACCTGTCATATGATCAGTAAGGTAGTGTTCTAAATCATCACTCTACCAATGTCATCATGGCCATAACAAGAATTAGGAATATATAGCCAGAAAAAAAAAAAAATCTCACCATATAACTCATGTGATGTTACAATATAGTCTACAACACGTTCAGAAGGAAACTAAAGAAGAGGAGTTAAAGAATATAATATAGACCTTGCAAAACAGGTTATTGTGTCGACCTGTTATGACTCGCCACCCATTTAACCCTAACTCGTACACGACATGTTTGCTAAATAGGTGAAAACCCCACACCCAATTACGACATGATTAAATTAGCGTGTTACCATGTCAATCCGTTTAACCCGTTATTTTTAGTGGTTCAACTCAACCCGACCCACTAAAAATAATGGGTTCAACGGGTTGACACAACCCATTTAGCCCAGTAACCCGTTTAACACGCTTTGACCCAACCTATTTGACCGGAAAAGTGGTGTACGTCTAATTTTATTGACATTCAATAAAATCACTAAGATTAATCAATATCAATTATACCCATAACATAAAATCACTTACCAATTAAGTTAATATAAAACCATATTAAGAAAGAGATAGCAAAATCAAAGTTAGAGACAAAACAGATACATTATTCCATCATTACAAACATAAACAAAACATAATGAGGATCCACAAATATGCTCATTTCAAGGAATATTAATAGATTGTGCTCCAGAAGAACTTGAAATGTCAGAGGAATTGATGTACGTTGTCAGAGCATCCTCTTCTTCACAATCCAATTTCATTTGAGTGTGTTCTATATAAAAAGATTAAGAGGAATTAATGTCATTATAGTTTAGTCAAAAAATAATAAGTAAATGAAGAAGTTAAATATGCAAATAAATAATATTACCTTGCTTCCCATATAACCAATCTCTAGTGCAAACTAGTGCCTCAACAATATCATGTTTAAGTGAACTCCTATGCTAATCAACCACACATCTACCAATACTAAAAGTTGATTCTAAAGCAACAACATAAATAGGAATTCTCAAAATGTCACGAGCCATTGTAGCTACCTCTGGATAACAATATTCATTTCCTTTCCAAATGTAAGGATGTCAAATGTTACATTCTTCTCCAAACATCTAGGTTCATCCAAATAAAGTTCTAATTGATTCTTTTGTGAATAAGCATCAACTCCACCAAATACTAAATATTCCTACATGGAAAAAAAGAAGAAGAATATAAACAATACTACCATGCCTGTGCTAATTATAGGAGGAAATTGAACCAAATTTACGGATAAAAGACGAGTAAGGAAATTTATGGGAGTTTAATGCCTCGAGAATTAATTAATTGGCAATTAATTCCACGGTTTGTCTCCCAACCTTGTTCCACTCTAAACAAGACTCAGGGACTTCTACTCTTGAAAATAGAAGATATTAAGCAGCAAAAAGTAATTAAGTTCTATAACATTAATCATTATAACCAGAGCATCTAGTCAAAGATCATCAAAGGAATGAAAATCACTATATATATTATCGTTACAAGGGATCTACGTTATATCTTAATATGCAAGCATGATCAAATCCTAATGTCTACAACATAATTCAAAAGTACTAATTACCACGAGTACCCGATTAAGCTTACAATAAGTCCTCAAGCACCTCCCAGATTGGATCCTCCACAAGAACCAGATGCTTCGCGGTAACCACTATCTATAATAATATAGTTGTACATATGGAAAAAAGGAAAATAATATAAGGATAAGTCCGATGACTTAATGAATATAAATGCACATGACATACTCGTCATTAAATGTGAATTCAGTTGTGTATAAATCACATACAACATTATGAGATGACAATTTATCATAGATGTGATATATATATATATATATATATATAATCATGAATAACAATAATAATTCAACAGTATGGTTTACCCGAGATATTACCCCTTTTCAGTAGGGTTGATGCTGTCCCGAAGGAGCTTATATATATATATATATATATATATAAACACTTATAATCATGAATAACAGTAATAGTTTAACAATATAGTATATCCGATATATTACCCTTTTCAGTAAGGTTGACGCTGTCTTGAGGGACCTGTAGTACAATACCGATGTCCCAGCCATTGCACAGCTATTGTACATAACACTAGCGGCATGATCAAGTCTGACCTCGGGTGGTCCATACCGCTAATGATGTTCGTCCTAAAATTGTGCATGTAAAAAACTAATAAGATTAATTGTATTGTATGACATGGTACACCGGTATGTGTGGTATAATGGCCATGGGCTTATATGGATTAGCTTTATGGTCAGTGTGTATATGGGGGGCTTTGGATCTAATAGTTTCGTAACCAATGATGAGTCATTCCCAATGGATGGTCACTATAGGACGGACATCATTAGTGGTGTGGGCCACTCGAGATCGGACTTGGTCGTGTCGCTAGTGTTACATATGGTACGATGTGCAATGGCTGGGGCATCGCATTATACTACATGTCCCTTGGAAAACCATCAACCCTGCTGAGAATGAGTAATATCTCGGGTAGATCATATTGTTGAACTATGATTGTTACTTTATATATCATATGCATATATTATATTATATATATATCACTTGCATGATAACTGTTATCTCATAATGTTGCATATGTACTTTATAAATAAAAGAATCCACCAGTTAATGGGTACGTCATGTGGATTTCTACTCACTAAGTCATCGGACTTACCCTTGTATTATTTTCATTTTTTTCTTTATATGTATGATTATACTATTATAGATAGTAGATATCGCAAAACATCCAGTTATGTTGGAGGATTTGATCCGGAGGTGCTTGAGGACTTTTTGCAAGCTTAACGCGGGTACTCATGGTAGTTAGTACTTTTGAGTTATGTTGTAGACTTAGGACTTGATGTATGCTTGCATATTAAGGTTTAGCATAAATCTCTTGTACTGATGTTATAGTATGATTTTCTTGCTGTTTTGATGATCTTTAGTTAGATGTTCTAGTTATAATTTTAATGTTTATAGGACTTTATTACTTCCACTGCTTAGTATCCTCTATGTTTTTAGGAGTAAAGGTCTCGGGGGTCTTCTTCAGAATGGAATAAGGTTAGGAGACAAACCGTGAAATTAATTACTAGTTAATTAATTCTCGGGGCATTACAATTGATATTAGAGTGGTTGCTCTTCAGACCATAGGAATAGATCTATTAGGAGTTAGATATGGATTTATTAGGACTTTTTGCTCAGCGGAATATTGGACAAGAGCTATTAGGTATTAGGAGATGATCTACTAGAGCATAGGATGGATTATATGTATGCAAGGGATACAGAATTTCAATATCTATGATTTTGGGGATGTTGGACTTGAGGATTTTAGGGATTTGGTATGGTGTTAAAGTCAGTACTAGGACCGTTTTGATAATGCAACCTTGGAGATTAGGTTTGATCTACACCAAGATGGTTAGATAAGGTCTTAAGCTTAGATCTGTATTAAGTATTTGGATAAGGTAGTAGTAGTATAGGTGCTTAGTACGTATAGCGTTGCGACTAGGTTTGACGTTTTGAGTGAGGCTCAACGTTGTGCTTCGAAGTAAGGGTTGATGATCATTGTGACTGAGAGATGTCACCATGATCAAGACACAACATCATTGGGAGCAACGATGATAGGGGACTATCCCAACCTGATGAAAGGACAAGGAATGTTTTGGACGTTACCCAAGCATTATAAGTTATGGCAAGTCGTCTTGTGGAGGCGTTGGTCAACGTACGAGGAGAATGGACTCTAAGTGGAGGAAAGGATTGCTCTTTCAAAGAGTTCTATGAGCATCCTTTCCCTATGTTTAAGGGAACTGAACTCTGAAGAAGCGAGGGTTTGGTTTACGAGGTTGGAAGAGCTGCTACGAGTTATAGATTGTACTGAGGAGCAAAGAATCAAGTACACAGCCTACAGGTTTTCTGGAGAAGCAAGGCGATGGTGGTACACTAAGAGGAACTCGCTGGTGATGAAATTAGGAAGCGAGGAGGCTATTCCATAGACTCGATTCAAGGAAGAGTTTTATCAGGAATACTCGTGGAGCTTAAGGAGGAGTACACCCCCAAGAGTTGCATTCCAAGAAGGAAAAGAGTTGTTGGTGCCATAGATGTGACATACTACATTTTGGGAAATATAAATCAAGAAGAATATTTACTGTGAATGTGGTAAGGTCCCACTTCATTTGGAACTGCAACTAGGTTAAAAGGAATGGTAGTGGTCCACCTGGAAGGAAATGATGGCAGGATAAGGGTTAAGCCTAACGTAACCATTAGAGTTGTTTAAGGCATGTAGGTTCGCCTTATTTTGTAGTTAAGGGCTGGGTTATTAGAAGTTTGTTCATACATCAGTCAACTATCTTTTGTTTTGTACTTGCACTTGATTTGAGGTTTTGAACATAAAATGTAACAACATTAACTAAGAGTTTTGTTAATGCATGATACTTGTTACGCTTTGTTAATGTGTTGATAATATTCCTAATTTTGTTAATTGCCCATTAGAAATATGTTATGACATTATATTCTTGGACTTGGATTCTAGTTAAAGGCAATTAGTAAATCTTGTACCATTAATCTTATATTGGATTACATGCTTTTAGGTTACTTAAAAGCTAGAGTTGATCTAAGAGTTGTGATCAAGCTGGCGTAGTAGTGGATGTCTTGAGTAGAAAGGTGATGGAGGAGCTTACTCTTGAAATGTTCAACCTTTGTTGATTCTATGAAAATTTGATAAGATAAGAGTAGAAGTGATAGATAAGAATACATCTGTGCCCTTATCTAACTTAGTGGTTTAGTTAGCATTGCTTGTCGCTTGGTTGGAAGACCTTGAGTGCACCAAGATTAGGCAATTGTTATGGCATAAGTGATGGGATGGTACCACATCATTTGAAAACAAATTTTTGGAAATTTTTTTTTGAAAAACCGAGAAGTTGTTGACTCCAAATCTTGGCACTACCACCATAAGGAAGCTGAGATACACATGCATCTAAATTGTAAGGAGCACAGATACTACCACAACAGCTCATTTCCAGTGCAAACAGGGTGGAAATGAGCTTCCAGACAAAGCAACAGAGGCAGGTGCCCACATGCAGAGTCTTCATGAAAGAATTAGGCACGCACAATAAACTTTGCAAATTCGAGAAATGATCAACTTGAAATGAGCAAAATCCTACATTGGCCAAAATCAATCAGAACATAAAATCGTGTCATAATGCGGAAAACAAGATCCATCATTAAGGTTTCCTGCTTCTAAACCAACTCATCATCACAAAAAATTGTAAAGTTCGTAAATAACAGTTTTGAATAATGCCTAGAAGTCCAGGAGGAATTTCTCTAGGCCTCTGCTACTGGGTACTCAAACACAACATCTTTGCCAGAAAGTTTCCTGTAGACCGCAGCAAAGGTATCCAGCTTGTACTCGGTGTTGTTTCGTTCCTTAGGGTCTAAGAAAACCTGTCCACAAGAGCACGCATGTTGGATAAATTATTTAAGCAAATAAAAAGAATATATTACCAGTATAATCATCAAGCTGATTGTAAGCTTTCCATTGAAATCCCAGACATGCAAATGTTTAATCCAAATCATACTTGAGTCACATGTTCATATTATCACCAGTTGCAAATTTCTTTAAACAATTCCCACAAGAAACTCAGCCTGAAAGAAGCAATTTCCTGGTTATATGGCTGTAGTGGGATTACCTTCATTATCTTGGATCCATCAATTCTATATCTGACACGCTTCCCAACAATCTCAGCAGGCAATACAATATCCTCCAGCATTGCCTCGTGAACAGCAGTGAGTGTGCGGCTGCGGGGCCGTTGAGCAGCAGAACCTTTCTTTGGTGGTCTCACTATCCTCCGGCTAGCAATAAGGACCACATCCTACAAGTTTTTTTTTTAAATACATATGTAAGTACATACTTCAAGGTTTTAAAGGGAATAATCACAGGATACAACACCATCAACCCTGATAAATATAGAAGGAAAACATGCAAACATTTTGGGGAAGGAGTAATAAAGAAACCCCAATCACTTCAATCGTACATTATCTCAGATTAACTCCCTTAGAATAATACGAAATGGTTACCCATAATTGGAATGAAGTAGGCCAAATGGCAAGTTAAAATAACATAAAAAGAAGAAATTTTATGGCATCTGAGTAACTGAAGAAAGGGCAGATAAGAGAAATTAATCACAAGAGGAGTACAAGAAAAAATGATAAAAAAGTTCTCAAACACTGTCAGATGATAAGTATTATGAATTGAAGTTTCTTCCACAATTGCATATTCTTTGGACCAAAAGGCCAGAAAGAAATTGTAAGAACCAAAATAAACCAATCTTTGATTACCTTCCCACTGAACTTCTTCTCAAGCTCTCTCACAAGCCTAACATGGATCTTGCGGAAGCCTTTTCTCAACCTGTAGGGAACATGAATGACAACAGCCTTCCGATTCCCAGAAACATCAACTTGACTGTAATAAAAAGGGAATAAAACTAGTCACTTAAAAGGCAGAATACCAAGAACCAAATAGTTTCAACCATGTAAAATCCGTTATCAAATTCTTACATGGCAGAGTTTATGTAAAGATCCTTCAGGTCACTTTTCAGCTCCTGGTTGGTATTTTCCAAATCAAAGAAAGCCTGCAGGAATGATGACATAGTTCATCATCGCATGTCACAACAACTGGAAGGGATTATCTAGTTCAATAATCTCAGGAATGACTTATAACAGTTCACTAAAAATACCTGAGCAGCCGTCTCTTCAAACTCAGTGGGTTCAGCATCCTTATCTTTGTGGATCTTCTTCCTTGATGTATACATGTTGACAAACTGGGACTACAACACAAGAATGAGACACATCGGAGATTTAATAAGTACAACTATGGAGATATACTAACTTGAAAATATGCCTAAACAAAAATTTGATAAAAGGGACCATAAGAAATAAACTTATTCAGGGATAAATCCTCAACAAAAATGTAATACATCATATTTATCAGGCTTAGGAAGAAAATTAGAACCAAATTATAGTCCCACAAATCATCGTCATAAACTAATGACTCAGAAATACCATTTGCCAATGACCAATAATGCAACTTAATAGAAAACAATTTTTTGTCTACAAAGCCCGTCCCCGACAACAAGGATTGGGTTGAGAATAATGTAGAGATGTCTTGCTACAAAGATCGGTCGCCAAGAACTGATTCCTTATACAAGAATGTACCGTTGATTTAATTCAATGCCAACGCCGATCACTATTTGGACGATTACCGACCACAAGAAAAAGGTAAAACCCCTTTCCTACCGTCTCGCCCCAGAGAAAACAGACTAAAAGGACTTTTATAATCTTATACTTTATATCATCATAGAGGAAATACTTGTATCGGGTAGAAGACACTAATTCCCACTACAATTTACTGTCGCATTACGTTATATTAAACACGAGAATCTTTTTCTTTCAAATGACAACCATAAACAATGACAACAATCTAATATTGGTATTTCAATTCAATTTCCTTCCTAAAATTTTCTCCGAAAGCAAACAGAGTAAAATATAAAGCCACAGCAATCGTGTCCATTAAAAAGAATTTTTTTTTTCCATGAAACCCAATTACAGAGTCAAATAACACTTGAGACCCAACGGCATAACGAAAAAGATCGTAAACGAGTAAACAGAGAAAAAAATAATGAGAGATTTTCTTGGAGTTTTGTGGAAACCAAACAGAATAAATGATTCAGCGGCTAGAGTGTGCGTTACAGAGAAATGGGTTTGAAGCGTACCTGGAGGGGAAGCGAGGGTCCAAGAGATCCGCTGCTGCTCAGAGTAAGAGTGAAAAGCCTTAAAGCTTTGTCTTCACAGATTCCAGAAACCCTAGGGTTTGGGATAAAAATGTGCTTATAAAGGATAGAATGAACGGCTGAGATCTTTCATTGAATATTTGGACGGTGGCTTTGGCCCATATTTGATGACGTGGCAGTTTTACACATCATTTAATTTTGATTTTTTGTTTTTGGGAACAAAATCACACGATTTTGGAGGATTGAAATTCAAATCAGACACGCACGGCTCTCACTCTCCAAACCCTAATCTCTCCGACGATGGCTCTCTCTCCCTCTCGGAGGCTTCTCTCTCTCTCTGCCTCTCGCTCTCTCTCTCTCTCTCCACTCTCCAGTGCTCTGAGCACTCTTCTCCGAGGAGAAGTGACCAATATCACAGTTATTAGACAATTTTACCTGCCTATTTTCCTAATTTCTATTGAAGAAAATCTATTCAGTTTGGTTGATTATGTATGATGATCATGGCAGTTCATACATGGGTAAAGCTACTATCGTGGATATTAATAATTTTGTAGAGATAACATGTCAAAAAATAATAATAATAATTTTGTAGAGATACGAAAAATGGGTTTGTTAGGGGTTCTTCCTATAGTGTTCTATTGGGTTTTTCTGGACTTACATAAAACATGATTTAAAAAAAATAAAAATTGTAGTACTATTTTTTTGCCGATAGATTAATTTTTATGAGTTAATATTTAGGTTATAATGTTTTAAAACTTGTTTTTGGATTCAAAACTAAAACCTAAGAGTGGAAAGTTATCCCTTTAGGAATGATATCACCCAAAATGGATTTGATTATCCTAAATTTAGTGTTAATACCTTAATTTTGGTGCTAATGTCTCAAATTTGGTACTAATATCTCAAATTTAGTGTTAATGTCTAAAAAAGCTAGTGGTAGAAGTCATTATAATTTTATTTTTTTCTTAAATCATGTTTTACGTAAGTATGAGAGAATTCAAAAGAACACTATGAAAAGAACCCTTAACATTTTTCATATGAAAATACTATAGTCTCCAAATACAAAAGATGGAGCCATGGCAAATTGGCAATAGTTCATACAAAAGGCTCAAATTTGGAGTAACCGATGGGTGCCCATTCGTTCCTAATCGATGGCCTACTTATTTTAAGATGATGAGCCAGTTCAGATACATGTCCATGTTTTACTACAAATTTATCGTGTAGTTTAAAAAACACACTTGCTTGCCTGCAATTTGAAAATGCTCGTTTTCTTTTAAAATTAATATATATTCTATATTATTTGGAATAAAATCGTACTTTTAGTTTACAAAATTGCAATGCGAAAGAGAATGACATAGAAATAAGTAAAGGCATATTCAGCATAAACTTCGCTGATAAGCAATTGTTCATAATAGTAGACACAGCAACAAGAGTTAATCACCAACATTCGGAGGAGTTTCTCTTTCAAAAAAAAAAAAAAAAACATTTGGAGGAGTTTAAAATGAAAATTCAAAATTAAATGATGTGTCCAATTGGCACATCATCAAATATAGGTTAAATGAGGACATTTTGCACTATAGTATATCTCAATGGATTATATTTTAAGTAGGATGAGTCATGGCATTCTACGGTGGCTATATATTTGACAAAGGCAAACGTAACAATAAAAATGAAGGGTTAATTATTTTTTTAGTATTTAGATTTACACATTATTATTTAGGTTTCAATTCGTATCATATATGATATATGATTTATGGGTAAAAATCAATTTAGTACCTTCGTCACCATTCTTTCATCCAAACTAACATCTGCAACCAGGGACAGATCTAGAAAGTTTGATGGGAGAGACCGAGATATAAATTCAAAATACATAAAAGTAATATATAAAAACAAAATTACTTTCAATTCAGTTTTAGCAAAAAGATAAACATTCGAAAAAAAGATACATAAATAGTTGTTCCACAATATATTTCAAATTTCAATTCAAACACTTATCAAAATGTAACCCGTCGTACTTGCATATCCTAAAAATCATCTATGATTGAATCTGTAGTAAGTGTTGCAACAATTTCTTTTTCAATCTACAACATCAAAGAATTCGTAGAAACTCATCTTCAATTTTGTTGTGAAGCATAATTTTGATTATATTCATGGCTGAAAATGCTCATTCTGCAGTTGCGGTAGAACGGGAAGAGTAAGCAGAAGTACAACAACTTGAAAAACAAGTTGGTAGATAGTTGATTTTCCGTTTTAACCAACTATTGGCACAATTCAGAAATATTTAACAATTCTTGAAAACTTGAATATTGAACTACATTATGCTCATAATGGTGAAGTTCTATTTCTAATTGTTCTTTTTCAAGATTAGTAAAGTCTTGCGGATAAAACTTATTTAGTAACTGACAAATATCATTAATTCTGAAAGACTCACGAGCAGTTTGAGGATCAAGAGTTGAACTGAGAATAAGTAACTCTACTGCATGCTCACTAAACCGGCGATTTAATTCTTGCAATTGAGAATCTATTGCAGCACAAAAATATCCACACGATAATGATGCTCAATTGTAAAGTCAGTTTGTTGATGGCGAGCTCAACCTCTTCTCTCAACATAATGGACATTCATATCTGGTACATCTATGTTACGTTTATTATAAAATGACTTAACTTTGGTAAGTAAAACTTCTCATTTATCATTTTTATATCCTTGGATAGTCTTTTTAGTGGATGAAACAATATGCATGGCACTTAAAATGTATTGAGATTTGGATTGTAATGTTTGACATAGATGATCGGTGATCTGCATAGTTTCTTTATGAGATGTAAGATGAATATAAATTCAAATAAAGTCATTACGATGAAGTGAATCAGCTTTTGCTCATTGGGAAGAAGTGGTTCCACATTAATGATTTTAAGAATAACTTCACATGCTGGACTATAAATTTTGGTCAAGTTAGAAACTGATTTCAAGTGAGAACTCCAACGTATCTCTAGCTTGTTGTTGCGTACTAATTTGATTAAGTCTCATTCCACTCTCCATCTCATCAATTGTCATCATGTAAGTATTTTCAACAGCTTGGGTAACCGCAATTCTTCTTATCGATTGCATGAAGTACAAACAAAATTGACAACAGAATTCAAATTGGTAAAAAATTGATGAACAGAAATGACTTCTTTTGATGCCGTCACTAATGCCAATTACAAACGATGTGCGAAGTAATGAATGTAGTAGGTATATAGATAATCATTTGAAACCAAAGCTTACAACCCATTCCACCCCTCTCGCATATTACTTGCGCCATTGTGTCCCTACCATCAAATATTTTGAATGTCTAGCTAATGTTTACATAATATAGAATATATACATTTTTTAAAGGTTAATACTATAGTATTAGAGACATGAACAAGTCCAAAAAAGCATTTTCGCATAAAGCCATTCTTGTCAACAAATCTTAAAACTATAGCCATTTGCTCATTCATTGACTCATCACGAGCTTCATCAACAATTAGGCAAAACTTTGCATCACGAATTACTTCCTTCACTTTGGTTGAAAAAACATGTAAAATTTGTTTTTGTATTGTTGGTGATGTGTAAGTGGCATACTTTAAAGCTTTAGCGGTCACTTCAGCAAGCCTTTCATTATATGAAATCATCAAACCCAATATCTCAATAAAATTTCTATGATTTGTTGAACTCACACTTTCATCCCGACCTATAAAAGCAACACCTTAAAATGCAAGCACTCAAATAACATCAATTGAGGCTTTTAACTGTAGTTGATTGTTTACAATTTGTTCAAAAGTGAGCTTTCAACACATTCTATATGTGTTGAGATTGGTTCTTCAAATCTTTATATGACTTCTTAGCAATTCTGTGAAATGAATTAGGATCTTTCCCTATACATGAAAAAACATAATCTTTTCTATTTCTAACCTTCCTCCAATTCCTGAATCTATCTATAGTGAATGCACATTGTGTAAAATGCATAGATGGCTTATTAAAAAGAAAGCAAGGTAGACAAAAGGTTGCATTTTTCTCACGTGAATATTCAAGCCATGAAGGAATTGTACCATGAAAGTTGAAAGTTACGAAGATGATTTTGTTTTCTAGATTTTGAGTAGTTTGAGATCGGAGGTCGGTACGGACCAGCTCTAATGTGAGCTCGTCGAATTTCATTTTGGTATTAACATTATATTCCCATATTTGACGACGCAATCCAGGATCATACTCTAATGAACTAATATTAAATTCATTGCTATCAACTCTTCGAAGTCTTTTAGAAGAATTTTTAGAAATTGGGATATCAAAAGATGGCGATGATGTATCACCAACATTGACATTTGAAGTTTGTGCATTTGAAGTTTAGGCATTTGAATTTTGTACATTTGAACTTTGGCGCATTTTTTTCGTTTGAAAAAATCAAATATTGTATTTGACTTTTCCATCATCTATAAACAAAATTAGAAGAAAACATAAAATTCCAAAAAAAACTTCCAAAAAAATGTTTTAGAAAAAAAAAAAAACCATCAAACATGTCTGCTAAAATATGAAACATACTAATTCCCCAAAACAAAAGCTTAATATATACATATGCTATTATGTTGATAATAATATGCATATGTATATGTATATGCATTCAACGTCAAGCAGACATAACAAACAGGTATTTATGTATCAATGTATGTTTATTGTGCATAAGAAAACTCACAAATTTATCCTATAAATACTTGGAAACTCTTATAGCAAAAAGCTTCACCTAAAAAGATCATGTTTAATGTTCATCAAAGTAAATAAAATCCGTTAGTTATAACCACTTGAAAAAACTAACAGGAAGTTGAAAGTATTTTCATGTGCAAAAAGAGAGAGTACACAAATCCAAGAGTATTTTGTTTTCTAACGTAATTCCAAATCAGTTATAAGCCACATGGGCTAGATTGGTGTTAATTAAACTATTTTAATGCAGAAATTCAACATGATTCTCCTCTATGCTTTTTTATTTTTATTTTTTAATTCCCACTAGCCACTAGCCACTAGCCACTAGCCACTAGCCCACTAGGAAATATTCCCACAACCATCAATTTTTTTTTTTTGGTTCATCACCGAGAAAAACATCCTCAAACCACCAATCATTATTTATAGAAAATACAAAAAATCATATCACAATCACAAGATCTAACTTCTAAGAAAATAAAAATACCAACAACCAAATTTGGCAATAAACTAAAGAGTGGTGCTACTGTTCGGTCATGGCAAAATACCCAGCCCTTTTGCCACCAATAGTTAGTTGACACCTCATCATATTAAGAAAAATGCACAAATGTAAAATAAAATTAAAACACCCAATCATCTAATCAACCAACCAAATAAACCCAGACGCCGCCACCCACCGCCCTCTCTGGCGACTTTTCCAACGAAAAAAAAAAGATCCTGTCACTGGGGGTGGCCACGATCCACCCCAACAGCCAAGGGGAGAGAGATCCGGCCACTCCTAGTGGCCATTTTGTCTCAGGCGAACCCAAAAAAAAAAATCCGGCTAGCCTAAAAAATCGTTTCTAATGCCTAAAAAATCGATTCTAATGTCACAAAACTCATTTCTAATGCCTTAAAACTAAAACCTAGAGGGAAAAGTTAACCCTTCTTGGGATTTTATCATCCTAAAACCAAGAAGAAACCAAACCCACGGCGACGAGATCCAGCCGTGGGTCTTGGTGGTCGGTTGTCGACTTGTTGCAAGGTGGGTCGTTGCGAGGTGTCTGTGTAGTGACCCAAATATTTATCTAAGCATAAGTGGCATAGTTAAAGGGTTAATTTGGACTTTGGGTCACTAGGATCAGCTAGAAAGGCATTTTGGGAAATTGGACTTCTGGACCAGACATATGCTAGGGTTGACGAATGTACGCCCCTGTCTTTTAGTGCGAACATACGTTGGTTCCCCATTGGACGTCCACTGACAGAAAGTACAATCGTACTCTGTGAATAGTACAACGGACGTACACCAAAAAGTACTGGACGTATGCTACTTTTTGGAATACCCTCTAGTTAATACCTAGACGTACGAAACAGCCTTTGGACCGCTGTGGAAAGGTACTGGACGTACGCCACTTTGGCCAGACGTCCACTGCTTTCTGGACCTATAAATACCCCTTCACCCCTCGCCCATTTCACACCGTTCTCACCCCTAAGCCCCCTCTTCGCCCCTAGGCTGCCAGTAGGCCGTTTCGTGAGTGTTTGTGAGGTTTCGGTGCTGCTAGAGGAAGGAACTCTCGAGGTTTCGCTTCAAGGAGGTAACGCTCGGTTTCCTTAGCTTTTTAAAACGTCGTTATGCTGCTCGATTATAGTTCTATGTTGCTAGTTATAGTTGTTAGCTTAGTTATGCTTTAATCTTGCTTAGGCTAAGCGTTTTGTTAAGCTAAGTGTTGTTTCTTTGCATGGAGGTTTCGATCTGTGTTTGGAGGCTTTAGGGAGCTTTGTTGGCCTTAGGAGTCGGAGAATAGGCGGACAGTGGAGAGAAAATGAGGTTCTCTCCGAAAGATGTTGGAGTGGACGTACGGTCTTGTGACCGGACGTACAGCCCATCGTGACACAGTGGACGTACGGCCTCGAGCCCGGACGTACAACCAGAGTGTTACAGGGAAACCATATTTTCACCAGCCGTCCTATAGCTCCTGTTTACTTGTTATAAAGTTGTGCTTTAGTAGAAATAAAACTGATGATAGGTCTTTTCTCAATATTCGAGATTATGGAGCCTCAAGGGAATTACATGGAAGAGCTTTATGGCCCGGGTGAGTACAAACTCACATGGATGCTTTGTTGTTAATCAAACATGCATGTTTTGCAACTCTCATAAAATACATTTTGGAACTACGGAGAACTCTCTTTTGTGAAAATGTGTGTTTGTTAACATGATAATAATGAGACTTGTAAAACTGTGCGTGTAAAAGACTGATAAGACTAATTGCATCGTAAGACATGGCACACCGGTACGTGCTGTAATAATGGCCATGGGCTTACTATACGGGTTAGCTTTATGGTCAATGTGTGCGTGTGTGGGGGCTTTGGATCCAATGACTCGTGACCAATGATGCAGCCATTCCTAATGGATGGTCACTATAGGACGGACATCATTAGCGGTGTGGGCCACCCAGGGTTGAACTCGGTCGTATCACTAGTGTTATGTATGGTATGTTTCGTGCAATTGTTGGGACACTGGCATTGTACTACAAGTCCCTCGGGACAACGTCAACCCTACTGAGAAGGGGTAATATCTCGGGTAGACCATAATGTTGAACTATTACTGTTACTCATGATTATAAGCATATATTATCTATATATATATATCACCTGCATGATAACTGTCATCTCATAATGCTCCATGTGTTTTATAAATAAAAGAATCCACAAATTAATTACGGGTACGTCATGTGGATTTCTACTTATTAAGTTGTCGGACTTACCCTTGTATTATTTCCCTTTTTTCTCCATATGTATAATTATGTTGTTTTAGATAGTGGATATTGTGAAGCATCCGGTTCTTGTGGAGGATTCGATCCAAAAGATGCTTGAGGACTTATTGCAAGCTTAAGCGGGTACTCATGGTAACTAATACTTTTGAGTTATGTTGTAGACATTAGGACTTGACGCATGCTTGCTTGCATATTAAGGTTTAGCATGGATCCCTTGTACTGATGTATATAGTATAATTTTCGTTGCTTTGATGATCTTTGATTAGACGCTCTGGTTATACTGATTAATGTTTATAGTACTTTATTACTTTTGCTGTTTAGTATCCTCTGTTTTTTAGGAGTAGAGGTCCTGGAGGTTTTGTTCGGAGTGGAACAAGGTTGGGAGACGAACCATTGAATTAATTACAAGTTAATTAATTCTTGGGGTGTTACAGTCTGGGCTCAGAGCGACGGCAAAGGATGGCGACAGAGAGGTGAGGCTGCAAGACCCATGGCTGAAAAAAAAAAAAAAAACCGTGGGTCTGCGAGACCCACAGCCTGCGAGATCCGACGAGACCCTGCGGCAAGATCCACAACCCTGTGAGACCCACTTCCTTCTTCCTTCTTCTTTCTCTTTTCTTTCTTTTTAGTTGAAAATCAAGTGTTGCTGGGTGTAAATTTTTTTTGTGCATTTTTTTCTCTTTAGGTGAGGTGTCAAGTTATGAGTGGTGGGCAAAATACCCAGCCTTTTTGCCACTCCCTAAACTAAAATCCAACATCAATTAAAAAATACACACAAAAAGAGTACGAATGAAAGATGTAACGGAGTTAAAATATATATATACACCGATCAAATTTTGATGCAAATTAATAGCAATCTAATTTAAAAGCACATACCTTTTGATTTTCCAAGACAAAAAGCAAAGGCTCAAAAGTCAAAACACATAGGCCATGGGCCCATGAAGGAAAAGAATGGGCAAGGGGGAATGGGGACCACAAATAGTGAAGGTGAGGCGTGGCCACATGACGGCATGAAGGAGAGAAAGGGGATGGTAGAGACAGGGGATTGTGAGAGCATGAGATATGATGCTTGCTGCCTGGGGACCTAACTTTTTAATTATTTATTTTTTTTTTATGGGGCACTAGGACCAGTTTTTATTTTAGGGGGGACCGGTCTTTGACTCTTTGTTATATTTTTATGTTTTTTTTGTGGGGCATGATGACACTTTTTTTTTAGGGGGAGGGACCAGTCTTAGTTTTATTTTTATTGGGGGGGGCTGATCTTTGTTTTATTTTTATGGGGGGACCAATATAATATATATATTTTTCATAGTTGATTTTTTTATTTATTCTAGAATTGGAGGGGGACCATGGCCCCAGTTGGTCCTCCCTTCTCTCTCTGTCTTCAACCCATCTAGGAGTGGCTGAAACACTCCTAAAGGCCGTTGGAAATAGTTCAGCCACCCCCAATTGTAAAAAAGGGGTGGCCGAAACCACCCTTAAAGGCTTTAGGGTGGCCAAGGCACCCCCCCAGGGGCCATGGGGGTGGTTTGACAGGGCGTAGGGGATGGCCGACACCCTTGTTCCTATTAGTTTGGTTGACAAAATAGTAACAGAGATACTAAACTGGTATTTGCCTATAAGTTAGATATCATCCATAATACGAATTGAAACGAATGTAGGAAAAATTAAAAAAGTGAAAACATAAGTAATAAAAAGGTAATTAACCAAAAAAATTAAATTCTTAAGGTATTTTTGTCATTTTTATAGCAGATATTGTAACCCTAATAGTAGATCGGAGGCACATTAATCATTAGTAATGCTAGAAGTTTTTTTTATGTTACTTTAAAAATGAGGTAACTTTTAAAATTACCATTTGATTAAAATTCAATAGTGATCAATCATTAGCCCTAATGATAATTTTAAAAGTTACATAATTTTTTGAGTGACTTTTAACATTACTCTTCACAAAAAGTAATGTTACATACAATATTATTTTATTTATTTATTTATTTAATTTTTTACATGTTCACACAAGTGGGGATGAGTATTGAAACTAATGACTTTCACTACACTCATTTAAAACCACAAATTGATTAGAAATAAATAAATAAAACCACAATTAGATTTAAGGTAGATCTTTATTGAATTTTAATTCAATAGTGATTTTAAAAGCCACATATAAGTATAAAAAAATTGGTGTAGAAAAGTGGGAGTGCATGTAACATTACTCTTACAAAATTTAAGGCTCCATTTGTTTCTATGTAAAATAGTATGACTTTTCTAATAGCAGTACCACAAGAAGTTGAACTTGGTAATATGCGGTAATATCCGAGGCAGCGGTATTGTAGTACGGCTCCCTTGGAACATCGCCAACCTTTACCAAGAAAGGGTTAAAGGATTGGATAGACCATATGAAGTTAAATTGTGACATTATTCTCTTATTACAACATATATTATATTTATATTCATGATAATCTTGGCAAATGATGAATTGTAACATTGTATTGCACATGTGATTTACAAATATTGAGTTCACAATATGATAACTTGTACATCATGTATATTTTACTCATTAAGATGTGGACTTAGACTTGTATTTTTTTTACCTGTAAAGCATGTGTTGTTTTATAGACAATTTAGTTAATGATGGAACTTGAGAGGCTCCAAGTTCTCTTGAAGGACATAATCAAAGTTATTTTTGAGGAGCTGGATACTATAGGCTAAAGAGTATGTTGGACAAGGATTGAGACACTTCCCAGGAGTCGCTTAAGATCATTTATCTACCATATCTTCTTAAGACTAGGCTTTGAAATTAACTATCTTTATGAGTTAGACTCGATTATGCTTTAATGATTGGTATTTATGTTATGATGTTTTAGATTCACTTTGGTTTGTTAAAGAAATATGGTTTAACATCACTCTGAATCTATTAATCTTTGTAAAATTGGAATGGGAGGTTGTTATGCGAGTAGAATTTTATAATAGAGAAACTACTTGCAAGCATGTATCTTGTGAAACTCTTGAAGTATTTGAAGTTATCTTGTCTTTATCATATCCAAGAGTAGAGTAGTTTAATAAATATCTTAGAGTAATAGTAGTTTAATTACTTATGGAGAAGCACAAGACCCTTCCACGTTTTAAAAAATCACAAAAGTAACTATTAGTCTCTCACTAAGGTTTCGCTCTGTGAAACTACTTGGGTGAGAGAGTAGTCTTCCACCAGTAGTCGGATAAGGAGGAGAAAGAATAGAAGCTTTGTAGGGTTAGGATAGTCATAGAGGAGTGTCTGGAGAGGATGTGCAGTAAGATATCCCTTATTGATTGTAACGTCCGAGGATTTTAATAGAATTACTAAGAATACTTTAGTGTAAATTTCAGTCTCAAGTTAAATCAAATATATTGAGAAAAATATATTTGATGTGTAAATTATGAATTATTTGGCATTTAAGATTTACCTAATTAAATGCCTAAGTGTTAGTAGTAATGGGGATATTAGTGTATTAGATAATTGTTTGATTGGTTTAATATGATAATATATATATAAATATATATATATATTTATAATATATAAATAATATATATATGGATGGGCTGTACATCATTCAATGTTCATTAGATATATATATATATGGACGTTTTATGTACATTTATAACCCACTCAAGTATATTAATATTTTAATGCAAGTGGTGTGAATGTGAGGGTTCTAGATTGCTTGAGACTAAGAATTAGTGAGGTGTTGCTCACTTTACGTTGGCAGAAGCTGGTGTATGTGGAGTGCAACGATACTTCATGTTGGCAGTAGCTTGTGTAGGTGGATCGCAGAGATAATACTACTGCCTAAAATCTTTCCTTCAATTACCAACCATGTCCCTAGTTTTCTCCTATAAATAGGACCGGTTGCCTTGTTTTCAAAAGCATGAGTAACTCTCTTGGCCCATCGCATTGTGAAGAAAAAAGAAAAAAAAAAAGAGAGAAAAAAAGAAAAGGAAAAAAAGAAAGAAAGTGAGAATATTGTAAGAAATATATATATTAGTAATAAGCTTTGGAGAGCTACTTTAAGTAGGAGTATTAGGTATAATTCTTTTATGGGAAAACTTCACAAAACCCCCATAAACTTTCACCCGTTTTGAAATACCCTCCCAAACTTAAAAAACTTTCCATTTACACCATTAAACTTTCAATTGCTATCAATTTGGAGCCATCCGTACAAATTATGACACAAAATTTTTCAAAAAGATCAAAATACCCCGATTTTCATTTTAAAAAATAAAAACATTTTAGAAGTTGAAATTTTAAATAGTGAATTTTGAACGGTAACTTTTGAATAAAATTCCAACTTCCAGATATTTTTTTATTTTTTTAAAAAATAAAAATTATGGGTATTTTGTTCTTTTAAAAAAAATTTGTGCCCTAATTTGTACGGATGGATCCAAATTGAGAGCAATTGAAAGTTAAGGGGTGTAAATTGAGAGTTATTGAAGTTTGAAGGGGGTATTTCAAAATGGGTGGAAGTTCAGGGGGGTTCCCTGAAGTTTCCCCTTCTTTTATCCTTAGTTTATGTCAATTCTAGTTGTTATAATTTAAATTACGATGTTATAATGCCTAAATTGCGTGAAAAAGTGTGATTGAATATTTCGATACGGATATTATATTCAATGATCATTTTAAATATTACAAATGCATCGTTGTGCTGCCTAAATTTTATTAGCTATTTTATAATAGCGCCGTTGTAATGCCCAAGTAATGTTAGACATTTTAGATAAATATTATATTAATGCCGTAGTAATGCCCATATAAAAATATGTGATACACTATATAGCCGTTATGATGCCCAAGTGACATTATAATATTTTAGATAGATATCGTTATGTTGCCCAATTTTGGATAGAGCATAAGAAGAAATTAAGAGGTTGTTATTTTAGCCTTTTAATTATAATTTTAGACTAATATATGATCGCGCGCGAGCGCACCAATGCAGTGAATTTAGAATCAATGATTAAAAAGGGAATCCAACATAACGGTCTACGGTGACAAGTAAGTATAATTACTTACTGAGCATGATATTATTTTAATGAGTACAACTGCTTAATGAGATTGATACTATTTTATAAAGCTTTTGAAATATGATTATTATATGAGCATGAATATTTTATGAATAACATGAATATATGCTTTCAATTATTTTTATATATTAAAATAAGTTGAGAAATGAAATGTGATGATTATGAGAACAAAAGAATGATTTTAAGAGATATGTTATTGCATACTGTTGAACATTGAGAATAAGAGATGCATTAAATATGAAGCAAGAAGGTTTTTCTATGTTAACGGTGGGAGCCGAAGGAGCCTCTCAGGTTAAAAAAGAAGCCTTTTGTCTTCCTAAAGTTAGAATGTAAAATAATGAGGTGTTCTTATATTAACGGTGTAAGCCGAATGAGCTTACAGGTTAAAATAAGAAGCTTGGTACTAACCGAGGAGTCGAAGGTGTATCCTGATAGCCGTAAACGAATTGTTCAAGTCCTTTAGAAAACCGGAGAGGCTAGAGATTGCATTGCATATATTGAATAGTGTGATTTATATGTTTTATGATTTATTTGTTTCACTTCTTTGTATTTATATGCATATTCATTTTATGAGATGCAAGTAAAATGCATATATGTATAAATATAAAGTAGTTCAGAAAAGATAAATGGATTTTATCACAAACAACTCTATGATGCTTATTTTATCAGCTTATGGATTATATAAAAATGATCATGTTTGGAAAACTTAGCGTAGCTGTTATCATAATCACCATGTTAGAAATATTATTGAAAAAGATGGATCATATTGCCAATATCAGTAATTTTTATACCTATTGAGACCGTGGACTCATTAATCCGCCTATGTAAATGTGGTAACCCTCAATTATACCACATTTACATAGATATTGATGCAGATATAGAGGAGTGAAGATGATCCATATGCCTATGATATTATGGATAGGGTTTTGGTACCTTAGTTCCATGTAAAATGTTATGTCTACCTTTTGGAGTGTATTTATAGTTAAACATGTTCTAGATGCATCTGGTGTGTATTTACTTATGTGCCGCCTGTGGCACTTTTGACTAGTGAGTTTTGTTGTAAAGTACAATGTAAAAATCTGTTTAATATAGAAGTTTTATTATCAGCTCTGATGTGTTTTGTGAGGGTTGTATATAAAATATATATATTTCGCTGCTAGGTTTATTATCTCTGATGATATTGAGGAAGAGATAGTAGTGCTTAGTGGCAATTGGAGATTTTCACTTTTGCCTTTCATTAAGTAAAGTCGAGATGCTACATTTTGGTATCAGAGCAATTGGCTCGAGGACCATGAGAGTTAGCCCTACTAAACTAGAGTTTAAGGAAACTATACCAGAGCTATAGGGTATTAAAATATATATACTAAGTTTAAAAGCTTGATCTTAATATTTGCAGAAGATGTCTACAAGTGACGCTAACAGTAGGGTAACTACTAAACAAGTGTACAAAACAAAACCCGCCATGCGGGCATGGCAAGTGAGGCATGGACCAACTATGATGGAAAGTTCAAGTTTTCTTGATTATGAGCAACCTTTTGCTCTAACCAACAAACAATTAAGAGAAAGAAGGGCCCAAGCCAAAGCAAGTGGGTTTATGGAGAGTGAAGACTCCAATTTTGTGGAGAAAGAATCAGAACTTAAAGAGGAAGTGAAATCTAATTATGGTAAATTGGAGTTTGAGAAAGAAAAATCTGAATCAGAAAATTTAAGTGAGTCTGAAGAAGGGGACGACTCTGATTCAGACTGGACCCCTAAGAAGGAATCTCTTCGGAATAAGAAGAAAAAGTAGTTTTAAGTTGTTAAGGTTAATGCACTAAGAAACTTCATATAGGAATTCTGTTGCATAACCTTAATTATGTAAATTGTACTTTTTGTAAGTTATAAATAAAATGGCTTTTCTAGCCAACCTGTTCTATAGATTTTTGTTTGTATAACTATTAACAAAATTGAATTAACGCAGACATCATGTTGCCTAGATATCGAAACCTGAGTAACCTGCAAAGGTCAGAGGAAAACCGTGGTAATGAGAATATACCACCTCCTCCTCCACCATTTTATGTTGGATTGCATCCAACTATGGCGTAATTTATGGCTAATACTACCCGACAATTTGGTGAAGCAGTGGCACGAATGCCACAACAACGAAAAACTATAGGATGCTCACATCGAGATTTTGCCACTTATCAATTCCATTGTTTGATGGCATGCAAGGGCCAATGGTGGCAGAAGCCTGGATTACTAATATCCAGGATTTATTTGAGAATCTTGGTTGTACTGACAATCAAAAAGTCAGATACGTAGGATTAAAGTTTACTGGTAAAGCTACAAAGTGGTGGAAGGCAAGGAAGCAACTATGGGTGAATGAACAGGGGAGTGATGCCATAATCACATGGGAAATGTTTAAAGTAGAATTTAATAAGCGATTTTTCCCGAGAGCTCAATGATAGTTAAAGGCAATTGATTTCCAAAACCTAGTTCAAGGTGCAATGACGGTGGAGTAGTATTCTGCTAGATTTTTGGAACTATCAAGGTTTGCTCCAAATCTAGTTCTTGATGAAGAATCTAAGGCTGAGCGATTTGAGAATGGCTTTAACTCTCGAATCAAAGGGAAGTAATCTGCCACGAGATCAAAGATTTCACCAGACTGGTGGATGTGGCGTCTTTAATGAAAGAAGCCTTAATGATGTAGTGGCTGCTTTTGCCAGAAAGAAGCGACCAATGCCTCAAGCGTCATATTCGGTCAAGAAGCCAAGGTGGGGTGGAAACTCTGGTGTAGCAGTGAAGAGAAGTTTTCCGATGACTCAAGGGAACTAGAGACCTCTTTATACAAAATGCGGGAAGTCTCACTTTGGAAACTGTAGCCCAAGACCCGGAACCTACTATCGATGCGGTCAAAGTGGACATTTTCAAAGGAACTACCCAGTTGCAGCAGCAGGAGTGCACAAGCCACAAGGAGGTAGTAATCAACAAAAGCAACCAACTCAAGCACTAGTGTACTCTCTTACTCCAGGGAGCCCTGATGATGAAGAAAATGAGGAAAATGCTGACGTGGTGATAAGTACCATTCCTTTATTTGGTAGCCTTGAGTGCACGTTGTTTGATTCGGGTGCAACACATTCATTTGTCTTTGCTGCATATGCGAAACTTTCTTGTATGAAGATCAAACCCTTAAGGTGAAATATATCAGTAGTTATGCCAATAGGTGACTCCTTAACATGTAGGAAAGTGGTAGAAAATTGCCTATTATCATTGGAGGAAGAACATTACCAGCAAATTTAGTAGTTTTTGATATGCTGGGCTATGATGTTATTTTGGGGATGGATTGGTTGTCAAACCATTGTGCAAGTATTGATTGTCGAAGGAAGGAAATATCCATTTGGCCATCTGGTGCTGAAGAAGTTAAGTATTGCGGGTCTCGAGTGTGAGCTACTCCGCCACTCCTCTCTACAATCCAAGCAAGAAGGAGTATTAGAAAAGGCGATTGTGCATATTTAGCTTTTGTAACAACTAAGTTGGAGGGTGAATTGAAATTGGAGAATGTTCCAATAATGTATGATTATCTTGATGTCTTTTCAGAAGTTTATTCAGGATTACCATTTGATCGGGAAATTGAGTTTACTATTGATTTAGTGCTAGAACTCAACCAATTCACAAGGCACCATATCGTATGGCACCAACGGAGTTAAAGGAACTAAAAGAACAACTTCAGGAGCTATTAGATAGGGGTTTTATCTATCCAAGTGTGTCACCATGGGGAGCACCGGTGTTGTTTGTGAAAAAGAAGGATGGAACTATGCGGTTGTGCATAGATTATCGAGAATTGAATCGGGTGACTATAAAGAATAAATATCCTCTAGCCAGATCGATGATCTATTTGATCAACTAAAGGAAGCTTGATTTTCTCTAAGATTGATCTTCGGTCTGGGTATCATCAACTTAAAGTGCGGGAAGAAGATGTGCGAAAAAAGCAATCTGAACACGGTATGGCCACTATGAATTTATGGTTATGCCTTTTGGATTAACCAATGCACCCTCAATATTCATGGATTTGATGAACCGAGTATTCCATAAATACCTTGATCAGTTTGTAGTAGTATTCATTGATGATATATTAGTTTATTCAACTAATCATCATGAACATGTTGAACATTTAAAGAAGGTATTGGATATTCTTAGGGAGAAAAAGTTGTTTGCCAAGCTTAAGAAATGTGAGTTTTGGTTGAAGAAGGTATCATTTTTAGGACATGTAGTCTCAGGAGATGGGATTGAAGTAGATCCAAGTAAGATTGAAGCTGTGGTTAAGTGGGAGAGGCCAACGAATGTCCATGATGTTCGAAGTTTCTTAGGACTTGCAGGTTATTATCGGAGATTTGTAAAAGGATTCTCCACACTCTCAGGACCACTTACGGTGTTGACAAAGAAGAATGTTCGCTATGTCTGGAGTGATGAGTGTGAAGCAAGTTTTCAAGAACTTAAAAGGAGATTGGTGATGGCACCAGTTCTTACTCTTCCATCGAGTAAAGAAGGATTTGTGGTTGATAGTGACGCTTCTCAAAATGGGTTGGAATGTGTGCTTATGCAACAAGGTAAAGTGATAGCCTATGCCTCTAGATAGTTAAAGAATCATGAAACGAATTACCCAACCCATGAATCAGTATAAATCTCACACCTTTATGGAACAAGGTGTGAGATTTATACTGATCATAAAGCTTTAAATATATTTTCACTCAGAAAGATCTAAATATGAGGTAGCGAAGATGGTTGAGCTAATAAAGGATTATGATTGTTGTATCTTTTATCATCCGGGCAAGGCAAATGTTGTTGCATATGCATTAAGTAGGAAATCACAGGGTGGAGTAGTAAAATCTGAGCCAACTCCAGATCAACTTGCTCAACAAATTGGAATGATCCAATTAGACACCAGGCCAACAATTAGAGATGTAAGCCTTGCAACACTTGTTATCCTACCAACACTAGCAAACCAAATTAAGTTAGCTCAAAAGAAGGACTCGGAGTTAGAAAAGCTTAGAGAAAAAGCTGGTCAAGGGGAAGCTTTCGTTATAACATTACCCCAGACGTTATTCTAAGAACTAGTGATACTAGGGTTGTATTACCCAAGGATGATAGGCTAAGAAAAGAAATCATGGATGAGGTACATAAAACCCATTACATTGTGCATCCGGGGAGTACTAAGATGTACCAAGATCTGAAGAGAAATTATTGGTGGTCTAGTATAAAGCGAGATATTGCAGAATATGTAGCACGATGCTCAGAATGTCAGCAAGTAAAAGCTGAACATCAACGACTAGTAGGACCACTACAACCATTTAGCATTCCATAATGGAAGTGGGATCAAATAACAATGGACTTTGTGGTGGGTTTACCAAGAGCACCAAGTGGACAAGATGCAATATGGGTAATAGTTGACAGACTTACTAAGAGTGCTCATTTTGTTTTGTTCAAGATTACTGATTCCATGCAGAAGATGGCAAACTGTACATTCGGGAGATTGTCAGGTTACATGGAGTACCTATCTCAATAGTATCTGACCGGGATCCTCGATTTACTTCAAAATTTTGGAAAATATTGCAAGAGGCAATGGGAACAAAATTAAATTTTAGTACAATATACCATCCACAAACTGATGGTCAATCTGAAAGAACCATTTGAATCCTTGAAGATATGCTAAGGTTATGTGTACTTGATTTTAAAGGTAACCGGATCCAATTCTTACCTTTAGTTGAGTTTGCTTATAACAATAGTTTTCAAGCAACTATCGAGATGGCACCATATGAGGCGCTATATGGACACAAATGTAGATCACCTTTGTATTGGGATGAAATCGGCAAGAGGCAACTTTTGGGGCCAGAGATAGTGCAAGACACCAAAGACAAGATTGCTCTCATTCAAAAGAGAATGCTAACAGCTCAAAGTCAACAAAAGAGCTATGCAAATCATCATCATTGCAATCTGGAATTTGAAATTGGCGACCAAGTATTTCTTAAGGTTTCACCAATGAAAGGTGTAGTTCATTTTGGTAAGAAGGGAAAACTGAGCCAGAGGTATGTAGGACCTTTTGAGGTGAAAGAAGTAGTTGTACCAGTAGCATATAGGGTTGCATTGCCACCCGAGTTAGCTAGAGTGCATGATGTGTTCCACGATCTACATTGCGAAAGTATGTACATGATCCTTCACAAGTTATCAACTTCAAACCTCTATGTATTCAAGAAAACTTAACTTATGAGGAAGTGCCGATTGAAATCGTGGATCGCAAAGAGCAACAACTAAGGTCAAAGACTATTCTACTTGTGAAAGTGTTATGACCAAATCATGGCATAGAAGAAGCTTCATGGGAGCTAGAACAAGAAATGAAAAATAGATATCCTTATCTGTTTAAGGATGGACTCAAAAGGAGAAAGATGATGCTAAGGACGTAACCGGGTAGATGATCCTAATAGCTAGAATGAGATTCTTCAATCTCTAGCTGAGCATGCTGTGAATAAAGAATAAGTAAGTGATGCTATCACCATATTTGAATATATTCAAGTTATGAGCATGTGTACATATTGCGATTGCATCTAAAATTTCGAGGACAAAATTTCAATAAGGAGGGGAGGATGTAACGCCGAGGATTTTAATAAAATTACTAAGAATGCTTTAGTGTAAATTTCAGTCTCAAGTTAAATCAAATATATTGGGAAAAATATATTTGATGTCTAAATTATGAATTATTTGGCATTTAAGATTTACCTAATTAAATGCCTAAGTGTTAGTAGTAATGGGGATATTAGTGTATTAGATAATTGTTTGATTGGTTTAATATGATAATATATATATTTATTTATTTATAATATATAAATAATATATATATGGATGGGCTGCATAGCATTCAATGTTCATTAGATATATATATATATATATATATATATATATATGGACGTTCTATGTACATTTATAACCCACTCAAGTATATTAATATTTTAATGCAAGTGGTGTGAATGTGAGGGTTCTAGAATGCTTGAGACTAAGAATTAGTGAGGTGTTGCTCACTTTACGTTGGCTGCAGTTGGTGTATGTGGAGTGCAACGATACTTCATGTTGGCAGCAGCTTGTGTAGGTGGATCGCAGAGATAATACCACCACTTAAAATCTTTCCTTCAATTACCATCCATGTCCCTAGTTTTCTCCTATAAATAGGACCAATTGCCTTGTTTTCAAAAGCATGAGTAACTCTCCTAGCCCGCCACACAGTGAAGAGAAAAGAAAAAAAAAAAGAGAGAAAAAAGAAAAGGAAAAAAAGAAAGAAAGTGAGAATATTGTAAGAAATATATATATATATATATATATATATATTAGTAATAAGCTTTGGAGAGCTACTTCAAGTGGGAGTGATAGGTATAATTCTTTTATCCTTAGTTTATGTCAATAATAGTTGTTAGAATTTAAATTACGTTATTATAATGCCTAAATTGCGTAGGAAAGTGTGATTGAATATTTCGGGATGGATATTATATTCAATCATCCTTTTAAATATTACAAATGCGTCGTTGTGCTGCCTAAATTTTATTAGGTATTTTACAATAGCACCGTTGTAATGCCCAAGTAATGTTAGACATTTTAGATAAATATTATATTAATGTCGTAGTAATACCCACATAAAAATATGTGGTAATGCTACATAGTCGTTATGATGCCAAGTGACATTATAATATTTTAGATAGATGTCGTTATACTGCCCAATTTTGGATAGAGCATAAGGAGAAATTAAGAGGCCGTTATTTTAGCCTTTTAATTATAATTTTAGACTAATATATGATCGCGAGCGCACCAATGCAGTGAATTTAGAATCAAGCATTAAAAAGGGAATCCAACATAATGGTCTACGGTGACAAGTAAGTATAATTACTTACTGAGCATGGTATTATTTTAATGAGTACAACTGCTTACTGAGATTGACACTATTTTATAAAGCTTTTGAAATATGATTATTATATGAGCCTGAATATTTTATGAATAACATGAATATATGCTTTCAATTATTTTTATATATTAAAATAAGTTGAGAAATGAAATGTGATGATTATGAGAACAAAAGAATGATTTTAAGAGACATGTTATTGCATACTATTGAATATTGAGAATAAGAGATGAATTAAATATGAAACAAGAAGGTTTTTCTATGTTAACGGTAGGAGCCGAAGGAGCCTCTCAAGTTAAAAAAGAAGCATTTTGTCTTCCTAAAATTGAATGTAAAATAATGAGGTGTTCTTATATTAACGGTGTAAGTCGAAGGAGCCTTACAGGTTAAAATAAGAAGCCTGGTACTAACCGAGAAGTTGAAGGTGTCTCCTAATAGCCGTAAACGAAAGGTTCAAGTCCTTTAGAAAGCTTCAAATTTGACCAATAACATGAAGCTTTATAAGAACGAAAGGTTCAGTCTCATATTAGAGGATGTCGATGTTGCTGGCGATGGTGCAGGATGAGGGCGATGTTTGACACTAAGGGTGGTGCTTAATCTGAGCAAACCATTGGAGGGGGGGGGAGCATTGGAGTTTGGAAGGCGATCTCATTGGGTTTCTTTCAAATATGATAAGCTTTTGATGTGTTGCTTTCACAGTGGTGGGTGGTGCATGACCGCCAAGGATGGGGGTGATGGCGTAAGATGGGGGCGATTGAGACTAAGGGTGGTGCTTAATCTGAGCAAACCATTGGAAGCATTGGAGTTTGAAGGGCGATCTCATTAGGTTTCTTTCAAATATGAGAAGCTTCGATGTCTTGCTTTCACAGTGGTCGGGTGGTGCATGACCGCCAAGGATGTCCTGTTCAAAAGTCTCAACGTCTCCATACGGAAGAAGGAGAGAAACAATGAGGTTCTTGGATTAGGGCCAACGTTCCAAGGTGAAATCATAGTGATAAGGGCAACATAGGTGGTTGGTCCACCCCTTCGGCAGCTGAGTTCGCTTTTGAAGGTAGTAAGAGGACATCCACTCCGGCACACCATGGAGAATACACTTTGTGAATTGAAGGAAGTGGAGTGGACCGTGGAGGGGAAAGCGGAGTGTTACGTGGGGAGGAGCGTGGAGTGAATTTGCAACATGAGGTGGTTTGTTTGTGAGAGGTGCCTGGTGGGGTTTAGGAGCAATTACCGCAACCTATGGGAGTTGAGTAGTGGGGTACAGGAACAAACATCACAGCCTATGAGAGTTGAGTTGGGTAGTGAGGCACAGCAACAACTACCGCAGAACATGGGAGTTACGCATGGGTGATTTTGACTACAGCGGTTTGAGAAGGAGCCCACACGTCTCTGTGGACGAGGGCAGCCACGTGGAGGGGGAACTTGGTCCTGTTGCTGAGTTAGTTTGGAAAAAGAATGTTCCAATCAATCAGGAGCTTGCACTTAAAGGCAAGGGGCTTACGTTGGCTAATGAGAAGACTGATGAAACTCACACACAAGTGCTTGTGATGTATCTATTAGAGGTGGTTCAAGCCTCCGTGGATGGAAGCGATAGGGGCGAGCAAGCGGGTTCCCTTTTGGTGGGAGGCCACAAAAGGAAACCTGATGCAATGTCGAATGTGGGGTGGAAGAGTGCTAAGGCTAATGTGAAGAGAGGAAAGAAGGTTCATGTGTTTTCCTTGGAAGACATCGACGAGTTGGTGGAGGCTGATGTTCAGCTCCACCAACAACCATGAAACTCATCAGTTGGAACTGCCGGGGGCTTGCAAACCTTGAGGCAGTTCGTGACCTTCAGCAGATGGTGAAGGAAAAGAAACCTACTCTTTTGTTTCTTATGGAAACTAAGAGTCATCAACATAATATGGAGGTTATAAGGGTCAAGCTCGGATTTGACGGTCTTTTTGTTGTAGATCCGGTAAGGCAAAGTGGAGGACTTGCTTTGCTATGGCGAGATACGAGATGATTTGAAAATTCAAAATTTCACACGGAGGCATATCTGAGAATTTATGGGAGTGACATATGGTGGCATTTGACGTGTTTTTATGGACACCTAATATCGGCTAAATGACATGAATCGTGGGCATTGCTTCATCATTTAAAAAATTTCTGTCAATGTCCATGGATGTGTATTGGGGATTTTAACGAGATTGTAGAGCATTTTGAAAAGTGGGGAGGAGTGCTAAGATGTGATGGGCAAATGGAGCAATTTTGGCTATATTGGAATATTGTGGTCTAAGTGACTTGGGATATTTGGGTCCCAAGTATACTTGGACTAATGGGCAACATGGTGGAAACTTTATGAAAGAACGGTTAGATCGAGCAGTGGCGAATCGGGCATGGTGTGAAATTTTAAAATAGAGAGGTTCATGTATTGGTTGTGAGGACGTCGGATCCCAATCCCGTGATGGTTAGGAGCCCAGATGTTGTTGAAACTAAATCACGGTTCCATAGAAGCTTCAAATTTGAAGCTCATTGGCTGGCTCGTGAGGAATGCTTGGGTGTCATTGATGATGCATGGACACATGATGAACATAATGGTGTTGGAATGTGGTCAACCCGAGAACGGCTGAATCAATCAAAACTCACTAGGTGGAGTGAGTCCAAATTTCGGTCCCATGACCGTGAGCTTGAGGAGAAAACAAAGTTGCTAGTAGAATTACAAAAAAAATGAGAATGGAAGTAATGGGCTGACCATTAAAGAACTGAAGGCTGAAATTGAATCTATATTGGAGCATGAGGACATGAAGTGGAAGCAAAGGGCATAGCAAAGTTAGTATAGGGCAAGAGATAGAAGTACACCATTTTACCATGCATGGGCCAGTCACAACGGAAAGTCAATAGGATAGCCAAAATCCAAGATGAAGATGGGAGAGAATGGAAAACGACTAGAGATTGGTGAGGCCATCGTCAAATTTTTCTAGCACCTATTTTTGGTTGGTGAAACTGCAGATATGCCAGCATGTGTGAATGGGTTGGAGCAAAGGGTCATAGATAACATGAATGCAAATTTGCTGAGGGAATTTATGAATTCAGAGGTGGAAGTCACCCTTAATCAAATGCATCCACTCAAATCCCTAGGACTAGACAGTTTTTCAGCAGTTTCTATCAACGGCTTGGAACACAATGAAGGTGGAGGTATGTCAAATGGTTCTAGGGTATCTTAATCATGGTTTGTTTGATGTTCGTATTAATGCTACCCATATTGCCCTCATTCCTAAGATTAAGAACCCCTATAAAGTAACAGACTATAGGCCAATCAATCTTTGCAATGTATTATACAAACTCATTTCTAAAGTATTAGCCAATCGGTTGAAAAAGGTGTTGCCTCATATTATTTCCCCGAATCAAAGCGCTTTCATTCCAGGAAGGTTAATTACAGATAATGTTTTGGTTGCTTTTAAGGCCATGCATTCTATGGATGGGAGGATGAAGGGGCAAGAGGGCTATATGGCTTTAAAACTAGATATGAGTAAGGCCTATGATAGAGTTGAGTGGGACTATTTAGAGGTTGTGATGAGGAAAATGGGTTTTGCTGAGAGATGGATTTCATTGATGATGACATGCATTAGAACTATTTCTTATTTGGTGTTGGTTCACGATAAACCTTATGGGAAAATCACCCCAACATAGGGTATCAGACAAGGGGACCCTCTATCTCTATATTTTTTCATTATGTGTGTTGAAGGTTTGAGTTCTTTGTTACAAAGGCTCAAGCAAATAGAAGGATTACAGGGTTGCCAATAACAAGAGGGGGAGTTTGAATTAATCACCCGTTGTTTGCAGATGATAGCCTATTATTTTGTAAGGCTAACGTGTTTGAATGGGTGAGAATTCAACAACTTCTAGACATGTATGAGAAAGCGTCTGGCTAGAAATTGAACAGGGAGAAAACGTCGATATTTTTAGCAAGAACACTTGACGTGCAGCAAATGAGCATATTATCTCACTTGCAGGCATTAACTCTACTAGACGGTACGAGAAGTATCTTGGTTTGCCATCGCTAGTGGGCAAATCTCGGATAGAGGCTTTTGTGGAGATTAAGAACAAAATCTGGGAACGGATTAATGGATGGAAGGAAAAGTTCTTATCTCAAGCCGGAAAATAAGTCTTATTGAAAGCAATAATTCAAGCTATTCCTACATACACGATGAGTGTATTCCAGCTCCTTAAGAAACTGTGCTCGGACATAAATTCCATGATGTCCAAATTTTGGTGGGTGCACAAAGGAAATGACGCTCAGATAGCTTGGATGAGTTGGGAGAAATTGGGTAGAACGAAGGCCAAAGGAGGGTTGGGTTACAGGGATTTGGAGAACTTTAATTTTGCTTTATTAGCAAAGCAAGGTTGGAGGTTGCTTCAAAATCCTCAATCCTTGGTGGCTAGGATCATTAAAGAAAAATATCATCCGGGATGTTCTTTCATGGAGTATGAATTGGGAAATAGACCGTCTTATGCATGGTGTAGCATTTGGAATTCAAAGAAGCTTCTCAAAAAAGGTTTGATATGGAGGGTTAGGATGGGAATTCAATTCAGGTATGGTAAGATCCCTGGTTACCAGTACCTTGAGTTTTAAGGTTTAAACACCGGTGAGACTTCTAAATAGGGATGCACATGTAAGTGACCTTATTGATGGAGACACTAGATGGTGGAATATATCTCTTGTTCATGAAGTTTTCTTAAAGGAAGAAGCATATATGATTTGTGGAATTCCTATTTGCCTTGGGAGTCAAAATGATAGATTGGTATGAGTAGGTACAAAGAATGGAATATTTACTATCAAAAGTGCATATCATTTGGCAAAAGATTTCGTGACTCTGCAACTGGTAGCTGCTCGACTTTCGTCAACAATTCCCAGCAATGGAAGAATGTATGGCTCATCAAAGGGGCTCCAGTGGTGAAGACTTTTTTGTGGCAATCTTGTAGTGAAATTCTGCCAACCAGGGCAAATTTATTCCAAAAAAATATTATCTCCAGCCCTCTGTGCCCCATCTGCAAGTTAGAAACAGAGACAACTGCACATGTGCAGTAGGCATGCCCCGCGGCCAAGGATGTGTGGGTTGACTCTTTGAAATCAATTCATAAATGCTCCTTGATGAATGCCAATTTTGCCATTATTGTGGAAATTGTGTTTGATTGGCTAGAGGAGGATCAATTGCAATTATTTGTAGTTACAGCACGATTAATTTGGTTGCGTCGAAATAATTGGGTGTTCAACAGAGAGTTCCAGGCACCAACAGTTGTGATGAGGCATGCGCAAGAACGGCTACATGCTTATAAGGATGTGGAACTCAGTAGACACGTCCACAATCCTGTTATGTCGAATCCTGGAGTGCAACATTGGACGAAACCGCCATATGGAATAATTAAATTGAACTAGGACGTGACTATAAGTGAGGAGAGACAAATGATGGGGCTAGGTATTGTTGGTCATGATTATAATGGCCAAATATGCCTGGCTTTTAACGACTCAGAGATTTATTACTGATCCCACCACTGAAGCATTGGCAGCTTGGAGAATGGCTGACATATGTGTAAGGTTGGGGTTCATTGAAGTCATCTTAGAAGGCGACTCTTTGGAAGTTGTTCAAGCGCTAAATAGGGAAGAACCATCGTGGGGCGGTATGGGTCGCTGATTAATAATGCTAAGCAACTTTTGCAGCAACTTCACAATTGGAAAGTTTGCCATGTTCGGCGTAAAGCAAATGAGGCTACTCATGCATAGGCTTGCTAAATTTGCATTTTCAATTAGTGAGGAGAGATTATGGACTGTTGGGTCGTGGATCAACCCCACACACTTTACTCCGAGACACCTGTTAGGCCCAAGTCAGGGTCGGCCCAGTTCGTTGTCTTTAATGACCGAGACCTCCTCAGGCCTCGACTGTCTCGACACATGTTACTCTGGGCCCATAACATCCGAGGCCTAGGCCCGAGGCCTTCTCGGATACAAAGCCTCTATTACTCCAACGACACTGCAAGATTCTTATAATCAATCAGAATTCAAAATTCAAAGGCTAACAACCAAATCCTATCTTGATCTTCTAAAGATCAAGAACGGGTAACTACTCAAATCCCTCGATAACAAACTGCCTCGCAGCAAATCAGGGAAGAGTTAGTAATTGGTTGAAAGACTACCACTCCGTGCCTATATAATGCAAAGTAGACGACACATTGAGGTAACGCAATTCTTGCCCTCTTTACGTCACGCTTTCTCCTCTCTACATCGAACACGACTTAGGCATCGGAGTGACCCCATCGGCTCACCCCCGATCTCCCTTCAATCCTATTGTTTTCTTCTTTTTGCAGGGGTCCTAGGCAGCGGTAGATCCGAGAGCCCAATAGCGTGCCCGTCATCAATCGGAAGCGTGCACTAACGGTTTGGCGCCGTCTGTGGAAGCGATTTTCAGTCGATTCTCATTCATCTACTATCCGACATGGTGAATACACGCTCTTTCACACGATCTTCACACCCGCAGCAACCTCAACCGATGCAACCACCCCTAGCGCGCCTGGGGCATCCAACGATCCGGAGTTGAGGATGCAACCACCTCTAGCGCGCCCGGGGTATCCAATGACCCGGGTTTGAGAGATTTCCTCAAGTCTATGGCGGAATCAATGGAAGTCCTCAGGGAGCAGAACGAGGAACTCAATGCTCGTCTCACTGCAGCCAAGGCGCGAAGCAGTGAGAAAGAAAGAGAACGCGCTTAGCGCCGCGAGAAAGATAAGCGCGACAAGATCCACCGTGGGAAACGTCCCATCAACCCCCAAGGGGACAATGAAAGTACTGTCCAAGGAGAAAATGAGGAGGACCAGAATAAGTCACGCCGAGTAGAGAGAAGGTCTCGGGCCGAATTCGATCACACCGAAGACTCCCCATGGCGGATCTCGTCGAGAAGTAGAAGTCGAGAAGCCTCGCGAAGATAGGCCACGAGGAGAAAATCGCATCGGTCGGCGACAAGAAGAATCTCGGCAGAGTCACCGGGGAGGCCAAGATGAAAGATCTAGAAGATAAGTATACACGTATGCTCGCCGAATGGATGGAGAGGACCGAAATTAATGGCATGGGACATGTTGGAAGATGAAAGTCTCCGTTCCGAGCGGGTGAAGGCGTACCCTATGCGGATAAATTCAAGATGCAGCGGATTGAAAAGTATAGCAGGCGGGGACCCGAGGACCATTTGGAAGCTTTGAGCACATTATCCTACGGCACTCGGACGAGATTGCATGTAGAGCTTTTCCTGACCCTATTGGGAGTGGCGAAAGAATGGTTTCTTGGATTACCCCCAAAATCCGTAGGCACTTTCAAGGATGAGGCGCTGTTCTTGACCCGATTCCTCGCAACGAAAGAAAGAAGAACCCCACCGCATTAACTTTACGACAGATAAAGAGGAGAGCTGAAGGACTTCATGCTTCGCTTTAATAAGGAAAAGCTCGAGGTCGACACCCCGGCGATGAGACAACATTATGTGCCCTAATGCAGAATGCAGGCGGAAGGGCCATTGATGGCCGAGGTGGGAAGAAAACGTGAAAAAGTGACACTCCCTCGGTTCATGAAGGCGAGGTTCATCCATCAAGAGGAGCTAGTTGGGGCCTTGAAGGCTCGAGCGTTGGAAGAACAAGCAAAGGAGGAGAGCAAGAAGGCCTCGATTGTCCCAAAATCAAAGGAGGAAAAGAGTTCCCGGAGAGGAGACAAAAAACCAAATCCATCAGTGAAGAATGAGCCTCAAAAGACAGAGACTCCAAGATTCCGGAAGGAAGTTTTCACCCCTCTGAACACTAGCCTCACCGAGGTGTTCTCGGCTATCAAGGGGGATCCTGCATTTAGGTGGCCACCGAAGATGAAGGCCGATCCGTTCAAGCGGGATCGGAGCAAGTTCTGCGAGTACCACGCCGATCATGGGCATCTTACTGAGGATTGCATATCTCTCCGTCGAGATAGAGGTTTTATCTGAGCGGAAACTAATTCGTTTTCTCGCACAAGAAAGAGGTCGGGAAGCAAATAATCAGGGGCATCGAGAAGGCCACGGTCACGCAGAAAGACGTCGAGAAGAAGCTCCGAGAAGGGGTCGGCACGACCGAGAAGAAGGGCAAAGGAATGTCAGGGAAGAACATCAACCTCGCCAGAACCAGGAGATAGTTAGGGAGATCCACACCATTTCCGGAGGTATTGCGGCGGAGGAGTCAAACTTCAAAGAAGAAAGGCGTATGCTAGAAATATGCAGAGCCAGGAAGTATACTCCCTGCATAGACCCGCCAAAGCGGCTAAAACAGAACCAGTGATACTATCATTCTCAGAGGAGGATGCACGAGGGGTTGTGATGCCACACGACGATGCTCTCGTAGTAACCTTGACCGTCGCAAACCATGGGATCCATCGAATTTTGGTGGACAATGGAAGCTCTGCCGATATTCTCTATTGGCCAGCCTTCCAGCAGATGGGCATTGATCGAGAAAGGATCAAACCGTTTGGATCTCCATTAGTCGGATTTGGAGGGGAAGTAGTATACCCGATAGGGATCATCCCTCTACCGGTGACAGCAGGGACAGCACCTAGACAGTCCACCGTGATGGTGGACTTCTTGGTAATAGACCGACCATTCGCTTACAACGCCATTATGGGTCGACCAGCACTAAACAAGCTAAAAGCAGCGACCTCGACCTATCACCTTACAATGAAATTCCCAACAGAAGGAGGAATCGGAGAAGTGCGGGGCGACCAACTTGCGGCGAGGAAATGCTACAACATCTCTATGAAGACCCGGACACGACCAACCTAACGTGGCCTCATTATCCGAGGCCGAGGGAGGGCTGGCGGAGAAGGAAGGTGTTGCAGATAGGAACCCTGCCTTGATGCGAGTCGAGCGACCTCATAGATTTCCTGAAGAAATATAGAGGTCTTTGCTTGGCATGAGGACATGCGGGTATTAACCCAGGAGATAGTCCATGTTTTAAGCGTGGATCCCGAAGCAAGGCGATGCGACAAAAAGAAGGAAGTTTGCACGGAGCGGATCGAAGCAATAAGCGTAGAGGTGGACAAAATGTTGAAGGCGCGGTTATCGAGGAGGTTTATTACCCCATTGGTTAGCCAATGTGGTCTGGTAAAAAATCTAACGGCAAATGGAGAATGTGTGTGGACTTCAGATCTTAATAAAGCCTGCCCCAAAAACAGCTTTCCCTCACGCATCGATCGTTGGTCGATTCTACCTCCGGGTACAAGTTACTCGGTTTCATGGATGCCTTTTAGGATACAACGGATCCTCATGCTCCCGGAAGATCGAGAGACAGCATTCATCAGCGATCGAGGCCTTCTTGTTACAAAGTTATGCCCTTCGGCTTAAAAAGCGGAGCCACGTACGGAGGCTTGTGAACAAAATGTTCCAAGCCCGGATAGGAGAAACATGGAAGTGTATGTTGGCGACATCTTGGTGAAAAGCAGAATTAATCGACCACGTTCATGACCTCCATGAGGCGTTTAAAACATTAAAGCAATACGGAATGAAGCTCAACCCTTGAAATGCGCCTTCGAGGTATCCTCTGGAAAATTCCTAGGCTACATGGTATCAAGTAGAGGATAGAGGCCAATCCGAAAAATCCAGGCGGTCTTAGAGATGCAATCCCCAAAATCCACAAAATAGCTCCAACAAGCTGGGAGGCTAGCCGCTCTAAATCGCTTCATTTCTCGATCCACCGACAAATGCCTCCCATTCTTCAAAATCTTAAGGAGGGCTTTCGAGTGGACCAGTGAATGTGAAAAGGCATTCTCCGAATTGAAGACATATTTGACAAACTCTCCTTTGTTAAGCGAACTATTCACAGGAGGTGCTATATTTATATAGCAGTTTCCCCTCGATCGGTCTGACCTTGATCGGAGAAGAGGACGGTACAAAAGCGGTATATTTTGTCGATAAAAGCGTTACATGGCCGGAAGAAAGGTATCCACAAATCGAAAAACTAGCATTTGCCCTCATCATAGCTTCAAGGAAACTCGACCCTACTTTCAAGCTCACTCCATACGAGTCCTCACGATATACCCACCGGAAAATAATGCAAAAGTTGGACTTATCGGGGCGGTTAGCAAGCTGGGCCATCGAAGGGACAGATTCGACCTCAATTCATTCAATGCGATCAAAGGTCAAGTCCTCATGATTTTCTGGTGAATTCACAAACTTACCGAAGCGAGAGGAAGAACGGAGATGGATCATCTCGTTGATGGATCTCAACAAAAAAGAACGAAGTGCGGGGATAGTGGTTGTCACTCCGAAGAGGAGTTGAAAAGTTCTTTAAAGCTAGAATTCAAAACCACCAACAATGAGGCGAATATGAAGCTGTCATCATAGCAGACTCGGGTTGGCCCTTGAACTAGGGGCTGAATCGTGGAAGTTGACGATTCACAAGTGATCGTCGGTCATATAATGGGGAGTTTGAAGCAAAAGGGATAAAATGAAGAAGTACCTTGCTAAGGTGCAAGATATGCTAATCTCCTTTCAAAATTCAGCATCACAAAATCCCTAGGAAAGACAACGAAAAGGTGATCACTTGGCACGACTAGCTTCAAATCAAGATAATGGAGTCGGGGAAGACAAAAAGATATCGAGCTTAATCGTTCCTCAATATCGACAATGCCCCAATCATCGTGTCGGTCGAGGAAACTTCAGATTGGAGAACCGAAATAATCAAATATCTCTCAAGACGGTTTCTTGCCATCCGAAAGAAGACATATACGCTCCAAATGAAAGCGGCGATTCACGATAGTCAATGGAAAGCTCTATAAAGAGGATTCACATTGCCCCTCCTTAAGTCGTCTCTCGAAGAAGGAAACTATATCCTCGAGAGATTCATGAAGGTATTTGCGGAAGTCATTCGAGGGCAAAGTCTTTGGCGCATAAGGCCGTAAGAGCAGGATTTTATTGGCGCAAATGAATAAGGAATCAGCTATTGTCAAAAATTGCGACAAGTGCCAGCGGTTTGCTAACGCACCAAACAACCACCGAGGAACTAAGTGTAATTTCCTCTCCGTGGCCCTTCTCGCAATGGGGGGTAGATATAGTCGGACCACTACCACGAGGAAAGGGAAACGTTCGATTTGCAGTAGTTGCTGTAGACTACTTTACTAAGTGGGTGGAGGTTGAACCCTTGGCAAACATAACTACCAAAGTCATCGAGCGTTTCTTATGGAAAAATGTTATGCATCGCTCTGGCGTACCCATGCATTAAATCACGGACAATGGGAAACAGTTTGACTGTGAACCATTTCGAAAATGGTGTGCTGAGCTTCACATCAGGAATTACTTCTCATCTCCCGGACACCCTCAGGCAAATGGGCAAGTGGAGGCCACCAATAAAACCATTTTCAAAATTTTGAAAAAAAGTGGCGACAAAAAGGAGATTAGGCGAATTATCTCCCGGAGGTTCTTTGGGCGTACGAACAACGAAGAGAACTCCCACGAAGAAAACCCCTTACGCTTTGGCATTGAACGGCGATTATTCAGCCGAAATTGGGATCGGAGAGTTTAAGGGTAGAAGCATACAAAGCGGAATCTAATGATGAAGGTCTAAAACTCCACTTAGACCTAGTACAGGAAAAGCGTGATCAAGCCCAGATCACACTCGTGTGTCGAGGAGCGAATGACAAGGTACTTCAACAAAAGGGTCAAAACACGGACTTTCAGAATCGGAGACCTGGTTTTGCGAAGAGTTACCCTCGCAACCAAAGACCGGCGAAGGAAAACTAGCTCCGAATTGGGAAGGCCCATACAAAGTGATTAGTTGTCGAAGACCGGGAGCGTACCATTTAGAAGACTCAGAAGGAAAGGCCCTGCCAAGGCCATGGAATGCGGAGCATCTCAGAAAATATTTCATTTAACCTGTAATTCCCTTTTATTTTGTGGTTTGACTTTAGCAGGAATTGATTCAATAAAAGAAGTACTCGGAGTTTATCTTCATATATCCTTGAATGAATAGGTAGCGATCAAGTTTTTCACCAAACTAAGGTCAGTCCCGATACGAGGCCTGGTCTTCACCAGGCTCGGCATCCGAGACCTGACACTTAGAAAAGAGGAACTAAGGTCGATCCGTCTGAGACTGGTCTTCACCGGGCTCGGCATCGAGACGACACTTAGAAAAAGGAACTAAGGTCGATCCGATCTGAGACTGGTCTTCACGGCTCGGCATCCGAGACGACACTTAGAAAAAGGAACTAAGGTCAGTCCGATCTCGAGCTGGTCTTCACCGGGCTCGGCATCGAGACGACACTTAGAAAAAGGAACTAAGGTCGATCCGATCGAGACCTGGTCTTCACGGGCTCGGCATCGAGACGACACTTAGAAAAAAGGAACTAAGGTCGATCCGTCTGAGACTGGTCTTCACCGAGCTCGGCATCAGACGACACTTAGAAAAAGGAACTAAGGTCGATCCGTGAGACTGGTCTTCACCGGGCTCGGCATCCGAGACACGACACTTAGAAAAAGGAACTAAGGTCGGGTCCGATCTGAGACTGGTCTTCACCCGGGCTCGGCATCCAGACGACACTTAGAAAAAGGAACTAAGGTCGATCCGATCTGAGACTGGTCTTCACGGAACTCGGCATCCGAGACACGACACTTAGAAAAAAAAGGAACTAAGGTCACCCGATCGAGACTGGTCTTCACCGGGCTCGGCATCGAGACGACACTTAGAAAAAAGGAACTAAGGTCAGTCCGTCTGAGACACTGGTCTTCACGCTCGGCATGACGACACTTAGGGAACTAAGGTCGATCCGATTCGAGACTGGTCTTCACCTCGGCATCAGACGACACTTAGAAAGGAACTAAGTCACGATCGTCTTCACGGGCTCGGCATCCATAGAACCATAGTTGATCTCAATCACACTAACTATGAATGAAACCCACTATTTTATTAACCAATAAAGTAGTTTTACAAAAATATATATAATTACAAAATTGTACAAAGTGAGCTAGAGATCCTTAGAAGTGCAGTAAAACCGGGGACCTCGGCGACCTCAGGCCTCTTTAACATTTCATGGCAGCTTCAGGGCCCGTGCAGCCTCCTGACCTCAGACACCCAGTGCTCCGCTTTGGACCTCGGTAGCGAGGCGGGAGGTTGGTAGTTGAATTCACTAATCCCAACCGCGTCTGGCATCTCTTCCGCTCCAAAAGAAAGAAGGCGCCGGATAGCCTCACTGGTGCAAGGGATGTCCTCAATATTCACCGTGTTGAGGTCGACTCTTTGGGCAGGGTCCTTCCACCAGGCCCTGAAAGTCTCGAACCCGAGGTACAATCCATCGGCCCAGGCAGTATCTCGAACCCTAGAAGCAAAGGAAAGCTGATGAAGATAACCAGTAGCCTTCTCCTCAGCCCTCCTCAGCCCGAGTGTCAGTTTCCTGTGCTCATCGCGGAAGTGCTTGTACCTCTCCTCGGCAATGAGTTTATCTTCCGAGACCTTCTCGACCGATTTCTGAGTCTCCTTCAGTTGCTCGAGAGTCTGGCTGTGCTTTTCTTCAAGAAGCGCCAGTTCCTCCTTCACGATCGAATGGTCCTCTTGAAGCCCCGCGTGCGCCACTTGCAGAGCCTCATGACTTTCCTGCAGAGCCGCGAACCCAGCTCGTGTTCCCTGGAGCTCCTCGGTCATCGAGGCAAGCTCTGTTACGGCTCGGTCCCTGCGCTTGGAGGCATCCGATGCCTCGACCTCCATCACGGCCGAATGTTCAGCAAGGACTCGGAGGTCATCTTCGTGTTTTGTGACCAACGCCCGGAGTCGAACGTTTTCCTCCTTGGCCTCCGCCAACTCTTTGCTCAAACCTTCTTCCCCACGTTCTTCGGCCGAGACCTTCCTGAAGTAGCAGTAGAGGATAGCCGACCGGAGAAAGGACTGAAAAAGAAGGGTCGTCAGGCAAATGAAAATAAAATAAAATATATATATATACATAAATAAACAAAAAGCAGATAAACACCAAAAATGCAAAGACAACATCTCTTCGGCCATCCCTCTAGCCGAGAGATCACGTTCCTTCAGCTGGAGTTTCTCGTGATCCACCATATCGAACACAGCCTTGACGGGGTTACCCTTCAAGTCGCCCCCAAATTTCGCCAGCCTTCCTCTGAAGGTCCAGTTAGCCCCTTCCGGCTGTACCTCGACCGTGCTGTCAGACGCCTCGGAGGCTTCAGGCGCATCGGACACACGAGGCCTTTTCGACGCAGAGGCCTCCTGCATATCGCGGACTCGGGACCTTTTGGGCGAGGAAGCCCCGCCTCGGTATGGTGGGCGGGGTCCACGATGAATATGCCCCATGGGTTCTCTGAATGGCCCTAAATTCTCGTCCGCTATTCCAGAGTCTTGAGACCATCTCAAGGTCTTCCGGATGTCTTTGTATGTTGGAGCCCAATTGGCGGTTCAAGAGGATGGAATGGGCCCTCGGCGCCATTAGTGGTTCGTCGACTAACCTGCCACATTTCACGGGGCTGAACCGGCTCGTTAGCAAGGAAGGCGGCAACTTCCTCCACTCGGGGCAGACGGAGGCGCTGTTTCTGCGCTAAGAAACGCCACTTTCGAGACATCGGCCAGCCAAGAGCGTTCTCGGTGATGTGGCAGCTCCACCTTCCCGGTGAACGCTCCGACGCTCTTTTGAGCTTTCTTCTTATCAAGGGCGCCTCGATTACCTCGACGTCCGACTCCTCAACTGGGATTGCATCCGTGGCGGTCTCCTTTAGGATTCCCTCCTGAGGCTTCCTCGCATCCTGTAGCGTCGGCGGAGCATCGGCAAGAGGAAGAGTGGCGGGCGACCTCATTGCCTTCTCGGTTTCCGACTCCTCGTCGGCCAACTTCAACGCCCTTACCACCTTGGATGGGCATCACCTTTGTCCTCTCGGCCAAGGGACTCTTTTGATAAGAGGCGATTGGAAGAACTGGTGAAGAAGGCCTCGGTTCCCTAATCTTGAAAGTCCCACCACCGATAGGGTAAGAGGTTTTCTCGTGCTTCTCTGGCTCCACCATTTTCCTTACCCTTATCCGCTCTCGTCGACCCATCACCGGTCGCCGGGGCCTTGCCTTTTCGTGGGGTAGCTCTCCTTGTATTAGCTGCCGGAGGGCTAAGATCGAGAGGAGCTCCGACGAGTTCCCTAGTCGCTCAACATCGCCACACATGACGGGAGCATAAACTCGACTCATGCCTCGAGCCCACCTCTGCACTTCACCGACCCGCGCGAGCTCTTTTGGGGTGAGACGCGGTTCTCGACCACCCCTCTCCGAAAGCATGTTCACCTCCCGAGGAACCCTCGCGTCTGTGGCCTTCTCTGTAGGAGCGAACTCCCATTGCCCAGAGGCAAAGAAAACTTTGTTTTCCAGCCATGATTCTTTGGAGTATCTCGGCTCGAATTACCATCTGACCCACTCGTCTGGATGTTATAAACTCGGAGCCCACAGGTTCCTGTGAACCCTGTCTTGGTGTAAAACTCCTGACGGTCAGCGATGCTCTTTCCCTAGGCGAGAGGCCACAACACCATGCAGCCGTAGAGATATCTCCACGCATTGGGAGCTATCTGGTGAGGGGACAAGTCCAAGTAGGCAAGCAACTCTCGGACCATGGGAAGAAAGGGGAGGCCAGCCCGCGAACATCGTTTTCAGAACCACAGACCTCATGGCGGTCTGAACGTACGATGGCTCCGGACCCCCTCTCAGCGAACCGTATCTTGACGAAAGGAGGAATGAAACACTCCGTTCGAATTCTGCGTTCATCACGTCTGGACAACCTACTCTCCCACGTGGCAGGGTGGGCGTCGCCGAGGCCGTCAGAATCTTCACCACCACCCCTAGGCATCTTCGGAAAATCTGGAAAAAGATTCACGAAATAAAGAACACGGGCTTAAAACTGGGAAACACGCTTCAAAGGATGAAGATGGACGGCGAATGGACCAGTGTACATTATTTATAGGGGAACGGATGAAACGAAGCGTCGACGCGCTTTAAAGGAAGAAGATGAAGAGACGTACCTCGAATAAAAACTGCGAGACGCGATTTCTCATGATGATCAACCGTTGTTAGAAACACGGTGGCGAATCCAAGGCCCACGTGGCGCTATCTCGAGAAGCATAATCGGCGCATTAAATCTTTGTCGGACCGCCTCGGTCATAACGGGCCTCGTCGTTTTAGAATTTCAAAAACTTTTCCGCTCAAAAACTTTATTGTTTTTTGTGCCACAGATCTCAATCGTAGCCTCATCTTCTCGCCTTTGCCAAGGCCCAGCTACACGCCGCCGAGACTAATTTCGCGAGAACGCCGAGGCTCACCTTCTCGACTTTTGCCGAATTTTACTTCAAACATATTCCAAGATTAAATGACTCGAAAGTTGATCCAAATTAAGAAGACACTAAAATTCCCATAGTCCTGCTGCATAAGGGAATTGGGGGTAATCTGGGTCGTGGATCAACCCCACATACTTTACTTCCGAGACACCGTTAGGCCCAAGTCGTGGTCGGCCCAGCATTGTCTTTAAGACCGAGACCTCCTCAGCCTCACCGCTCGACCACATGTTACTCGGGCCCATAACATCCGAGGCTCAGCCCGAGGCCTTCTGATACAAAGCCTCTATTACTCCAACGACATCGCAAGATTCTTATAATCAATCGTAATTCAAAATTCAAAAGCTAACAACTAAATCCTATCTTGATCTTCTAAAGATCAAGAACGGTAACTACTCAAATCCTCGCTCGCACAAATCGTGGAAGAGTTAGTAATTGGTTGAAAGACTACCACCCCGTGCTCATATAATGCAAAGTAGACGACACATTGAGGTAACGCAATTCTTGCCCTCTTTACGCATCGCTTTCTCCTCTCTCTACATACAAAGAATATCGATTTAGGCATCGGAGTGACCCCATCGGCTCACCCCGATCTCCCTTCAATCCTATTGTTTTCTTCTTTGTGCAGGGTCCTAGGCGACAAGCAAGAATCCAGGAGCCCAATAGCGTGCCACGTCATCAATCGGAAACTGTGCACTAACATGGACAAAGGATTATCCTCTGTGCATCCGTGCTATTGTAAACACTGAATCAATTTCTCATTAATGATATTTGATATCCTTTCAAAATAATAATAATAATAATAATAATAATAGTTAAGGAGAAGTAATAGTTAACCATTTCCATTGTATCTTTATCTTTCCATTGTATCCTTAATTAAGGATGTTCAATCAATAAAGAAGAAATTATAATATTAATCCCAAACTATGTGTTTGAAAAAAGGGTTTTTAGGTTTCTTTAAAATTTAAAAGGTTTAGGTTCTCTCAGAATTTAAGGTCTAAGTTCTCTCGAAGCCTAAATTCTATCCCCGTTATGTATTCATGTAACAAAGGTGAACCATAAAGTTGATTACTAATTAATTAATTTTACTTGGGCAATACAATAATCATGTAACCTAGGGTATCACAATAGTGCATGAGCTTCTCTTTTTTTGTATACTATTTTTTTCTCAGTTTTTTGTAGGTGTTTTTCAGTTGTTTGGGTTTGCCTTTTTTTTTTTAGATGTTTTTCATGAACTAAAAACTACTAAAGTTATCAAATTACAATTAGGAAACATTGTATGTAAGCAATCAATTGACTTAAGGCCTCATTCGATTGTTTTTATTTATGTTGAGTTTTTTTTTTTTTTTGTGCCTTAAGTTAATATGCATGTATTTCACATAATGGGAAATGTTATGTGCTCTTTTAGTGTTATTCTGATGTATTCACAACTGTAATGTGGCTTTTAAAATCATCGTTGAATTTAAGATTATTATTAACTTTCAATCTATTGATGATTTTAAAAGTCATCATAGTTGAGAACATATTAGGAGAACAATAAAAGATCACCTAGCATTTTCCTTTGGAAATCATCAATTAACTTTAAGAATCCATTTGATTTTTTTTAAGGAAAAAAAAAATTATTCAAAATAGAAAAGTCTTTAGGTGTAAAGAGGCTAAAATATAATTTTTCTAAGAGTGTTTTTATTTTTTTTATTTTTTTAATAATAAAGTTTTGATTTTTATAATAATGCCACAAGGTAAGGCCAAAAGATTATGGTCCCCAATGGGTAGCTCAATTGGCTGTGGACCATGCCTAATGAAGCGGAGGTCACTAGTTTGAATCCTCCTCCCTTCCCTTGTGTGAGACATGTCAAAAAAAAAAAAAATTTCATGGAAATTTCCAAAACACAAGATGTAGAAATCTCTACGGGCTACAAAACACAAGTCCAAACATCATAGAAATTTCCACAAGAGGGGAGAGGCCATGGCCCATAGCCCTACTACCCCTCCTTCCCTATGTTCCTCTCTCTCTCTCTCTCTATATATATATATACACATATATGACGAATGTTATATGCTCTTTCAGTGTTCTTCTAGTGTCTTCTGAGTCTTAGGTGTATATTATTTTCTAAAAAAACAAAAAAGAAACTGACCATTATTTTTCTTACTTTGTTTAAAGAAAATAATATTCACCTAAAATTAGGAAAACACATATATATATATATGCGTGTTGGAGGAAGGGGAGGGGGGGAGTTTGCATTTCTTTACCATTTGGTTATTTCACAGTTGATGTTATTCCTTAAAATTGGCCGAGAAACTAATAATCATACTACATGCATAGAAGATTGTTAAAGTGTTTGATTAAATGATTAAATTTGCCTCTTCCAATCAGTTTAGAATTTTGGGATAACTCATAATTTAATATGGTATCAAAGTTAAAGGTCCTATGATTGAACATTGACTTAGTCAATTCAAACCCTCCCCCCCCCCCCCCCCACCCAAATTTCAATTAACTATTTCATGTGCTGGGTCTCACCTATTAAAAAAGAGTTTGAATCCACACAAGAGTGTTAAAGTATTAATTAAACAATTAACTTCATCTCCAGAACTGTCCCAATGCATAACTGATCTAACATCTAAACAATGACTTGTTAGATGTCGAGGAGAGTGATATATATATATATATATATATATATATAAACAAAACTTACTATAGCCTCCAATTATTATGTGACACATTATCAATTTAAAAAAAAAAAAAACAGCCATACCAAATCAAAATCAGAAAGAGAAAGAGAAAAAAAAAAAAAAAAAAAACCTTAGCCGGCAAAACCCAATCTAGACCCACAACGTGACCCACGTCGTGGGTCTGGCAATACCTACGTAGTGGGTTTGGCGACACCCATGACCCAGCCTTGGGTCACAATTTCTGACCACTTTTCCACCAAACTCAACCTCAAAACTTGATTCTAATGCCTCAAAAATCGTTTCTAATGTTTTAAAACTCATTTTAGATTTAAAACTAAATCTTAGAGGGGAAGCTTAAACCTTTAAGGAAAAGGTTAACCCATTTCTAATGCCGCATACCATGACCCAGCCGTGGTTTAGGTTCTCTCTCACATTCTCTGCGTCTATCTTTCTCTCTCCCATGCTTCTTTCTCTCTCTCACAACATCTCTCTTTCTCTGTTAAGGAAGAGGAGTTGTCGGCAGATAGGTAAGGATAAGGAAGAAGAAAAAAATAAATAATACCTTCAAAATCTAGTGTTTTAGGTTGTAGTTTAGTTTTGTGCTTTAGGTAATATGTCTTAACTCTATTGGCTACTGCGAAAGGCCACTTTTGCAGCCCGACCGGATAGGAGGTTTTTCCTATGTATACACACACAAATTCATCTTTACTATCTCTTTTTATTTTATTTTTTTATAATAATATTTTCTTGAACTAATACTATCTCAATAATATAAAAGAATTTTTTAGGAGTAATGTTATAAGACCTTTTAGAGTATTCACAGGGTCCTTCCAAATGTGATGTGAGTTTTAAAATTATCATTGAATTTAAGATGTGATTTATTGAATTTTGATCTATTGGTGATTTTAAAAGTCACATAACATTGAAAATAACTCTAGAAAAACTCTAAAAAGACTTTATCATTCCTCATTTTTGAGTGATTGTCTGTTGAAGCTGATATCAAGACAATGACAATGCATGTACACAAATTTGCGGCTAATATTGCGCCATTACACATCCAAGATTGATTTCAAAACCCAACAGAAACGTGAGTTGAAGTTTGAATATTAATAATTTGGCATGTGCTGAAAATGATTGCCAATATATATATATATATATATATATATATGATCAATTTCTAATGGGACTATTGTTAATGTTTTTTTATATATATATTTTTTATGAAAAAAATATTTTGATCAAATATAAGCGTACAAATTATTTTTATATTTTTAAGAGTATTTTGTATTTGAATTGTTTGTTAATTCTTTAACAAAGTAGCCGACCTGTTGATATAATACACATATTCGGGAGCATCATATCCTAAAATATTATTAGACCATCACAATATATTGTCTAAAAAGTTTAAGCCATAAGAGCCTATAATAATATTATATAATTAATAATAGGTTTAAGAATTCATAAAATGAGACTACAAAACAAGCTAAAAAAATCACTGTCTAGTGATGAGTAGAACAAGTAATTTTAGAAATTACTCTTGTGTCCAACTTTTGTCTCTCAAAATGAGGTGGCTTTTAAAATCAGCATTCAATCAAAATTTAATGATAATCAATTACAAGACAAATTGTGATTTTAGAAGACATCATTTTTTTGAGTGACACAAAAGAAACACTAGCATTACTTGAGTAGAACAGATAAAAAGCAGGTGGTTACTACTTGGTATGAGAAGTTGATGACGATGATAGAGCCGACTACCGCTTTTGAGGCTGTAAATGTGCAAGGTAGCGCTCTCAATTAGTCTCAATCATCTTTGAAATAAGTGGTATCACCTATTGGCTATTATTATATGTAGCCTCAAACAAAATTTTAAGTGGTTGGACATATTAGTATTAGTCGTCTTAAATTTGTATCGATATTCTAACATGATTGGGTTATGCTATGATTCAATCAAACTTGAAAGAACGTTTACAATTGCCACTGTCTAAGAAGCCCCTCCTCCTTGTGCGGCTCTTAACTTCAAGTAGTTGGACATATTAATACTAATAGTCTTAAATTTCTATTGGTGCTCTGATGTGGTTAGTTTAAGCTATGATTCAGTCAAATTTAAAAGAACACTTTCAATTTTTGCGGTCTAAGCCCCTCTTTTCTTGTGTGGCTTTCAAAGAACAAATAGTATTATGCTCACATCCAAATAAAATAGATAAAATTAGTTTTCCTACTTTTCTTCTTGCTTAGAGAAAACGAAAAAGAAAAGTGGTACCACCTATTGAAGCATCATTGCTAGGTATAGAAATAGTCACATAGATAATGTGTTACGTGTATGTGAGAGAGTTCAGTCTCTTCACGCTTCTATGGGAATGTGACAATTGAGAGACGGCAGTTTGATTTTTTATTTTTTTATTAGTTATTTAATTATTTAATACACATATACACATAAATCTACTCATACACACACACGAATACACATAAATCCACTCATATATATACAAATACACATATATCTATTTCAAGACTAATAATTACAATAATTTAAGTTATGTCTATTAGATTATGAAGATAATTCATTTTTATATTTTTAAATACGTGACATGTTCTTATTACATAGTTAAAATAATATTATAATATTATGAAAATAATAGAAATGAAGTTATACAAGTTTATAGGAGTTTATATGAGTCAAGCCGAGTTTATTCAAGTTCATCTCGTTTAATAATTGAGTATAAATTTTTTTCAAGCTCTATTCATTTAATAAATGGACTAATTGCAAGCCGAACTCAAGCCTGTTAGTGAGTAACTCTGTTCGTTTAAGATAATTTTGCAGTTAATCATTAGCATGTGTATGCAAATTTTACATTTTTACACTTATTTAGCACACTTATGTCACATTGTTAAATCATTACTTATCATAAAAGCTTAAGATTTAAGCTAATAAGAAGAGGTAAATTTACTTATTTAATCAATATTTTAATACCCCACATGTGGGCTCAAACTTTCTTTTATTAGGTAAGACCCAACATATTAAGTAGTCATTTATCCCATACTCTAATACACATGGAATGACAATATATGTTTTAAGTGCTTTTATGTTAGTCACTTAGGGCCTGATTGGGAATGCGTTTGAGAAGCCTAAAAGTGCGTTTAACACTCAAAAATATGTTTAAAGAAAAAAATACTTGTTTGGTAAAAAAAAATTGAAATCGCTTTTAAAGGTAAAAAAAAGTCTAAAAATAACCAAAATGCACTTTTGGCAAAAGTTTAAAAATAAAGCTTTTGCAAAAAAAAAAAAAAAGTTTTATTTTTATTTAAAAGCTCTATTTCTCAAATATAATCCAAAACATTCTCTTAAAATATGTCAATATAAAATAAATATAATAAATAACGTAAAGAGTAGCATTGTCTATGCAAATAATAGTGCATTTGTGTAGTTCTTTTATGTGTTTTGAGCAGACACCCAGTTGCCCATATCTAACGCCTGCTTTTTATCATAAGCGAATTTCAAAATCCATTCCATGCATACTTTTCATTTTTAGTGCTCGGGACAGAATCCAACACATGCCTTAATTATTGTCTTTGATTTTTTAAATTCATAAGAAGAACACAAAATATGGGCTGGTCGGTGGATTCCAAAATCAAAATGGGTGAACTTCTCTTCTCCGGAAAAGGATTCCCCGACTAGTTCGTGAAGTCAAATTCTTTCAAACCAGAATATTTTCTGGGTTCTTATGAATCTTTACTGTGATGCATGGAAAATCTCCAGACCAGTCAGCCTTGTAATTAAAATCAAAGCAAATTTCTTGTTCCCTGAAACTGTCTGAATATATATATATATATATATATATATATATATATATATGAATGAAATCAAGAAGTTGTGAAATCCATGATCGGTGGCACCAGATATGATGCAAACAGGCCGTTCTAATCTTGATGTCAATTTTAGAAATCCTACCAAACCACCATAAATTCATTGACCTTAGAAGCTAGCAGCCACTAAGCACTAAAGGGTTGCATGGGTATCAACAGTTGGATTCTGCTCATTGAGGGTAAGCATGCTAGGAGTTGACAGCTTAATAGTGTTAACATTAGTCACCTTTCAAAGATAATATAAATTATTAAAATTCTAGGCCATTGGTTGGTTACGTCAGCCTTATTTGGCCAAATGGGTGGCTTGGCCCCCACATGATTTTTTCCTTTAAAAAAAAAAAAAACTATTAAGATTATTTTTGTTACCAGGAAAATATAAACAGTTTTTTGGTAGTTTGGAATAACATTGTTGCTGTTGTTGAAAGTTTATGGAACATTATCAATTTGATAGTAATTTTGTTTTCAATTGGTAGATTAATTAGTTGCAGATCATGCCTAATAAAGCGAAGATCACTAGTTTGAATCGTTCTCTCCCTTCTCTTGTGTGGATATGTCAAAAAAAAAAATTTATGGTAGTTTGAGGTGAGCACATGGACTTTTCCCTAATATAAATTATTAACATCTAAACTTTTTGTAAAATTAAAATTATAAGAACATATTTATCTCAATTTTTCGATGGAAGTCACTGCCTAAATTGTTGTTATTATTGATATCGAGTAATGATATTTAGTAAATCCATACAACTGAAATGATGTGGTAGTAAAATTCAGTCATTTGTCTTTCTTTCTTTTTTTTAGATGCTGATTCAAGACTTATTTTAAATGCCACATCATTAAGTTGTACACCAATTTGTTAAATAATATTACTCACCGACTTTTTTAGTATATGCTAGGGCTGTAAACCGAACCCCGTAGGTTAAAACTTAGAAGTCACCTATTTTCAATAGGCCGAACAAATCAGGTTCAGAAGATAAGTTTGAATAAATTTGAAATAAAGATCGATGATTATCCATTAGGGTATTAATCACATTGGAGAATTTGTTGAGAGCTTAGAATGGAGAGAAATCATGTGCCACTACATCTATCTATAGATGTAGTAGTACCATTTCCCAACATATGCAGCTCTTCCTTTGAAGAAATGCAACCCTTGGAAAGTTTGTTTTTATCCTTTATCAAATGATATCTCCCAAGGGAAACTGTTACGTGAACGCATAACCAATCTCGTAACTCACCTATGATTCAAAAAAAGAAGTCGGGTTTAGCTTCTTATCCTTGCCTATGGCTGATAATTGATGAAAAGTAATAGTAGGAATTTTAGAGGATTCCTGAACTTCTTGTCAAACATAAGTTTGGTGATAAAATTCTGTATTCTCTTTATTCATGGTTCATCTCTTTTTATAGAGAGGAAGCTATATGACGATTAAAAGACTTACTCCTATTTTCATTTGGAGAACAACTCCTGTGTAATTATTAAAAGACTGACTCCTATTTTAACTTGGAGAGCAACTCTTGCAAGAGTTAAAGATAAACCTAGTGCTATAAAAATAGCTAACATATGAATCTGGAATCCTTTCCAAATTCTAACTAGACTCCTAATACATATATACAACATTCGAGTAATTCTAGACGTCCTTCTTATGTCTCTCTAGTATCCTTTCAAAAATGATGTGGCTCTTAAAATTACCATTCGATCAAAATCCTATAATAATCAATTATAAGTTCAATGGTGATTTTAGAGCCAAATCATTCATGAAGGGACACAAGAGTAACACAAGAAGGACTTGTAGCATTACTCGTAATACTTATAGATTGGCGTCAGATTATAACATTGTCCTTCGTGCACACACTTTTGTCACTATCTTATTTGATTTTACCATATGTTCTCCCACGATGATATACTAAAAATAATATTTATTCCCTTCACTCATCGACCAATAATCTCCTCTTATTTTGTTATAGCACCAAACATCGGGAGAGAGAGAGAGGGTACTCTATGTATATGGGGATGTTATAATTGTTATTGGTTGTTTTGTGATTGTTGAAAAATGGAGGTTTGATTCTCATTAGTGTTTTGTTATGTGGCTGTTTTTATTGTTGTCGTTGTTATCAAAGGTGGTGGTGGTGTATTGTTTAGAAACAGGAGAAAGGGAATTTGTAGGTTGGTTTGAGGTTTTATGAAAAGAAGGATTTTGGAGTTTGTAATCATGGTGATATGGGGGTTAGTTAGAGGAGAAGAGTTACAAGTTGTGATTCTACTTGTTGATGACCAACTTAGTTAAATCAAATGAATATCATCAAATTTGTCAATTTGAAAGATAACATTTTTTTTTTTTTGGAAAATACACTTCACTCTTTAAACTATCCACTCATTTGCACTTTTAACTCTAATGCTTAAAAAGTGACACTTTACTCCCCCCAAAGTATTTGACATTAACACTTGACTATGAAATTCACTTTACCTTTCTGAAGTATTTTGAGCTGATAAGTGTCAACTCAAAAAGGTAAAGTGTCAATTCAAAATACTTCAGGAGTAAAGTGTCAACTTAGAGAGATAAAGTGTCAATAAGTGTATTTCATTGGGGTTAAATGTCAATGTTATATATTTTAGGGTTAAATGCCTTTCCAGTACCTGTGCTTTGAGCTAAAATCAAATAACCATCTTGGTTTTCAAAAATATCACAAATGGTACCTGTGGTTATCAAATAAACCCACTTGGTACTTCTGTCAGGATTCCGTTAGTTTTTTTAACGGAGTGCCACGTCACCCTTACACGTGGCGTGGTACCTGTGGTTTCAAGGCATCACGTGGCGTGGTACCTAAGTTTTTGGATGCCACGTCAGATTAAATAATATTAAAATTATGTAAAAAAAAAAAAATTAAAAGAACTTGTGTACTTCCTAAAAAAAAAAAGAAAAGAAAAGAAAATCCATTGTCCTCTCCTCAACCACTTAGGTTTTTGTAGACCCAAATCTATTTTTGCAAATTAACCTTATCAAAACAAATTGTAAAAACAGTGGGAAACAGACTTACCTCAGATGAAGGATAATGGGGAAAAATATTTTCTCTGAAGAAGGGTGACGTGGTATTTGGGTCTGAGACAAGGGCTTTCATAGAGCTTCGATTGAAGAGGATTTCCTTTATGCTCCATAGTTCAGAGTCGATGATGCCTCGGACGTACCCTTAGCCTTCAAATAAGAACTCTTACTGGCATTTGGAGAAGAGGCTTTTGTCCGTCGAGACAATCCGGTAATTGGACGAGCATTGCCGATGGAACCTTGTTTAGGAAGATCTTCCTCAGAATCGCTAGGGTCTGCAACAAGTTTGTAATTGGGACCCTTGTGCTTGAATTTTTATTTAATTTAGTGTTTGCTTTCGATTGCATTGTCACTATTAATATTGTGAGAGTTCCTTTAAATCATTATTGAGGAGGGATGACAAAGATGGTATTTGGGTTTGCAAAACCTAAGTGGTTGGGGAGAAGAGAATGGAGAGGACGATGGATTTTTTTTTTTTTTAGGAAGTACATATTCTTTTAATTTTTTTTACATAATTTTAATGTATCACGCCATGTGTAAGGTGACTAAAAACTAACGGAATCCTGACAGAAGTACCAAGTGGGTTTATTTGATAACCACAGGTACCATTTGTGATATTTTTGAAAACCGAGGTGGCTATTTGATTTTGGCTCAAAGCACAAGTACTGAAAATGTATTTAACCCTATATTTTAAGGAGAGTAAAGTATCACTTTTTAAATATTGAGATTAAAGTACAAATCGATGAATAATTCAGAATAAAGTGATTTATTTTTTCCTAAATTTGTTTAAAAAACATGTAATTCAATATCAGATAAATTTAATGCTTTCTTTGTTGGTGGGGTTTATCCCGATCGAAGAGGAAGTCTAAAATGCATTTATTAGAAGATCTTGTTTCCCGAATTGGATCAATTGGCTGTTGGACGTTGGTGGATCTGAAAATTCAGTTTGGCTGGTTTGTTCTTAAATAATTTTTATTTCTGTTTTTAATTTTTGAGTGTTAGACCAATGTAAAATGTAGGCGAATTTGAAAATATTTTTAGGGTTAATAACTTTTTTAGTATCTAGGTTTTCAATTTTTTATTTTTTTCACCTAGATTTTAAATTGTATCACAAATGATACCTGACTTATAAATAAAGACCAATTTAATACTTTCATCATCATTCCATTAGCCAAACTAATTTTGGCCACCCCATATTTGATTTTTGTTTTTTTTTTTTTTTGAAGTTTTGATTATTTATTATTTATTTTAAGACACATGGCATGTTTTTGTTACGACACATGTCAATCTGTTAGTTTGATTGATAGAATGGTGATAAAAGTATTAAATTGCTATTTACCCATAAGTCAAATATCATCTATAATATGAATTAAAACCTAGGTGGCAAAAAGAAGTGAAAACTTAAGTATTCAAAAGATTATTAACTCATAGTTTTATATGATCAACAAAAATAACATTTCACAATGCGTAAAATGGTTTTCGCTTTCTCATCTACGTAAACCATTTACTGCCTCTCTTTCACACCTTGGGATGGACAATTGAAATGACTCTTTATGGAGCCTACTTGCCTATAAAGGTGGGAAGAGTGATAACAAAATATAAGATACTTTATTCCTTTACGACTCTTCTTTACTCTCTTTCTCTTTTATATAAAAATATAATAAATATTTGACGATTAAAAAACTAAAAAATATTTGTCTAATCATTTTTAAATTTGCAAACTAATTGCAAACAATAACCATATCTGAAAAATACGCGTAAATTAAAGCCAACTGGTTGGTTGAATAGGGAATTTAGTTGCTTTGAAAATTAAACATCTGAAAAATCAAACATTTTCCAACTACCTAGAGGACCCATTTCTCCCACTTTTTTGCCACATCTGATCTGATTTTCCAAGTCGGCTAAGAACAATCTTCATCAAGAAAATTATACTACTCTAAAACTCCTCCACCATCCCGCTAATGGGACAAATAGAAAATGGGAAGATGACAGAAAGTTTTTGAAGGATTAGGGCATTTACTTTTCAAAAGAAAGAAATTCAAAGGTACCTGCAGGAGCCATTCCTTTCAATTTTCAAGTGTCATGCCTACAATATAAAAGTCAGACCAATGATTTGAATCAACAATTTTCCTTTTTTTTTTTTTTTTTCTTTTTTGGATAGAAACAATAAGATAGAAAAATGAACAATTACTTATCACTTAATGGCATAATCCTAAACACTAATTAATCAACAGTTTGTCGGATTTCCCAGAACAAGATCCTTTGTTAGTTCTTCATTTGCCATAGCACTTCCATGTTCCTTACGCTGCCTGGAAAATCATTCCCAGCCCAGTTATTTTCTGCAACATGGGAATTTGTAGCGGAATTTTCAAAATTCCCCAGTGGTGCTGGCATACTTCCCAAGTGGAAGGCTTCCATCTCATAGCCATTGTTGTCAGCATAATAGCAGCCCTTTACTAATGTCTCATAATCAGCATGAAATGGATTTGTTGGGTACTCTGAAATTTGACATATTTGGGAGATATTCATTGATTCTGATAAGGATATGCAGTGCTCTGAGCCTGGATTCTGCACATGCAGGGGATCCAAACTCTGTATTATTGCTTGTGCTGGAGGTGGTGGTGGTGCTGCTGCTGCTGCTGGCTGTTGATGGGGATTGCCAAGAGGCTGATGAGGGGTTTCTGAATCCTGGAAAAACATGCCTGCAGAAGATGATTCTTGTATCTTTTGAAGCAACCTCGGCACCCAATTGCACCGAATGATGTCTTGAAATGCTGTGCTGTTTGTATCAATCTTAAAAAGCCTTGCTTGTTTCTGCACCCGAGTTCTCCAATAGTTCTTGATCTCGTTGTCTGTTCTTCCGGGTAGATGTTGCGCAATCTTTGACCACCTAAGATTAACCAAACGAACAACAAAATTGCATTAAAACCAGACCATAAATACAAACATCTATACCAACAAATTCTAGCTCACAGAATTAAGAGTGATGATGAGAAAATTTTGAACATAAGATTAGAAGATTACCTATTACCCAACTTGGAGTGGAGTTCAAGAATCAAAAGCTGCTCTTGTGGGGTAAGATTTCCACGCTTTACATCTGGTTTGAGATAATTTAGCCATCTCAATCTGCAGCTCTTGCCAGTTCTCCTCAACCCTTTAAACAGAAAAGAAAATGGTTAACAAAAAGGCCAATAAATGATATCAAATTTCTACATCTTTTACTACTTATAATAAGCAGCTCAGCTCACCTGAACGTTTTGCAAGAAAATTCCAACGGCCCTCACCATGATTAGTGATATAGTGAATGAGCAGATTGTCTTCTTCAAGAGTCCATGGCCCTCTCCGAAGCTCACTGTCATCTTCACTACAAGTAGACATGGCGATTACTTATTAACAAAGAACCCCAGAATCATGCACATGTATATATGTGTAAAAGAAGGGCTTTGGACTTTGGAGTCTTGATGCCAAAACCAGCATTTATATGTCACAGGAGCTTCAAAATTTCACCTTACTACTTTTTTAAACAGTGTTTGGGTGGCGGGGGGCCAAAATGGTCTATTGCATATAGTTCATCTACAACTTTTCAAAAAGTAAAAATTTCTGGAGATAAATTCTTATATATGCTGTTTCCATTCACCTTCCATTAAGGAAAAAATAAAACAACGACTATTGTTTTTTTTGTTGCAAGTTGGTCGGTTCCTTGGACTCTTAAACTATTCTAGATCAGAATGACAACCTGTCCACAATCCCCGAGTTCAAGTAGGAGATAGACATTTCTCATAGTCAAAGGAAAGAGCCAAAAGTATTCTTCCTTTTTACCATCACAAGAAATGGCCATGCATGAAATCATTAATCATATTCCAATTGTCAGAAAAATTGAAGCATTGGCTCTTTATTTTATTTAGATCGAGAAAAGTATTTATTATTAGGCTTTAGAGTTTGACTTTATATGTGTTCAAAATTGATTAAAACAACCATTAAGGTCTAATCTGTTATTAAATCACTCTGTATCTCGCTATTCAATTTACTTTTATGATGGAATGTTACTTTATATTAATTAATTTTTTTTTACATGTTCACACAAGAGGGGAAAGAAGGATTCAAACTAGTGACCTCTACTTTATTAGATGTGATTCTAACTAATTGAACTACCTTTTGATGACCATATCAATTAATTTTGCCAAACATGTATGTATTGCACAATTAACTTCATCACTTTGGATGTATACAAGGATGGATCACCACATCAATGGCACCTCATTAAAACAAGCCAAGTCAATAAATATGCCCCAACCTTGTTTGCTATGGGAGGGGGTGGCTCCATCAATCATCTTTACCATATTCACACAAACCCTTTCAAATTCCTGGTGAACTTGTCTAGGCGACATGTTGTGCAACATCTCCTAGACATAGATCTTGTGCATCGCCACATCGACAGTGCTAGCGTTTGCATTGTCACTCGATCGAGTTCTCAATGACGAGCTATGTGATGGTGGCATGACCATCGATCCACTTGTTGGCACATTGATGGCAAGGATCGCGGTCTCCACAATGGCAAGGAGCTTGTGATCATCCTACAACATATGCAAATCTATGTGGATGAAATTGTTTGAGATTGATTTATTTGGGTATTTGACTCAATTGTCGCAGTTCTCATGGTGGAGGGAGACCATCTTAATTGGGGTTTGCTAGGGATTCTCCTCATAGTGTTCTCCTAGCATTCTCCTAATCTTATATAGAACATAATTTAAGAAAAAATAAAATTGTAATACCGTTTTTTTGCTAATAGATTAATTTTTATGAGTTAATAGTTAGGTTATAATACTTTAAAACTTGTTTTTTGATTTAAAACTAAAACCTAAGGATAGAAGGTTAACCCTTTAGGGATGATATCACCCAAAATGGATTTGATCATCCTAAATTTGATGTTAATGCCTCAATTTTTGTGCTAATACCTCACAAATTTGATGCTAATACCTCAAATTTGGTGCTAATGCCTAAAAAAACCGGTAGTGGAAGCTATTACAATTTTATTTTTTCTTAAATCATATTTTATGTAAGACTGAGAAAACACCAGGAGAACTTCAGGAAGAACCCCTAGCATTTTCCATCTTAATTAAAGATTTTCAAGAGGTTAAGACGCTTTTGAGGCAAAATGTGTTAATTAGGGCCTTAAATACGTTGTATTTAATAGTTTTCTAGAAGACTATTGGACATATATAGATCTTTGAGATTGATTTATTTGGGCTTTTGACTCAGGTGTTGAAGACTATCGATAAGAGTGAAAAGGGGTTAGTTACTAACCGCCTAGGCGGTTAGTAACTCTAATAATCGCTTTTAAAATTAAAAATTAAAAATAAAACAATGTTATTTTTATGGTAATACAATAATATCATATTATATATGATATCAAATCTAGATTTTTATATATATTTAAAATTTTAAACAAAAATGACACCATTTCATATATATATATATATATATATATATATATAGATGAGTGCTATACATCTCAAATTTTCTTTCAAAAAGTTGGTTCCCAAGTGGTGTGTTACCATTTCATGAGATTTATTACTTTGAGAAGTATGTCACCAACTTATAGGATGGTAACACATGATTTGGGAACTAACTTTTTTAGGAAGAAAATTTGGGATGTGTAGCATTTCTTTTATATATATATATATAGAGAGAGAGAGAGAGAGTTTGGAAAATTTGGGATGTGTAACATTTCTTATATATATATATATAGAGAGAGAGAGAGAAGTTAGCGATTTTTTGCCTTTTCACCTTTAACCGTATATATCTTAAAGATTTTTGGAAGGTTTGGACAATTTTGAGGCAGAATGTGTTTATTAGGGTTTTAAATATAGATTGTGATTATATCTTGGTTAACGTTAAAGTGTAATGCAAAGTAAGTAGTTAGATTCTTTGCAAAAAGCTTGTGCTTGGAATTTAGCGCCCGAGGTAAATAATCGCCAACAAAGACGCTTAAATGCTAAATCTTTTCCATCATGAAAATATTATCATTATGTTTATAACTATGCATAACAAGCTAGCATGAAACTATTAATTCACATGTGTTTTTGCAATAATATTATTGTAAATTAGCTTGTAATATGATGGTTAATATTAATAGATGCTAATTGATGGTATGGCATGGCCACTAATTTCATGTTATAAAATACAGGCTTGGAAAGAATATTATGAGCAATTAATAAAGTTAGTAGCCTAGAAAAATAGGAAAAATGATCATTAATGGAGAGTATTAGTTAATGTGTTTTAGAGGGGTAAAAAATGTTTAACAAAATTAAAATGACAATTTTACCCCTTTGAGGTTGGCACAATGACGGTTTTCATAATGAGACGCTAGTGGAGGTGGATGCAAAAGATATTCGGCTAACCCCACATGATATATATATCTATTTTAAAAAAAGAATAGAGTGACTTATATAAATAGCCAAACAAAATTAAGCACAATGCTCAACAAAGATAGTATCCGAAATACAAAGTAGATTTCCTCAATAAAATCTTGCTCCACAGAAAGAGAGAGCGCTTCTTTCCCTAGGCAATAAGATGTTATTCATTAAGGTTTCGTCTAACATAGTTAACCTTCAACCATTGTAGGCAATTTAAAAAGAGTTAAGATTTTCGGCAAACTCAGGTCATCCCTGTGTATGACAAAAATCTAATTTTTTTTTTTTTAATTATAAAAAAATTCAAAACTTTCTCTCTCTCTAATCGCTCCCACCTCGATCTGTTTCTTTCTCTCCCATTTCCTCTTCTCCCATTTTACAACTGATATAGCGTTTTGAGGCATTAACACCAAATTTAAGACGACCGAATTTTTTTTTATGGTGATATCATTCTAAATGATTAACCTTTTACCCTTAAGTTTTAGTGTTGAATCCAGAAACGAGTTTTGAGCATTAATACCAAATTTAGGATAACAAAATCCATTTAAGGTAATATCATCCATAAAAGGTTAACCTTTCACCCTTAGGTTTTAGTTTTGAATTCAAAAATGAGTTTTAAGGCATTAAAACCCAAATATTAGCCCATAAAAATTTAGTTAATATCACTTAAATATCTCAAAATACAACCCAAAATATTTTCTCTTTCTTATAGAAATTTGATCAAACATATAAAATGCAAAAATATAAAAAAAAATCTGTTTTTTTTTTTAAAAAAAAAATGATCAATGCTGGTCTGCAAAAACAAAAACAAAAAACAAAAAATAAAAAATAAAAAAATATGGCCGACGCTGGGCTACCGAAATTTGGCATGCGTATATCAAGACACATTTAAAACCCCTCGAGCTTTTTAATAAGATGTTGATACCAACTCCAATTTATTTCATATTTTTTGAGAATCTGTTCCACTTGGAGAGGTCTTTCATGACCACCCTAAAAAATCTTAGCTGACGACATAGATGAGACAATCTCAATGCCGCAATTGCCTCATGAATATTATTAGCAATTAAAGCTCATATTGGGTTTTGATTCTTGCCGGCTAGGTGCACATTTTACTATTTTTGGGTAACCCATCATGTCTTAACCCATCCATCACACGAGCCACTATCCAAGGATAATGGGTGAAGTGATTAAGCCCCTTAACACTGTCACTGAGGGAACAAGATCTTCTCCATTTCAACTCAAATGGAGGTCCCGTTTGGTTCGCGGATTAGGTCCTTGGATTGGACTAGCTAACACTAGTGTTAGCTAATCCTTTGTTTGGTAACATTCTATTCCTGGGAGTAGTCATTCTCATGAGAACACTAATCCCATACACACAGGGTTAGCTAAGCCATTAAAAAATGAGTGGCTTAGCTAATCCTTTCCTGTGGGATTAAAAATATCGTATATAATTACCCAAAAAAACCCTACGCTTCTCACACTTCTCACGATATTCATCTCTTACAGCAACGTTCTTCATCTCTCAAAGCAACGATCTCTATCTCTCAAAGCAAGATATCTCTCTCTCCTCTCTTCTCCTCGATCTCTATTTTCTTGATTATTTCATTCTCTCTGTGTTTTTTTGATTTTTTTTTCTTCTCTTTTTTTTTTTTAAATCGCACACAGTTTTTTTTTCGTTCTCTTCTCTCTCATAGTTTTTTTAAGCAACGATTTCCATCTCTCAAAGCAAGGTATCTCTCTCCTCTTTTCTCTTCGATCTCTATTTTCTTGATTATTTCATTCTCTCTGTGTTTCTTGGATTTTTTTTTTCTTCTCTCAGTTTTTTTTTTTTTGTTCTTCTCTCAATTTTTCTTCATTCTTTCTCAATTTTTTTCGGTCTCTTCTCTCTCTCTCAGCTTTTTTTTTTTTTTTTCTCTTTCAATTTCGTTTTTTTTTTTTTTTATTGTTTTGTTTCTCTCTTTCAATTTCTTTCTCTTCTCAAGTTTTTATTTTTTATAATTTTTCTTCCAGTTTTTAATTCTCTTCTCAGTTTTTATTCATTGTTTTCGTTCTCTTCACTCAGATTTTTTTTTTTTTTTTTGGTTCTCTTATGGGAATTGTATTTGTATTATAAGGGTATTTTAAGAAATAAGATCACAATACGATTTCATTCACCAACATATTACATTGTACCAAACGAAAGAATAGGATTAGGTAGTCTATTCCAGTGTTACAACCAAACAAAGGAGTAGGAATAGTTAATCTATTCCCAATGGTAGTTAATCCCAGTGGTAGCTAATCCTTTTCCAATGGACTAGACAATCCGCAAACCAAACGAGGCCGGAGAGTATCTATTTAGTGTAAATTGAGAAGTAGTATTGTCTTAATATTAAAGTTAAAATACTAAATTTACAATATTATCTCTCATTTTATACTAAATGGATATTATCTATTTCATTTAAAATGGAGAGGATCTTATTCCATCACTGAGTGAGAGGATTATCCACCTTTGGAAGGCCTTGTTTGTCAAGAGACTAGACTGAACTTTGTAAAGTCCCAAAATTTTTTTCTCAAAATCAATTCCAATATTCTTACTTTTTTATATTACATCAATAACTTTTTATCACTTTTCAAATAAAAAAATCACTACAAAACAAAAAATTTCACTTTTCTATACAAAATATTCTTACTTTTTTCTTCACATCAATCAAATTTGCTACAGTACTAGTCCACTTCTTCCAGTCCAGTCTATTCCCAAACACACCCAAAGGCAATATGATCCCAACAAAAAAGGGAACATTCTCTGATACTAAGAGCATTTTTAATAGCGGAGTCAAATTTTTATGCAAAATAATTCTTCAAAATTTACTCTATCTACTTTTGCTAATAAATTTTTAAATTCTTTTTACATCTGATTAGCTATATTTTTATTTATATTATTTAAATATGATTTTTTTATAAGGATTATATTTTTCCTAAATATCCTATTTTTCAACTTTTAGGAAAAAGAGATGTGGAGAGATAAATAGTAGGAGAAAATTTTGGAAAAAGAAAGATGTGGAAGAGAAATAACATGAGAAAATTTTACGAAAAGAGAAAACAGATGAGAGAAACAATAAAAAAAAAAATGAAATGGCTCCTTCAAAAGTGTTACTACATGTAGCTTTTATTTAGCTTATTTAATAAAATATCTATTTTACCTTTTTATTTTATTTTTTTTTTTTGCTTCTCCAATGCAAAGGGTATTTCACAAATGTAAGGAACCATTTTAGATAAAAATATCATTTAACTCTTCCATTGGAAATGTTCTTAGAAGTTACCATATATATTATCATCATCGCTAAGGGTTTGTTTGGAGTTGCGCTTGAAAAGTCTAAAAGTACTTTCGACACTCAAAAGGCTCATTGAAAAAAAAAAAAAAAAAAGGTATTCATTTGGTAAAACAATTAAAAGCACTTTTAATGGTCCAAAAAACCTAAAAATGACCAAAAAACACTTTTGACAAAAGCTTAAAAATAAAGTTTTTAACCAAAAGCTAAAAAATGAAGCTTTTGCTCAAAAACTCTTTTTTACTTAAAAATTTTATTTCTCAAACACAATCTCAAATAAACTCTTACAAGCTAAGCAAGCGCTTATTAAAAAAGAACTTTTGATAAAAGCTTTATTTTCAAACTTTTACAAAAAATGCATTTTTGCCATTTTTATCTTTTTGGGCCCTTAAAAGCGCTTTTAATCTTTTTACAAAATGAATATTTTTTCTTCAAATAGACCTTTTTGAGTGTTAAAAGCATTTTTAGTCCCCTTAAACGCAATCCCAAAATGCCATTACTCGTACGACACCAAACTTGGAGAGAGCTAGTCATATTTCGCAACCATTGGGTGGTATCCTCTCTCTCTCCTTTCCTCATCTAAGTATATGTTTGATGAATGTTATTATCTTGGATATTACCTAATAAAGTGTCTGAACTATCTTATTCATATTCTTGTATTCCATTGTTGTGTCACATATTCTGAGCATCCATGTTGTTCTAATGAGTTTTTTCGTGTGGGGCTCTTACTTCATGTTGTGAGCCCATGTGCATTCATCCATTTTGTTGCAAGTCTTGGTACCATAGTAGCCAGTAATCCATGTAATTGTGTGACTATTGGGATTGACTCTCCCTCTATGAAAGAATCTAAAGCCAAATCCAAAAATGTGCTCAAAGAAGAGGCCAACCCTTCCTATAAGAGAGTGGTGGTTGCATGGTCACCCTTCTCTGGTATATGCTATTGTCCCATTACCAAAAAACAAGGTTTTTGTGGCTATTCATTAGTGACCTTTCAGTAGTGATGTTTTGAAAAAGGGCTTCAATCTGGTAGGGGATCCCCCTTCATTTTTTTAACTGACGAGACATTTCTAATGATGTGGCCTTTTTTTGAGGTGGTGAAACTTATTGTGCAATATGTACATGTGTTGCAAAATAATTTGATAAGACATGTCATTCTATCAAAGAAGTTAACGGAAGTGAGATAGATTTAGTGAGTACATAATGTAGATTAAACCTTACATATTGATTTGATCAGTTTTGAACCCTAGAGAATGATTTGATAAAAAGTCAAATCCCTAGACTAATTCACTATTTTTCCCTTCCATTTATGTATGTTAGAACATTTTTCAAACTTTTTTTTGAAAAACCACTTTGGTTAATTTCATAAATGGATTATTGACAAAGTAATTGTTCTGTCAATAAAATATCTCTGATACAAGAAGGACACTCTTCTAACTATACAATATCATTGGCTTGTTTAAGGGCCAATTTTGCTAGTCCATGCACCACCCTATTCGCCTCACGATACACATGGTTTACTTGCCACTTTGAGAAGCGTTTAGACATAGCCTAACATTATCTATCAAGTGGCCAATCATGCTAGAGTTTATGTCCTTGTCTTGGATGGCATCAATGAATTGCTTTGCGTCCCCTTACAGTATCATTTGTTGCACACCTTTTTCTTGGTTGAAGACAACTCCGAAGTAGGCAGCCATGGCCTCTGCAACTATTGAATCCCACGACCCCATTCTTGTAATACTTTTCATACTCAACGCCTCCACGCAAAGTAAGAACAAATATGGTGAGATGAGATCTCCTTGCCTTAATGTGACGCCCTGCCTGATGAGCAAATCAATTAACTAGTAATTGATCCCATAGCGTGCCATCCTAGGCATGTCTCTCCAAGACACGACTTTCGAGAAATTATTTTCCTCGTTATAACAAGAAAACTGTAGCGGAAAACTTTACCAAGACTATGGAATTAAGAGACAGTAATTGAAACATCACACAGTAACACCAAAGATAAAGTACTACATCATCAATATCATAAATAGTCACCAAATGTACTGGTCATCAGACCATCAACAGGAAATAGATACAACCCAAAATAAATAACTGTTAACATAGTTCACAAAAGATCAATAGATCAAAGCCTAGACTTAAGCTTCAGCAGAGCTAATGAGATTAGAATCTCAATCATGTCTGCATGGGTAAATCCTCCATTTTTTCACATCACTCTAAGCCAAATGGGATCCATATCCTAAAAAAACACCCTTATCAAGTCCTGAGCAATCACCCAAGTAATCTCCGACGTCATCTCCATCTAGGACAGCTAAACCGCAATTATTTGTAATGATAGGGAAAACACATAAATAAAAAGAGGGTAAGTCTAAAACTTACCGACTGTTAACGCAGATAATACACATGCTAATTTTAGTAATGAACTCAAATGTTTAATAAGCAAAAGCAGTTCCATCATGACAATTTATTTATGCGTGATATATATATAATAATGATATATGCATACGATATAAATAACAGTTATAGTTCAACAGTATGGTCTACCCGAGATATTACCCCTTCTCAGCAGGGTTGATGCTGTCCCGAGGGACTCATAATACAATGCCAGTGTCCTAGCCATTGCATAACATACCATACGTAACATTAGTGTCATGATCGAGTCCAACCTCGAGTGGCCCACACCAACTAATGACGCCCGTCCTGTAGTGACCGAACCATTGGGAATTATTGCATCAAGGTCACAAAACCAATGAATTCAAAGCCCAATATAACACATATTTAACCATAAAGCTAACATGTATAGTAAGCCCATGGTCAATACTACCGCACGTACCGGTGTAACATGTCTTACGATACAAATTATCTTATATGTATTTTACATGCATGTCATTTTATAAGTCTCATTTGATTAACATGTTCAGCACAACGTTTTTCTCTAAATGATAGAGTTCATGTGCAATAAGTATAAACTGTGAGAGTTGTAAAATATGTATGTTTTCTAGATACACAAAATAGATGTGCAGTTGTGAAAAATAGTAATGAGCATTATGTGAGTTAAAACTCACCTAGATCGATAAGCGTCTCAAAAACTCTAAAAGATCTAGGTTCTCCAAATCTGTGAAAACTTTCTATTAGTCATAATTTCACTAAAACAACTCTAAAATAAGGAAAACAGGAGCTATAGGACATTTGGTGAAAATAGGGTTTTCTTGCCACACACTAACTATACGTTTGGGCTCGGGGTCGTACGTCCGCCGTGTCACGACAAGCCATACGTCCGCTATGTGAGTTCTCGGGAGAACCTCATTTTCTCTCCACTGTCTGCCTATCCTTCCACTCCTAGGTCTACTAGGAACATCCTAAAGCCTTCTAATATAGTTTGTAACCTCCATGTAACGTAACAACGCTAAGCTAACAAAAACGCTAACCCAAACGGGTTTCAAAGCATAACTAAGCTAGCAACCACAACCAAACTCAAAACGAGCAGCATAACGACGTATTTAAAAGCTAAGGATCGAACATTACCTCTTTGAAACAAAACCACAAAAGTTTTGCCTCACGAACGTTCCAAAACTCGCAAACACCACGCACACACGCTCACAACACCCACAACACTTTGGAAACACTCTAGGAACACTTTGGCAACTTGGGGGCATTTGAAGTTGTGCAAAATACGAAGGGGGTAGGGTGGTATTTATAAGCCCAGAAAAGCAACGGAAGTTCGGCCAAGGGGCGTATGTCCGGTGGTTCTTGCCCAGTGATTCCATGGCTGCCTCGTACGTCTAGGTATTATCCAGAGGGTATTCAAAAAGTAGCGTACGTTTGGTGGTCCCACATACGTTCGCTTATACGGTTTGCAAAGTATACATCCGGTGGTCCCCTCGTACGTTCGCACTACAAACAGCAGCTGTACTTCTGCCAGACCTAGCATACATCCGCCTAAAAGTTCAAATTACCTTTCTGGTGTCCTTAGTGACCCAAAACCTAAATTAACTCCTCCAATTAAACTACTTAAGCCTAGTTAATAATTTGGGTCACTACACTTAACCCCCATATAGGGTCTATATGGCCAACATGATTACCATTCACCAAAATGGCATAGTTGGTCGTACGAACACACGTCATAATGAGATTAACCCGCATCTCCATGAAACCCAATCTTCACATAATTGCCAAAAAAATCATTCTACCTTATCATATGCCTTGCTCATGTCCAAATTGATGGCCATATACGCCTCCTTACCCCACATATGAGTGTGCATAGAATGTAGTGTCTTGTAGGCAGCTAAAATGTTATCAGTGATCAACCTCTCAGTATAGAAGCACTTTGGTTCATGGAGATCATATTAGGCAAAATTACCTTAATTCTATTAGCAAGGACTTTGGAAATAAGCTTGTAAAAAATGTTACATAGACTTATAGCCTAAACTCTGTCACCCTAGTAGGGTTAGTAGCTTTAGGTATAAGTGTTATATAAGTAAAATTAAGCTCCTTCTCAATAATACAAGAATTCAAAATTGCTAATACAAATTGGCATACCTTCTCACCCACCACTTCCCAATTGTCTTGGTAAAAACCTACAGAAAACCCATCAAGTCTCAGTGCTTTGTGGGGTGACATTTGTTTTAAAGATGTAGCAACCTCATCTAAGGAAAAATCCCTCATCAAGACGTTGTTCATCTTAGAAGACACACGGTAGTCTAGCTCTTCCAAACAAATGTTTGGATCAGTTTGGGTCTCAGAAGTTAATAAAGATTGATAGTTTACAAACACCTGCTCCACCTCCTTATTTGATTCCCATAAATGCCCTTGCTCGTCAATGATGCTGTCAATAGCATTTTTATATTTTCTTTGGGTCACGCAAGCGTGAAAATATTTTGTATTTTTGTCCCCCTCTTTGAGCCATGCCTCCTTTGATTTTTGTTTCCACTTTATTTCTTCCTTCTCCAAAAGTGCCTACAACTCTTTTTGGAGCCCCCTCATTTTCTCCTTCTCCGATTCCACCATCTCACGCTACAAAAATTCTAGCTGCTGGGTTTTTTGATTCAAAACTTTCTCTATTGCCCCCAACTCCTTTTTCCTCCATCTTAAAAATCCCTTCGAGTCCCTTCATATTTTTCCACTTATCCTCATGATTGAATTTCTTCCTCCATACTTGCCTAACCACCTCCTTTGACCCTTTTTCCTTTGCCCAATGAACCTCATACTTGAAGTTTTTGTGCCATCCACCACCCTGACCAATGCCACATTTTGTGAGCAGTAGTGGCAAATGATCTGAATTGAGGACAACTTCAGTCGCAATAGACACATCCGGGTAAATTGCACATCAATTAGCATTAGCTACTGCACTATCCAGTCTAGCTTGGATAAAAGAGTCCCTTTCCTACCCGTTGTTCCATGTAAATTGAGCCCTATTGCATCCGAGGTTCGATAGTTCACAAATAGAAAGGGCTTTCCTGAATGCATCCATTTGACCCACGGCCCTCTCAACACCACCCCTTTTTTCTACTTTATCTATGACCTCATTAAAGTCCCCAAAACAAACCCACGACTTGGGGTCAATGCTAGCAAGATGGCACAAGAGAGCCCCATGCTTCGTGCCTCTTGTGGTTCCGAATTCCCATAAAACCCTGTCATTTTCCAACACTCCCCTCCTCTCCTCGGTGATATATAGCATTTATGTGTCGACAACTATAGTTTTGAATTTCAAGTTCCAAATCCTCCCTCCATAACAAAGCTAGGCCGCCACTCCGTCCAACACAATCCACTACAAAGAAATTATGAAATCCCATCTTACTTTTTAATCTCTCCATTTTCTTTTGTCGTAACTTGGTTTCCATGAAATCCTGAGGAAAACCAAGTTGGATTTCTTTACTTTGCACAACCGGCAAAGTTCATGCACTGTCTAAGGGTTTCCAAACCCACGGCAGTTCCAACTCAGAGTTGTCATTTTTGTCAGCGGTGCTAGGGCCAAGCACCTGCCAATCCCAAACCAATAGCATTTTCCTCTAGTTTATCCTACTCATCCATACTTTGCCCATTCCTCCTCCCTCTCTTGTCCCCAACATATTCTCCATCCATGTCCCTTTTGCTTCGCCTTTTACGAGTTTTTGTCTGTGCAAAAACAATGGTGATCTAGGTTGACCTTACCCTTGTTTTCCTCTTCCATGTGAGCACAGACTGAGCGCTGTTTTCTTTTGTTTGCACGGGAGTTTTTTTGGGTTGGCTCCCAATAGAAGGGCCATTTGACTCAACCCATGTGGAGTCAGCCCCTCCAAAATCTGTCACTTGCCCTTTAATCCACATAGGCTCTCCCATACCTCCCTTTTTATTAGACACATTCCTCTCCCTTTCTATATCTACCCCTCTCTAACCACTTTATTGCTTTTGAAAAAATGCCTCTAGCTGCAATCTTGAAGACAAAATCTTCTTCATAATTCCTTTCCTATTACGTAGACATCTCATTTAAGATTGACAATTTATTTTGAGCGTGATCCTCTCTCCTAGAATCTCTCTTTCTGTAACGTCTCTTTCTTCCGAAAGGAAATTGACTTCCACAACGATTTTCTCCTCCTCTTGACAACCTATCCTCACCGGATTCTTCACGGCTGCTAGAGGCTCCCTAGCTAATACTCCCTTCATTCCTCCATTTACCTCCCGAAGCTCTGTAAGAAAATCTCCTAGCCATTGAAGAGAAATGCCCCCTCCATATTCCCCCTACCACCAAGTCAACATCGTTCCCTTTCTCTCCTCCACGTTGATGAGGATTCAGCCCTCAACGGGGCCAAAAAGTGGACCCTCAGCCTTCATTTGAGGACCCATTTTGCTTAGACAGCCTGTTATCCCATGACTAATGCAACCGCATTGAAAATAGTACTTAGGCAAGCGTTTGTACTGGAAAACCACCCAGATTGATCATCCCTGAACCTTCAACATTCATCCACGGGACAAGGGCATCTTCAGATCAATTTGAATTTTGACCCAAAGGCATTCTCCCCAACTAATTCCTTCTTCATTTGTGTCCACATCTTCCACAATACCCATAGAGGCACTAATCTGAAAACCAACATCCTTGCACATACATGCAAGAGGCATGTTGATCATTTGCACCCAAAAAGCCATGTTATCGAAATCGATCTTCGCCGACGACATCACATCATCAAAACCAATTTCGATTTTATAATCTCCTTGCTCACCAACCTTTTCGACACCAACTTTCCAACCAGACATGATTGGCCTTGATTCACAAGATCCACCATAGAGTTATTCTTGATCTCCATCTCCTCTTCTTCCTCATTTGAAAGTGAAAAACTCCCCCACATCTTCGTAAGATCATTAGCCATTCTTTACAAAAAAAAAAATCAAACTCAAAATATTTTTCAAACCTAAACCCTAAATATTTTTCAAACTTAATATAAGTATCAAGTATGTAAGTAGTTTTATTTGGGGAATATTTCTTTATGGATAGCATGAATGAGTCTTGAAAAGACAAAAATGCCATTTCAATATAACTAATTGAATATTGTCCAGTTTAATTGAAATAGAGAAGTTCTTATTCTGGAAATAAAGATCATCTTAATTTAGTGTAAGAAGATGGACAATATTGTAAATTTTATTTTTTAACTTTTATGTTAAGACAATATTAAATGAGAAGAAAATAAACTTAAAAAAAATTCAAAGTGTTCTATTTTGATTTCATTTCTCAGTAATAGTCAAATATCCTAATATTTTAATCGTATCTTGGAAGTCATGCATAGCAGTCAAAACGACATAGTAACTCACTTTAATAGTATTTCACTATTATTTATGAGTTAGAAGATTTTTCACCGACAATGCACTCGTGATTAATTATTACCACTATCACCTTGCTAGCCGGAGAAAATCCAATGATGGAAATGCCAATAATAAACAAGTATAAAGGAAGTGCAATGCACGTAATTCACACGTGTATATAGATAAAAACTTAAGACTTAAGTAGAAGCAAAAAATAACATATGATTTGTACTCTTTTAGAGTTCTACTTCTCTACTCAAAGGACATTGATTTGGGGACGCCAGTATAATAAGTCCAAAACAAAGAGAGGAAGAAAAAAAGGTTGTTTTTCTTGAAAATGAAATAAAAAGATTAGAGACATCTCTCTCGGTAACGGTTCATTGGGGGCTGTGCATGACTTTTTCATGCTTTTTCTTTCTGGATTTTTCTGAATATGCTGAAGGAAACGTGCTTGACTCGACAAAATGTTATAATACAATAGAATATTGGTAGAAGAAAACGTGGAGTTATTGGCGTTTGCCTCGTGAAGGGCGGCAAAGGGCAAAGAGCTAGCAAGCTTGGTAGGAACCTCAGAACATGGCCGTTTTTTTCTTCCTGCTTGGTTGTCAAATTGTCATGTGATGTCTGCTACGGTTGACAACAGTACTGCTGCCATTCCCTATGTGGTTCCTGTTTCTTCAAGCGACCACAGAAAATCATTGAAAAGTCTGCTAATTTTTGTCAGTGCAGCTATCTTTGACTCTTCAATTCCACTGTTTCTTGTCCATCTTTCTTTTATTTTCTTTAAAAAAAATAATACATGAGCATGGCCTCTCTCTCATTGTAATTAGACTTTACTGTTGTTTTTTTTTTTTGAAAAGAGACTTTACTGTTGTTAAACGTTAAAACACGACGCATTAATCAGTATGAAATGAAATGTAATTTCTATCTCTAGATTCTCTACTTATTGGACTGCGGAAAAGATTGATAAAAACGCTAACGTTTGTGTCCACAGTAAAGTTATGTGCATCCTTCCACTTTCCAAGAAGGAATCATTGCCATTTCTTAAAGTCTCATATTTTATTGATAATTTTATCATCTTTTAAAATAAAAAAAAAGTTCCTATTCAGTTTATAAATTTCTCCTTCGAGGCCCCTTCAAAAGGACCCACCTTGAGCGAATATATACGCATGAGTGTGTGGAAGTACTTAATTTTTCTTTCAAATATATAGTTCTTAAAGCAAGAGCAGGATTAATTAGGGTAAGAATAGAATGAATGATTACAGGGATTTGGTATAAATTTAGAAAGTTGACATCACACAAATGGAGAACTATAATCCTAAATATGAATTTTTGGTAATAAGAAGACATTCTTTGGAGATGTGTTATTATATAAAATTTTATTATAAAAAGCAAACACATCTTTTCATGTGCTTGGCAACATTTCAAATTAATTTCCACAAAGTTCAAATCCTTCATAGCTAGTGGGCAGAACCAAATTAACAATGGTCTGATCAAATGATACTATAAGTCGACTCCTCAAAAGTGTCATACTAAGTTAGATATTTTTTGATTTAGTATGTTAATTAACTTTGAATTTAGTATGCTAATTAACTTTAAATCAAAATGAACCAAGTTGAATTAACTTTTATGTTAATTCAGATGCCAATTTGTTCTCTCTAGAAGTTTCTGCCCCTTAAGCTACATTTTTCTTTTCTTTTAGAAAAACACATACCAAGTGCTAGTTATTTTTGGTAAAAAAGCTACCTTAAGTACTTGTAATTAGGGTTGACAACTTTTGACACAACTTGCAAACTCAACACAAAATTAAAAAATCAAGGTTGATGAGTTTAACCCGTTTAATTAAATTGGTCAGTTTAGTGTTGACATATATAGTCTTATACTCATATCTCGACATGACTTGAACATGACACGTGACATAATGGTTGAAAATTTTTTACACAAATCAAATATAAAATTAGATGGTTAAAGTTGAAAAGTTAACCCGTTAAATTAAATTGGTTAGATTAAAATTGACACGACTTGAATCTAAAACGCAAACTTGAATTGCGCCACTCCTTGCGATGGTCAATCTTACATTCCTAGAGTAAATGTGACTATGATGTATTGATATGAGCAAAATGAGGATAAATAGAACCTAAGAGCCAATTAGAAGGCTGGATGTAATTCTTGAGAACAATTCTTTTAGTAGAGACAAGAAATAATGATGTGGACAATGAAGATGACATAGGCTTAAGGATAAAGGATAGCAATGGCAAGAGGCACACTACTTTACGACAACTAGGGATTACAATAACAATGATGAAGACATACGATTATCATGCGTGATTATCGGTAATTTCTGTGATTAAAATAAAGATAAAACACATATCACATCATCATTCATGGACATTAAGATTTTTTATTATTAAAAGAGACGAAAGTATAAACGAGCGACCAAACCTAACCTTAATAGGTACCGAGCTTAATTTTTGGGCTCCTTATATGTAACAGAAAATTTCAAAATAGAGGGAGGGCCCGAGAGATCCACCTACTTCCGTTTTTGACGACAATGAATATTTATACTAGAAGAATATTTTTAGGGCCGGCTTACCTAATATATCACTATTAGTCTATTAAATAATTTTAAATTTTGGTCAAGGTAAGGCCTTGCATAGGGTTTCTCTCCAACAATTTTTCATGATTTTTATATGTTATTTTTCTAATGCTTTTTTGATTTTTTAATAATAATAATAATCTTTCAATATTCAACGAAAAGCTAGTGGAAAGAAACACTAGGCTAGCGTCTACATAGCAACAAGTTTTCTGTCGTTTTGGAGAAACGGCGACCTCTTTTGGGGTTTCCTTCCATAATGGATAGAAAATTAGAAAACGACGGTCTTCATGCATCATGGTTATTTATTTATTATTATTATTTTTGACATTTTCACGCAAAGAAAGGGAGACAGAGATTTGAACTAATAACATCCAATTCATGAGACGTGGTCCATAGCCAATTAAGTTATTCTTTGAGGACCATTGCCTCATGGTTATTTAAAAAAAAAGATTTTTAAATATAAAATAAAAAGGACAGTTTTTCACCAAACTGGATTGGAAGAATCTTCTCAAACTTAATCTATAAGAATCACGTGTCTCTCTCTTTTTTTTTTTTTTTTTGACATGTCCGCACAAGAGGGGGGAGAGAGAATTCAAACTAGTGACCTCCGTTTCATTAGGCGTGATCCTAACCGATTAAGCTACCTCTTGAAAACATGTGTCTCTCTTTTTAATAATATGTAAGATGCACATGAGTTTTTAATAAAATTTATTCCAACTTTGTCCCTACTATTAAAAAAAATATGTGCATTTCATATGTTTAAAGGACATATGTCACTTTTACAGACTAAGTTGACAAAAATTTCTCCAACCTAATTTGAAGGAAAACTTTATCCAAATAAAAATTACACATCAAGCTTTTACAAAAGCCATTAAGAAACAGCAATTATTTTTTGTGGGATTAAAAAAATTACACTAATCTTATGTTCTTTACTCTTGTTTCCCATTGTTAAGGGTATCTAAGTATTTTCCACGTGAATTATTATTATTCAATGCAGAAAACGAAGAAGAGGGAATTACGAAATGGATATGGGCATATAACGAACTAGTTTGGGCCCGGCTCTGAGTCCAAGATTGTGAACCATTTGGAGCAAGGGCGTGTAGAAGGTTCTATACGACCAATAAAGATTTGGACTCATCATTAGGCCCCATAAAAATTCTGAGTGCAATTTGGTCGATTGCTTCCAAGCCCATGTTGAAATCTAAATTTATCAAATTGCACCAAGTCTTAAACATCAATCACAATCTCGAAAAATGGGTTTGTTAAGGGTTCTTTCCGTAATGTTCTCCTGACGTTCTCTCAGTCTTATGTAAAACATGATTTAAGAAAAAATAAAATTGTAGTACCATTTTTTTACTAATGAATTAATTTTTATGAGTTAATAGTTAGGTCCTAATGCTTTAAAACTTGTTTTTTTATTCAAAACTAAAACCTAAGGGTGAAAGGTTAACCCTTTATGGATGATATCACCCAAAAATTGATTTAATCATCCTAAATTTGATACTAATACCTCAATTTTGATGTTAATGTCTCACAAATTTAGTGTTAATGCCTCAAATTTGGTGCTAATGCCTAAAAAAACGGGTGGTGGAGGCCACTACAATTTTATTTTTTCTTAAATCATGTTTTACCTAAGACTAAGAACGCCAAAAGAACCTAAGGGGAGAACTCCTAACATTTTCCCTCGAAAAATATTTCATAAATAACACATAATGCTGATGTGGCAATGTTTGGTAGTTATTTATCAGAAAGTTATTAGATCTTGCCACATCAACCTTATGAGATATTTATATGGTATATAACATTGTAAGATATTTTTCTATAGTACAATAGAACCCAAAAATATCTTTATAGTTTGGTTGCATTTTGCACAAACAAAACCATGTCTAAACACTCTCAAATTTTTTTTTTTTTTATTTTAGCAAAAGAGAAAGAGTCAAACTTATAAAGTACATTAGGTTTTGAGAGAGACTGAAGAAGTGAGAATTTTATGTGTCCTAAAAATAGTCTAAAATGGATTCTCTATAGTATTAAAACTTAAAACAACAGTTTTTAATGTCTGATAGTCATCCAATCCAACTTTTGAATTAATAGCAATTAGAGACAAACTTAAGTACAGACCAGGATAGGCCATGGCCAGTTGGCCACCCCCAATTTTGCAATTTTGTGTTACTATATATGCTTTTAAGATTTATATTTGAGATGATATATATATATATATATATATATATATATATGAGATGTGATACAGCCACAACAAAGACCCAACAAAGATCTAACTTTTATCCTATTTTATAGTTTAAAGCTTTATTTCTCCTCCACTAACAGTTTTTTTAAAAAAAATTTAACACTTAAAGGAAGAAGTTGGGTCTTTGTTGGGTATATGTTGTGCCTTTAACATTTCTCTATATATATATGAAGGATGAAAAAGACTCAACTTTTTTGTCCAACTTTTGCCCAACTTTTACCTTTTTTATTTAAAAAAAAGAAAACAAAGTAAAAAAATGAAAAAAGTGTCTGAAGCAATAATATATATTTTTTGTCATTCGTTTTATTGGTATTTTTTAAAAAATACTAATAAAAATAAAGGCAAAAAATATATATTATTACTTCAGACACTTTTTTCATTTTTTACTTTGATTTAAAAAAAAATAATAAAAAAAATAAAAGTTGTATAAAAGTTGGACAAAAAAGTCGAACCTTTAACATTTTCCTATATATATATATTCTATTTGAGACCAAAACAAAATTTACTTCGGCCTTGAACCATAAGAAAGTGATCCAAATGTCCAATAAATTTTTAGTTTGGCCTGGACCTAAAAAAAAACATAAGTTTGCATTGGGCCTCTTCTACGTCATCAACCGGATTCCTATATGCTATATTGCCTATATGCTCTTTGCATGAATAAAAGATATTTCATTCATATTTTGGCCCTGGTCAATAAAATAATAATAATAAAATTCATAGTTCTATCCCTGATAATAATGGAATAGGATCACTCTCCATTTCAATTGAAATGGATAATATCCATTTAGTATAAAATGAGAAGAATAATATTGTAAATTTAGTCATTTAACTTTAATGTTAAGACAATATCACTCCTCATTTTACAATAAATGGATACTCCCCATTTGAGTTGAAATGGAGAGGATCCTATTCCGATAATAATAATAAATTATTATTTTAACTGTCATTAAAATCTGACAATAAGATCTTAATAGATTCTTAACTTTGACCCTTGGATGAAATTGTTATTAAAGCTTATTTAATTATAACGGTTAGGTCCTCAAAATGTAGATCAATCAGCTGGGACCATGCTTAATAAAACGGAGGTTACTAGTTTGAATCTTCATTCCCTCTCTTATGTAGATATGTTTAAAAATATAAAAAAATTATAATTGTTAGATCGTAATTGTTAGAAACAACTCCTTAATGTTAACTGTTAGATCAAACTTAATTTAACTTAAAATTGACTTTAATAACATTTCAGTAAATCCAACCATTAGATCTACCTTAAAAAGCATCTTACAATCCAGTTAAACCACTAGATCTAATTATATTGATTGTCCAAAAATAATTGGTCGTGATCATTTCGAGCTTTGATATTTCGTGTCAAATGCATAATCAAGGCGCCCATTGTCATGTGCGTGTGCATCAATGTTTCACACTTGTATTAGAGTATACACACAAGTGCAGATGGATCAAGATCCCCAGTAATTTTTACAAAATTGCCAGCTAGTTTTTTTGAAAATCTCAACCATTAAAGTAATCTAATGGCTCAAAATAAAACACTCCTTTTTTTTAGTGGATAGCATATATTTCGAGGTTGAATTTCAAAATTCAAAATTTTAAGTTTATCTCTCCTATATTAAATGAGTGCTTAATTTTGGTAGCCATTAGATCTCTTTAATAATTTCAGATTTTCAAAAAACCCATTTCAAGAATTTTTCAAATTGACGTGATCTTGATCCATCTGATCTTAAAGCATTGCTTGCTTTACAATTAATGACTTATGCGGCCATTTAAATATCAACTGGACTTTCTCTTTTTCTTATTTGGATCCCTCAAATTTTCTAAAATATGAGCAATTCATTACATTTGTATGTTATCGAGAGAAGTGGTTTTGACATGTTTGAAAACTAAAATTTATTATCTCGATAATACATAAACCTCTATATTTATTTAAAAGTTAGATGTAATGGATGGTTCAGATTTAAAAAAAGGAAAAATATATAAAAAAAGCCCTCAAAACTACCAATCATTTACAATATAACCCCCAATGTTTAAAAAGTAATAAAGTAGCCTCCCAAACTGCCAAAATGAAACAAAAATGCTACTTACTTTTTTATATTCCTATAATACCCCTATTCTTTTAACAAATAAAATAATAAAATAATTGTAAAAATTAAAAAACCCAACAAAAAAAAAACAAAACCAATGGGCGAATATTTATTTATTCAAAAAAACTTTTTCTTTTGGTATTTACTAGCCCATTGGCTTTTTTGTATTTCTTAAAAATTGTTTAGTTTTTTTTACAATTATTTTATTTGTTGAAATAATATGGGTATTATAGGAATATAAAAAAATAAGTGGCACTTTTTGTTACATTTTGGTGGTTTGGAGGACTTTTTAATATTTTTTGAAAATATCATATTTTAGAAAAAAAAACTAAGGGATTTCAATCCAAAGTATATATATATTCTTGAGAGATGTTACACATCCATCATTTATCAATTTTTTGTAAATCTACCATTAAATCTATGAGATTTACATTAGGTCCTACATATTCAATGGTAAAACCATATAGAGACCAATTTTAAACTTTAACAAAACCTGAGTACCGTGTGTATTCTTGAAATTGAAATGTTAAGGACTATATTAAATTCATAGAAAAACCTAAGGCTAAATATAATTTTTTTCATAATAAAAATTAATAAATTTAATTATTTAATTTATATTTTCATATATTAACGTGGATCACATTTCAATGATATCTCAAATGGTCGAGCTACGTATAGAAATTTTGGAAGAACTTTTTCTATCATCATTGTACTTGTATTGAATCTATAGATTCATAAGGGGATTCATGATCAATCTTCAAACCATCATGGAGATAGGAAAATAACTACTGCATCAATCGCCATCGTATGGGCAAAGTTCAACACACGTGCAAAATGAAGGAAATTTGGACCACAATTGAATATTTCAAACTCATTTAAATATGTTAGATTTAAATGAAGTTAGGCCTTAAAATATTTAATTGTCAAACTAGGCCTTGTTAGGGTTGTGAGCTTATAGACCAAACATCATAATATGAAGGAAATTTGATCCAAAAACAGCAAACTTCAAAGATTTTCCGGCACTCAAAATTAGGAAACAATAATGTCGTTTAAATGGGTATGGGCTCAAGTCTCACACACAAACAACTTGGAATGGTTGTGAAAAATGTGAATGTTGTTTAGACCAAAAATGCTTTTGAAAGGAACATGACATTGCTTGAAGGAGTTTGTGTGAGGACCAATGATTTTTGTGGGTGATTGAGCATCCAAATCCTACCATGAAACTGTCTAACTAATTAGTATGGTTGGCAATTTTTGACACAACCCGCAAATTCAACACAAAATTAAAGGATTAGGCTTGAGCAGTCTGACTCGTTTAATTAAATAGATATATATAGCCTTATCCTTTTTTTTCGACATGCGACATAATAATAGACAATTTTTTACATGACCCATGGACCTATACAAAATTAGAGGGTTAAGGTTAAAAAGTTTGATCCATTTTATTAAATGGGTCGGGTTTGACCTTATAGTCTTATACCAATACATCGACACAATCCGAACCCGACATGTAAATATGAATAGTCACTCATAATAATTAGTAATGTTACACTTCACATCCATTTTATTACACTTACTTCAGTTGAGGTGAAATGAACTAAATGGAGATAGAAAGTTTTGTTTTTTTAAGTGGCTATTCAACCAATTCGAATCATCCGATGAGAAGTTGGTGGGCTAACTTGGGTTTGAAGAATAGATTTAGCCATCAAACTAGCTCACATAACATATTTTAAGATTTTTGTTTTTTGTAATGATTTAAAACGCGTCATCAATTGTAGGTGGATAAATGAATGTAAAAAGTAATATTTTCCTAAACTATTCCATGTTAGGTATCGGCTTCAATTAGGATGAGAATCGTACATATTTTTCAATGCCTAAAAATTCTTTTTGACTTGGAAACCCTAGCAATCAAGGCTCTAAGTAAATTGAATGAAATTGCCATATGCCTAACACACCCACATGTAATGAATCGTACATAGTACAAAATTCGTTTATTTATTTATTTTTTCTGATGAATCCACATTAAAATTGAGTAAAGTACAAAAAGATAAGGAAATTCTACGGGGGCAGTGCCACTGGAGAGTTGAATCCCTTGAATGCCACTCCATTGTGACAACTCAATCATAAAATTGAAAAGATAAATGCCAATACATGGTACCTTTTTCTTTTTTCTTTTTTCTTTTTTTTTCTCCCCCGATTTTTCCTGATAAATTTAGGACTTGTATTTTTCAAGTTTTCTTAGAAACCTTAGGCGTTGTTCTACTTTCTTTTTAGATTCTTCTAGTAACTTAGATTTTTGTCTAGGTTAGATTTATAACCTATATAAAAGTTTGCTCTGTTTGGGAGTACAATTTTAAAAATTAATTTTTTTAAAAAATACGTTTTTGAAATCGTTATTTTTTAAAATCACATAAGCATTTGGTAAAACATGTTACAAAGTACTTTATTATTATTTTTTTTCTTTCTTTCTTTTTTTTTTTTTTAATCAATTGAGTGTTTGGATGACATTAAAATATAATTGAGGCTCCATGGCCAAATAGGTATATATTGTCCCAAATATTTTTTTTAAGTGAAATCGTGATTTTGGTTTAAATTTGTATTTTTTTAAATAAGCACCCTCTAATTAGTTTATAGAAATTGTGAATTTTTTTATGATTTTAAAATTTGCATTTTTAAAATCGCAATCTCAAACACTCCAAAATTATGATTTGGTTTTAAAACACTAGTTATTTCTTTAAAAAAGCATTCCCAAACAGATCCTTCATTATTGAATTATTGAGCTTGGTAATAAGTTGCTTAATAAAGAAGAGTTTCTTTAAAGTTTTCTTATCTCTCTCTTTTTTTTTTTTTTTTTTGGTGATATTCAAAGATTCAAGAGAGAAAGTATTATTCCTTTCTTTCTCTCACATTCAATTTTGTCAATTGAATTTCAATAAGCAGAATTAAGTCATCAAAAGAAGTTGAAGCTCTTGGGCAGAAACGAAATAAAGATTTTTTTTCATTTGAAAAGGCCAGTGAGAGGGGGTTAAGCCTCATTTTAGTAGCCTAACTTTTTTTTTTTTTCTTAATGCACATATATTTAACTTAATAAAATAATTTTAAAAGAAACATTTGAAAATTAGTAAGAGTGGTAATGCATGTTTGTGTGTGGGGTTCAAGTTGTGTCAAGACATGGATATAAGATTATATAAGTTAACTATAATGTGATCAATTTAATTAAATGGGTCAAACCCTTAACAATAACCATCTAATTTTGTATTAAGTTTGTATTAGGTTTGCAGGTTTTGTTAAAAATTGTCAACTATTATGTTGCATGTTGGGTTTAGGTCATGTTAAGGCTATAAGATTATATAGGTCAATCTTAATCTGACTCATTTAATTAAATGTGTCAAACTCATTAACCCTAACCCTAACCTTTTAATTTTGTATTGTGTTTGTAAGTCGTATTAAAAATCATCGGCTCTAAAAATTAGTGGAGGCCACTACCCCTTAGTCTTAATGTGGTTTCATCTCTACTCTAAGGGATACCTAGAGCTGAAAAGTCTAACTTACCAAAACTAGATTTGTCAAAATAAATAAAAAAATAAAAAATACAATAGTAATGTAAATATTTTAATTAAAAAAAAAAAAAACTTCACTTTAGACCCCAAATTATCATGTGTTTTGAGAAGACCTCTTATATTTCAAAAACTCTCAATTTAACCCTTTAACTTTCAATTTCAATCAATTTACCCTCTGTTAGATTTTAAATGTTAAAAATGATAAAATGACATTTATACCCTTGAATTTTTATAAAATTTCAAATTTATCCTTAATTTCAAATTAAAAATTGATTGAAATTGAAAAGTTCATTAGTGTAAATTGAAAGTTTTTTAAATTTTGGGGAGTCTTTTCAAAATGCATGATAATTTAAGGATTTAAAGTAAAGTTTTCTAAGAAAAAAAGATGTATATACAACACACAATTAACTTAGAATTTTGGTCGCTACTAGATTCGAGATGAAGGGCCAAATATTCATAATATGGGTAGACTTGCTCATGATCATGATCTTCAAGAGTTTTGAGTGTCATAAAAGATTTAATTTGGAACATTTTAGTGACGAAGAGATTGAAGATATGATGGCATATTGAGGCCTTTCTTGTTTGGCTTATATAGGTAGACTGAAATTTTGACTATATAGAAATTCCAAAAGGTAAAACCTAAAAATGGAGCACCTATTTGTTGCTTACTACTTAAAACCTTTTTTTTTTTTTTTTCTAAGTGGTATGTTATGAGTGCACTTGTAAGTGTTAAGTTCACATTAAGAAAATATAAAATAAAAGAGTACTTAGTATACCTAAATAGACCTTAGCCCATTAGCATAGGCTTTTGAGTTAGAGTTATATTTAATTATGTATATAAATGTATAGGGTAATTAATTTTTGCCCTCATGAACTACAGTACCTTAACACTTTTTTCCCCATGAAATACTAATTATGACACTTGACCTTATCAAACTACTATCTTATAACACTTTCTCCCATTCCGTTAGTCAAACGGGTTAAAACTAACAATCAACGGTCAAGTGACTTGCATATGCCATTTTAAATTTTTTTCCTTCCATTTTTGCCTTCACTTCAGATTTCTTTTATTAGAGTTTATGAGGGTATAAATGTCATTTTATTGATTTGAAATGAGAGCAAAAATGGAAGGAAAAAAATTTAAAATGATTGACCATTAGATTTAACCCATTTGACTGACGAAATTGGGAAAAGTGTCATAAGATGGTAGTTTGATAGGGTCAACTGTCATAGTTGATAATTTATGGAGGAAAAGTGTCAATGCATTGTAATTCATGAGGGTAAAAGATAATTATCTTTAAATGTATTCTTAGTAAAAACTCCATAATTACTTTATCTCCCAACATAGTAGTTCAATAGATTAGAGATCACACCTTGAAGGTCACTAATTCGAATCACTCTACCCTACTAAAAAAAAAAAAAGCTTATACCTTTCCTCGCCTTCTTGGTGAAGAAACTATAGGATTTCATCCGTTTGGATCTATTTTTCATTTTATTTGTAATTTCAGGCATTGTAGTAGTTGTTTTTTTCTAATGTTTATTGGGTTTTTAATTCTCTCCTTTCGTTGTTGTTGTTATTATTATTATTATTATTATTATATGTAATGGTAATGTTGCTAAAAAAATTGCATAATTACATATACGTGGTGTATTTTTGCTGTATAACATACACGAGCCAGAAATTTTGACTATATAGGAATTTCAATAAATTATTATTATTATATGTCCACACAAAGGGAGGGAAATGAGAAAGAGAATATTCGATCTAGTGACTTTTATGAGATGTAGTCTATAATTGATTAGAACTATCTATTGAAGACAAAAATTCTAAAATTTATTAATGTATTTCAGTTGTATTGTTATTAGTAGTAATGTTACTTGAACTCCCAAAACAAAAAAAAAAAGCAATGTTACGTGAAAAATGTGATGTTTCCACTTACATTTTTCTTTTAAAGGCAGGGTGTTGCATGTAATGCCTCCAAAATTAATCAATTAAAATTACTTGTAATTGCCGACAGTGTTTTTCAAATTAATTAATTGTAATTAACTGTGAGCACTACCATATATATCAATATCAAAGTTAATAAAATAGCGAAATGCAAAATAATAATAATAATAATAATAACAGAAAAAAAAAACTCTTGTAAAGTTTTTTTTTATAGTTTTTTGTGACGTGTACAACTAATTGAAAGTATGACAAATACTGTCTATGAGATATTGCTCCAATCCAAGCCTGTCGAGTGTCGAATGAACTCTAACCTTCGACCTCGCATTAGCACCTGCAAAATTGTAAAATAAATAAATGTTTTACAAGTGAAAAGGAAGCATCCACGACTTTGGAGGTATATCGTCACGGAATTTAGTTATGCGGTGAAAACAACTTTTTTTAGGGCATGTTTGATTTGTGAAATACATCCTTAGAATTGAATAGCTATTTCTATAAAGTAGTTATTTATTTGTTTGGTAAGACTCTATTCTTATAAAAAAAGTTATTTCCGTAAGAATCATTAATCACTTACACACAAAAATAGTTCATCTAAAATGAGAGGAATAGACAAATTTTTTATTTTTTTCCCAAAATACCAATTTTTCAAAATTTTATTTTAATCCTTAACTTTTTTTTATTAATAAAAAGGGAAAACCTAGAATTTCAAGGGATTGCTGGCCACCCTTGCAATTCTAGGTTTTTTTATTTATATTTTTTTTAAGAGTAGGATTTTTAGTAATTTTGGTTTAACTCTAATTATAATACATATGTTGTTAACGACCTAAAGAATAAGAATAATTATTCCATTCTACTTTCTTCTATTTCTAGTAATAACTATTCTTTTTCTTAATGGAATACTCAATTTGCGAACCAAACAAGCCCTTAGAGTTTTTAGGGTTTAAAATGAGCCGAAAGTCAAGTTTTTAGTGTTTTGAGTGCACAAAACTAATTTATCTCATGCCGGGATCAACATCCAGACTTTGGTGATTGATATTGGGGTTCTTTTTTTTAGAAAGAAAAAAAAATACATGGACATTATGAAAAAAATACAAACTCTTTTATAGCTTGACCACTTCTTTTGTAACTTATAAGAACATTTCCATTGGATGAGTCAAATTTTTATGCAAAATGACTCATTAAAACTCACTTTATCTACTTTAACTAATGAGTTTTTACATGCCTCTTACATCCGGTTAGTTATATTTTTATATATTAATTTAAATATTATTATTATATAAGGATTGTATTTTTCCTAAATATCCTATTTTTCAACTTTTGGGAAAAAAGATATGTAGAGAGAAATAGTAAGAGAAAATTTTGAAGAAAATGGAGATGTGGAAGAGAAATAGCATAAGAAAATTTTTGGAGAAGAGAAAGTAGGTGAGAAACAATAAAAAAAAAATGAAATAACTATTTAAATAGTGCTGCTACATGTAGCTTTTTTTTTTTAGCTCATTCAATAAAATATCTATTTTATCTTCTTTTTTGCTTCTCCAATGCATGAGGTATTTTATAAATTTAAGAGCCATTTTAGATAAAATGTCATTTGGCTCTTCCATTGGAACTACTCTAAAGGGGCTTGTTTAATAAGAAAAGAGTTTCTTTAATTTTTTATTTTTTGGTAACTTCAATTTAGATACCTAAAAATTATCATGCGATTTGACAACCCCAAACTTCAAAACCTCTAAATTTGAACTTCTAAACTTTCAATTACTATTAATTTGAACTTATCTATCAGATTTGAAACATTAAAAGTGAGATAATGATGTTTATGTCCCTAAATTTTGTTTATAAAATTTTAAATTCATCCTTAATTCCAAGTTAAAAAATAAAAAATAAATAAAGTAAAAAAAAAAAAGGCAAGGAAATTTTTGTCTTTTTATGTATTGTTGTTAGAAGTTAACGATTAAATCTAATGGAATGGTTCAAATTAGTTACAATTGAAAATTCAGGGATTCAAATTAAGCGGTTTTAAAGTTTTGCGAGTTTATCAAATCGTGTAGTAATTCAAGGGTCTAATCTATTTTTTTTTTTTTTTTTCTTTTTTCCTTGTAGCATTTAAGGATTCAAAGATGGATGAGTGTCTGGAGAGCCACATTTTGTGAATTCTAATTAATCAAATAATAGTGGTTTGATATATTCAAGGGTCTAACATCCACATGCTCTCATTCAATGAATGCGCTTTTGCATCCATAATAATAGTGGTTTTTAATTAAAAAGAAATTGTGGGTGTTAATGATAATCACCAACAATGGCAAAGATTGTACTATAGATTAACAAATATTTTATTAATTTGGTACTAAGAATTAGCTGCCACCTAATGCTTCCTCTCAAAAGATATGTTGTCACTTTCACACCCTTTTCAAAGCATCAATGAATTCCCAAATCCAAAAAAGCTTCAAAGAATTTCTACATTAGCTGAACAATCCCAAAAGACTTCATCCAAAGTGGCCAAAAGCTTATCTTTTTTTTTTTTTTTTTTAAATTTTTAATTTTTGCTAAAAGCCAAAAGTTTTTAATGTGCCCTTTTTTTTTTTGGTGACAATAATGGGCCCATTTTGTTATTGGATGTATCTCCTGAATAAGGGACCCAGCTAGGAAACAAAACCAAAGAAGCTGGAATTGCCACGTGGTCTCCTTAAAAAAAATATTGCTCTTTTGCATTTCATCTATGTAAAAAGGTAAGTAAATATTGGATGATGTTACCCATGATTTGAATCTTAAATCGCACACTATATAAGTATCACTCTGACACCAGTCTCGTTATCCATAAAAGCAGCAAAAAAAAGAAAACCTTTTGAGAAGCCCTGTCAATTGTCATCCAAGTTTCCATGGCTGAATTCACTGCAGATTTGCAAAGCTTTAGACCCTCTTTCCCTGTCTTGGATATTGATCCAAACATGGAGAGTCTGAGTGTGCTGACAACCTCAGACATGGATTTTCAGGGCTTCATGTCTTTCTCCAATGACAGATTCTTTGGCCATCAAGCGCCGGAATTCGCAGGAAACTTGGTGGAGAACTTTCCCGGTGCTGCCTATCAATTCAACCAGAATGTGGTGCCTGTTGCTGATCAGCCAGCAAACGTTGCGGCTGGAGATGAATTCCATGATAGTAGGAAAAGAAAAGCAATGGACGACAACGACAAGCCAGAGAACAGCTCTGGAACCTCGAGTCCCCCTGTTTCAGAATCTGGTTCTAGAAGGAAAAATGTAATGATTTCTTCTGTTTCCTTTTTCTTTTTCTTTTTTCTTTTTTTGTCCTTTTTTATAACTCAGGTATTCGGGCTTCACTCCGACTAAATCCCGAGAGACACCGTGTAAAGCGCCTCATCCACACGGGTCTCGGGTTTTTGCTCGCGAACTCAAACCTTATACCTGATGCTTCACAAGGCATGGAATTTGATCAACTTTGATGTTTGCAGAGTTCAGGAAGAGGGAAGAGACTCAAAATCATTGAGAAGGAAGAAGAGAAATCAAAGGAAGTGGTTCACGTTAGAGCCAGAAGAGGCCAAGCTACTGACAGCCACAGTTTAGCAGAAAGGGTAAATCTAATTAAGAATTTTTCCTTGGTTTTTCAAGTATATCTCGAAAGTTATCATGGGGTTGATAGATCACTGATGAATGTGTTATTTTCAATCAGGTTAGAAGAGGAAAGATTAACGAAAGACTCAGATGCTTGCAGGACATTGTCCCAGGATGCTATAAGGTAAGCAAAAATCATGTTCTTCTGCAATTTATTTTTGGTTCAAAATAATAAATATTCTAAAAATTTGCATTTTGGAAATTACAGAGCATGGGGATGGCAGTAATGCTAGATGAGATAATTAATTATGTGCAGTCCCTACAAAATCAAGTTGAGGTGAGCTAATTTTTTATTCATATTTGAAGTTAAAAAATGATTTTTTTTTTTTAATTTTTTTTACCTTAAAAACTTACATTTGTTTGAATTTGAATGCAGTTTCTTTCTATGAAGCTTACTGCAGCAAGCTCTTTTTACGACTTTAACTCAGAGACAGATGCTTTAGAAACATTGCAGGTGCTTCCCCTGAAGAGTTTTTTGCTCATTATTTTTTACAATTATAAGCTCATTAATTTAAGCATGAAAAAATATTTTTTTTATTATGGGTGGTGAAGAATAATACTTTTTTATTGTGCAGAGGGCCAAGGCATACGAGGCCAAAGAGTTAGAGAGATTGATGAAAGATGGGTATGGAGGACTGGCTTGCTTGCACTCAACGTGGTCCCTTTGACTTCACTTTTGGATGTTACTCATTGCCATACAACATGAACATCATTTCCCAATTTAAAAAGAAGAAAAAAAAATTATACTTGTTACCACTACATGCTCTATATGTAAAGGCACGACTGGTGGATATTCATACTTGTACAAGTTCTCCATATTTGGGAAATTCAATTGAGATATCAATAAAGTCTTATAATTTATAATTTTTCTTCCAAACCCTTCAAGACAGGGCTATTTTCCATGTCGGGTAAGCTCCGAATGCATAATTCCATCTGCAAAATATCGGTTGAGTGAGGATTTGAATGGTCAATCTCATAGTATTAATGGAATGAGTCGACTATTCAAAGGGACTCTTGGGACGGGTGAATATGACAAGTAGTCTAATATGATAATGAATGTATACATGTGTATGTCGGTAAACCCATATCATCCAAAGCAGCATTAGACAAAACCCGAGTTGATTGGACTTGAGTATGATGGGTTGTGCTTGTGTTTGTGTTTATAACCAAAATGAAATGAGACTTTTGAGACATTAAGATGCCTTAGTTATAATGAAGACAGGACATGCATTTGAGGCTGATAAAGACTCATCTAGAAAATGCCTCGTACAAGCAACATCTTACAACCAGAACATTACATGGACCTTTCCACTTCTTTGTTTATATTCCAAGAATTCTTCATTGACCATAAAGCTTCTTCTTTTTTACATGAGAATAAGATATTAAAAACAAAAACAACAACAAAAACAAAAACATACCAAACAAAGATAAAACAAAGAATAAGATATTAACATGTCTTTCTACAGTCAAGCTTCTAGTGAAATTCGATACAATGATCCATTTGGATCAGCTCTTGTCAAAAAAGAAAAAAAAAAAAAAGAATCTTCACAAAATTCTCATAGATTTCTACGTCTTTTAAAATTACTTCTTAATATTCAAAAACTCTTAATTTAAGGTATTTAACAATTTTAACATTCAATTTTTTGCAATGTCTCTCCGTTTCCATTAAATTCTGTAAAAATTTTCAAAATACCCCTATTTTGTTATTATAAAAAATAAAATAAAAAATTACAAAATTTCATACATTAGTCAGATTTTAATTTAATTTGCAAAAATACCTAACAAAAGGGGACATTGTAAAAGATTAAAAGTTCAATACCCTAAACTAAGAGTTTTTAAACTTTAGATAGTAATTTCAAAACACATGGAAGTTCAAGAGGATTTTGTGAAGTTTTCAAAAAAAAAAAAACTTAATGGTGGATAGACACTACCAAATCAACCCATTACACCCCTAAAATAGGACTGAAATAAGGGTGCAGTATGTGAATTAGGATCCTCTTCGGTTAATTTGAACCATAGTAATATGTGAATTAGGATTCTCTTTCCTCGAAAAATGAAAAGACAAAAGTACTATTCTAATATAACTACCTAGATACTCTTTAGTTTATCTTGTTCCGCTCTATGTAGCATTAATCTAATGATTAAGGCCAACTTCATAAAACGATTACTTAATCTTCAATTTTTATTGGGGGTTCATGGATCAAGCTGTGCATCATTTAATTACTCGATCTTATCTATATATGCACTACCCTTGTAACTAAGCTACAAAAATGTTCACTTATCTTGAGCTAGAGTACAACATTTCAAACATAATTAGGATGGCCGTAAATTCCATTTGCTACCAACCATTGATACGATCACAATCTGCTGCCATCACAAGTTGTTTTAGTATCCCGTGTCGTGTAGGGTCTAAGGCAACAACATTATTAGAAACAACTTGCATAAAACAACCATTTGTCGGCAACATTAGGAAACTGCTAATCTATTTGACACAAAAATTAGCATCATCCATGAGTCTACTTGTGTGGTGGAGACATTGTTTTTGGCTCAGTTTAAGTTTCTTTCTGTGCTGCAGTGCTTTGTGGTTGAGGTTGAGAGAGATTTATCGGTCGTAATTAAAGTTGTTAGATTTTATAATGATAAAATTATTCATGATATCACCAAACCTCTCTCGTATTCTGCTACCATTGGTAAAGCCCATGTTGTGCTAGCATTTCAAGATTGGAATGTTGTTGTTGTTGTATTTTTTTTTCTTCTAATTTTCTCATTATTTGCTTTATTTGAACTGCATTCTATTGTGCATATTTTGCAGTTAGAAGGGGCGCTTCTAATCTCGTGTTTTGAAACATTCCTGACTGGTCTCCCATTCTCTTTTCCTTTCCGAGCATGAATGGGAAAGACCTCCTATATATTGTACCACTTTCCTAATTTAATTTTTTTTTTTTTTAAAAAAAAGGCAAGGTCCCTGGGATAACAAGTGTTTTTTAATATGACAAGTCACTCATTGGCCAATCAAAGTGAACAAAAAGCATATGGATCCCACAAAACAGATGAATACAGAAAATCTAATGGATGTTGCCAATTCATTGAAGTGAATGATTTGAGGGGAGAAGTTATAGAGTGAAGATTGTGATGTATTGTTTTTAGTTTCCCAGTGGGAAGGGAAGAGAGGATAGATGCATTGCATCCATAGGATTGTGGGAGGGAGAGGACAGGGAGAATGGGCCAGAGCTTGCCCCAAAGAGGATGGGCAATGTTGGTTCTCCAACTCCTGTAAATGATAAGAGCTTCTTAACCTTTAAAGCAACTTTTGTTTCTCCTCCCACTAAATCTTTCTTCTTTGACACCCTTTTGACCAAGTCTTTGCCTGTCCCTTGGACCATGCATGAACAAGGAGGAAGAGGACTATAAAGGGTCCCATGCTAACTAAATGGATAGTGTCATATTCCCATTTGAGATGATATTAGGTGGAGCTTGAGAGAGGACTATAACATGGGCAAGTTCAAGGACCCTAGCTACTATACACTAAGTGCCTCATCATCAAGCTTCCAAAGTGGAAGGGGTTGTTAGCTGGTCACCAATCTTTATTTATACCCTACACCATAAACTAAAGAAAATCTTCTCATATGCATGCATTTTGTCATCATTTTCAGTCATTATTAATACTATTTAATATACTGTTATACAATTTGAGGATGTAGTAGAAAAAAAATTAGTCATTGATTTTTTATTTTCTATTTTACAAGTGATGATTCAATGGTTGATTTTTACAGTCACATCATCCCAACTGTATGGCACTATCACACTACTATAACAATTAAATAAATAGCATTACTCTTTGTTATGTAGTTATGTTTGTTTTGGCTTAAAATATTTTTTGTTAGAAAATGTATTCAGCTAAAAATACTTTTTAGTACTGAAAATCAACATATATTTCTTTTATTTTCATTCTATTATATTAGGCTATAAATATAAACTTTTTTTTATTCACAAGATAAAAATATGAATATAAAACAACTAAAAAAATCAACCTAAAAATTATGTTTAATTAAAATTATACAAATATTGACTAACAATGATCATATATTTTCATATAATCTTAGGAGTTGTGAGGCAAAGAGAGAATGATGGCAAAGAGGAGATACAAAGGATAAGGGTGTGTGAGAATAGAAAGCTTTCAAGTGTGGAATTGAGATTCAATGCAATTGTTTGCTCATATATATGTAATTTGGATAAGCAATTATGAGAAGACTCTTATGAGGCCCACCTACCCCAGTAATTATTCAAGCGATTCAAGACCTGCTTGAGTAGGTAGACTCCATAAAGGACACTCTTTACAATTACTTGCGTGAAAAAAGGGTGTGAGAGAGCAGCGAAAAATGATTTATGCAAATCAAAAGCTTAAAACATTTTACGTTTCATTAAGGTTTTTTTTTTTTTGGAAAAATATAAAAAAGTTCAAACTAAATATAACTTCAATGTTCAAAAAGTAATGAAGTAGTCCCTGAAACTACCAAAATGTAACAAAAAGGCCACTTATTTTTTTTATATTCCTATAATACCCCTATTCTTTTAATAAATAAAATAATAAAATAATTGTAAAAAAAACCCAACAAAACAAAAAATCAATGGGAGAGTTTTTTTTTTTAATTCCATAAAACATTTTATATATATATATATATATATATATATATACATACTAGCCCATTGGTTTTTTTTGTATTTTTTTAAAAAAATTATTTAGTTTTTTTTTTACAATTATTTTATTATTTTATTTGTTAAAAGAATAGGGGTATTATAAGAATATTAAAAAAATAAGTAGTATTTTTGTTATATTTTGATAGTTTGGAGGGCTACTTTATTATTTTTGAATATTGGGGAGGTAAAATTGTAAATGGCCGATAGTTTGAGGGCTTTATCTATATATATATATATATATATATATATATATATATTTTAATCAAATCAAAACATTTTCAGATTGATTAATATTTTCCTTTGTGTCAAATACTCCAAAATACCAAAATAAGAAAGAAAAAAAAAATCATGAAACACTTTTGGCCAAAAAAGGAGGCATTTTTTCTCTTTTTTATTTTATTTTTTCTTTAATCGAGTAAGTGAATACTTTAATCGAGATGAGCCGAAAAGTATTTGAGAACTCAACCCGATTTGGACAAACCTCATGTTTTTTGGGGGCTACAAAAGAAGTACAGTTGTAGAAAGCTTTACCTCGTTAGGCTGAAATTAGGTAACACTTGTTATCTATCCACTAAAGGCACGGCTATAATTGCCTAGATTCTATTTTTTCACGCGTAGTAAATCTTGTTTGCCTTTTTATAGAAACTTTGATGGGTCAAGTTAACTTAACAAAATTTTGGGGTAATTATTTTTTGTTCCATAAACTATAGTGCTTTGATACTTTTTCTTTATAAATTATCAATTATGACATTTGATCCTATTAAACTACCATCTTATGACATTTTTCCTCTTTCTGTCAGTCAAATGGACAGTTAATGGAGAGAGAATTTTTTTTTTTCCATTTTTGCCCCCACTTTAGGAGGGTATAAGTGTCATTTTAGTGATTTGAATTGGGGGCAACAATGGGAGAAAAAATTCTCTCTCAGTTGACTGTTAATTTTAACTTCTTTGACCGATGAAAGGGTGGGAAGTGTTATAAAATGGTAGTTTGATGGGGTCAAGTGTCATAATTTATAATTTATGAGGGAAAAGTGTTAAGGTGCTGTAGTTCATAGGACCAAAAAGTAATTACCCCGCAAATTTTTTTCTCTTTTTGTTTATATATAAAGAGTATCCCTTTTAAAACAATAATAATAATAATAATTAGGGTTAATTACATTTTAACTTCTAAAGTTTTAGCTGATTTTCAAATCAACATCCAATATTTCAATTTTTACAATACAACACACCAAAGTTTAAATTTTTTTCAATTCAACTTATCTGTTAGTCACAACCGTCTTCTCTTACAGAAATGTGATCACATGACCCGCACGTGATCACTTATGCTTATTCCTTCTCTAAAAAAGGCCCCCAACCCGTGCTGGTTCCACATGTGCTCCACCCCTTCCACGTCAATTGTGAACACCAACAAGAACAAAGGTAGCGACCCTAGCTCGTATATTTTGAACCGCTTCTGCACCCTCATCTAGCTTTATAGCCTCTCCAGGTACCTCCCTTCCCTCCACTTTCTCAGATTGATAACCATCACCCCTGTGTTGAAATATCAAGCCCTCTTCCCCTTCAACGACGCCGCAAACTCCCGGTTCACCTAGAATGTGGCCGTGAAGTAGCTCGTGAAATTCGCGTGGCAGTATTTGGGTGCGCCCAACACTTGATTGCCTAGATCAATGCTCCATAGCTTATCCACGTCGTCCACCACAATCAGGTTGTAGTCAAAGCAGATGATGCGACCGGCAATGGAAAGAAGGAGGTCGGTGAGGTAGATGCGCGCGTAATTGAGAGGCTGGTCAAGTGCTTGCTGGACAGAGTATGAGATCATGCCCTTCACGAGGTTGGAGTCTAAGTGGTAAAGGCGGAAGCTTAGGTATGAGAAGGTCGTGGTGACAACGTGGTAGATATCATCGTGGCCGCGCTCGATGATGATGAAGTGGAACAAGATATTTTCTAGGCAAGACGTGTGATGGAGCACTGAGAACACTCCTAGCACTAAGCCTCACAAGTAGGTAACGTCCAGCGTCATCACGATGTGGATGAGCCACCAGTTGTTGAGCAAGGAGGACCTTACCACTCGAGGGCATCCTTGTCCATTCCAAAATACCTTTGCTTCTTTGAAATCTGGGAGCTCTCTGACTACACCTCTCACAAGGAAGCTTACGATGATGAGAAAAATGAGGATCAAGTGTGTAACGACCTAGAGAAAAGCGCTAGCCACATCTGTGCTATCACCCCAAAAGGACTAGTTAATTTGGAGCTTCTTTAAAATTTATTATAAAGCCCAGTTTCACCAAATAACTAGGCAATGTGAGACTCAGCACCTATGACCATCTTTGTAAATCACTCATTCTATATGGACTTCTTCTCATCCTCCCAATATGGGACTGGGGTGTTACAAACTCCCCCTCTTAAATTCTTGACGTCCTCGTAAAGGCCACGTCATGCAATGCTTTAGTACCACATGACCTAGTGCTATTAGGTGGTTTGATACCACTTGTAATGACCTAGAGAAAAGTGCTAGCTACATCTGCGCTATCATCCCAAAAGAACTAGTTAATTTGGAGTTTCTCTAGAATTCATTATAAAGCCTAACTTCATCAAGTAACTAGGCAATGTGAGACTTAGCACCTATGACCATCTTTGTAAATCACCCACTCTATGTGAGCTTCTTCTCATCTTCCTAATATGGGATTGGAGTGTTACAAAGTAGCACTTCGTTGGCATGGTTTGGTGGGTAAAGCAATTGTGAAGGAATGAGAGAGGAGTAAGAGAAGGAGAGCGGGTCATGTTAGGGGCATTTTGGGAAAGGAATAAGCTTAAGTGATCACATGCGGGTCACGTGATCACATTTTTGTCCAAGAAGAATGATGAGTGCCAAATATTGTATATTTGAGCCCCTTAATTTGCATTTGTTAATCATTTAACCTTATTATTATATGATGTTTTGTGTAGTTCTGTGTTTTTGGTGTTTTGTAAGTTACTGAAGAAAAACTATAGCTAATTCCATTGATTCTAGGGCTTAAGACACTTCAAGGAGCTTTGACAGCAAATTTGGATTGAGCGAGGATTTGCACCCGACGAGTCTCACTAAAAATGCCATATCTAAAGCTATAGAACTCGAATTGGAGCATTCTTGGTGGAATTAGAAAGCTTACTCAAAGATCTACAAATTCATTTTTTACAAGAGTTTGCTAATTATGACGATAACTAGGTCAAAAAGGTCTTCATTGGCAAGCCGTCCCAACGGTGATTTTCCCATTCGAATGACCCATGTCTGACACGCATCCAGCAGCCCTCAAACCCTAACTTAGGGTTATAAATACCATATTTTCTCTAGGAAAACATACGGAGACGTGCTAGGAGCGCCGTTCTTGGTCGTTTTCGTGTTTTTCTGAGTTTTTAGAGCTCTGAACTCCAATTCTTTTATAAGTACTTTGATTTTAATGAATTTAATTAGTTTCTTTATGATTCCTTCTGTTATGAGAGGCTAATTCTTCAATTAAGGTTGAAGATGAAGCCTCGCCATTGATTAGTTTTAGGGGAAACTTCACAAAACCCCCTAAACTTTCACCCGTTTTGAAATACCCCCCTTAAACTTCAAAAACTTTCAATTTACCCCCCTGAACTTTTAATTGCTCTCAATTTAGACACCTCCGTATAAATTAGAGTTTAAAATTTTATAAAAAGACCAAAATACCCTTGATTTTTATTTTTTAAAAAAATCTATGGAAGTTGGAATTTTATATAGAAGTCACCGTTTCAAATTAACTATTTAAAATTCCAACTTTCAAAACGTTTTTTTTTAAATGAAAATTAGGGGTATTTTGGTCTTTTTTAAAAAATTTTAAAACCTAATTTGTACCGGGGGGTCCAAATTCAGAGCAATTGAAAGTTTGGTGGGTTAAATTGAAAGTTTTTAAAGTTTGGGGGGGTATTTCAAAGCGAGTGGAAGTTCACGGGTGTTTTGTGAAGTTTCTCCTTAGTTTTATGTTTTCATGTTTTGTTCGTATAATTCCAACCTTAATGCAATGTGTGTTCATTTCAATTCAATTATGTGACAAAACTGTGTTTGATTGTGCTAAAAGTATATATTCATTATATTTCATTTGACGGATACATTATATCTCTTGATTTACATTGGATATCAATTGTCTTTTGTGCAAAGTATAGATACATTGAATCTTTTGAACTAAATTTGATATACATTGTCTTTTGTTATATGAATAGATTCATTGAATCTTTTAATATGAATAATAGAACATGCATAAGGTTTAATTGTTTGTCGGATGTATGAATTAAAACATGAGAATGTATGTTTTAATTTGGTGAGATGGATTCTGAAAACTTTAGTCATTTATCATTTGATTATTGTTATTTCGTTTAATTTATGTTTGTTTATTATTTTATTCAAAAATCCAAAAATTCTTAACTAGGTTAAAATAGAATTAGCTTAGATAAGAATTAGTTTTCACAACACAATTCTCAGTGGATCGACTTCGCACTTGCACATGTTGTACTGCATACGACTCATGCGCTTGCAAGTAATTATAATTTGCACAACAAAGATGATTGTAACTAATGGATAGGTCGAATTGAAAAAATTTTAGACTTCAGTGGGGTGAATTGTAAAAATTGAAACATTAAAGGTTAAATTGAAAATCAGCTCAAATGTTGGAGGACAAAGTTTAATTAGCCCTAATAATTATATATCCATCAATTAATGAGCAACCCAAACCAATTAAGTAATTTGAGAGGTTTGCTATTTGGCAGATTTATCATCATTAGAAATGTTGCTAAGCACTTACAAGTAAATTATTTTATTATCATTTTTTTAAAAAAAAAAAAAAAAAAGTGGATGTGAATGTGCCATGTAGACATGAATATTAGGAGATATATGGACACTTGAAAATGTTGAGTAGCATTTTTCATAGAAAGCCCTTCCATTAAGATGTGATGTAAAATCTCATTTTACAACTTTCAATAGAAATTTAACACATCAAGTAAAAATATAATTTATAATGGAAAGAAAAACAAGTTATTTTTAATCAAAATTAATCTCATTAACTTTTTCATTCATTCTAACCGAACACCCACCACCCACCTCGAAACTCCCGACACTAGAGTCTCTAAAATCAACTATTTATTATATGTGGGTGAGTGTAAAAGGAATAAAGTCTTACATTAAAAAGATGTAAGAAGTGTGAGTGATTAATATATTATTATTGGGCCCAAATTCATAGGCTTAACTTTTGGGTTGTGTGGTGTTCCAACATACTATATTATGGGCTCATTTAAAGACTCTCCAATGCATCAATCTGCCTAACAAGTGGTATTAAACTGATGGTGGCATGAGGTATGGTAAAGTAACGCAAGCACAAACAAAAAGTGCTTAGAGTACAAATGGTGTGAGGTGCAAGCATGGATGAGCATCCTTTGAGTGAAAGGCAAATGTTCATAGCATAAGCTTGCTGAAGTAAGAACAAATGTGCAAGCTATCAACATGAATGAGGGTTCTTAGAAAATGAGTAAAAAAATTTATGGCACAAGTACAAGGCATAAAGTCTATGGAGTACTTGTGACAACCCGCTTAATAAAATATAACCATTTTTTTAAAAAACATTATCCACAACAAGTGGATTGTCACAATGGCATGGCTATACTATAGTATACCACGAACCTGTACAGTAACCTGATTGACAATATAATATGTCTCACAGAGTTACATGCATACTCATTGATTCATTAGAGTTCATATCTTTTACAGCGAAAACTAAATATGTTAAACATACATAACACTACAGAGCTTAATAATACATCTAAGTGATTAAAGCTTACATACAAAAGAATGACAATACAAAAGTATCACATGCGACATGAGCCATATATAAAATATCTAGGTCTAACCATTTACATGAATGCTCTATAAAATAGGGCTATCAACAAGTCCAACAAAATATATATATACATCTAATGTATCGATCCTTCAAATGTCATAGTATCCCAAGTGCCTTGCTACTGGGTCATCATCTAATGCTTTTGTCCTTGCATCCACGTCCACAACATCATCTGCATCCCGATAACCTAAGATGTAGATGAAATTATGAGCTCACTGCCTTTATAAAATAGAGATCTCAACAGTATAGAATGTACTAGATTTTCAAAATAAACCATCAATTGAAAACATACTAAATTAGTTGTGAGAATATACGTAAGCCTACTTTTTCTTCTTGGGTCATGTATATACTAACTCATCTAACTTTATACATACTTACAATCATATAGTTTAGCAATAAAACATATTAAAAGTTATCATGCATCATTTATCCGTAATGATGTACATATGCACAGTTACATCTCCTGTCTCATATGCACACTGATACGTCTAGTATAAAAATTATCATAAAACATCATAAAACCTTATATGCAACCATTCATATCGATATACGTTATGTGCAGTTACATCTCCTACACATAGGCATATGGATATGTCTAGTATAAAAACTCATATAAACAAATCTCATCATCATAAAGTCATATGTCATGTATGCTTATGCAACATCATCTCCTTCATATCATCCATACATATACATAAATAACATCATCTCTATCACATCATCCGCCATAAATATATAATATATATAACATCATTTTCATTAGGTACATACCATCTTCTACGATAGCGTGAGGTTATCTCATCATTACTGAAGTTGAATCACCGTTTTCATTTCAATGCTTATGCTCATGTTCATAAATGTTCATCTCATAAATAGTTATATCACAAAATAATACTCATAACTTAGTCATCATACTATCTTGTAAACTCATAATTGCTCATAAAAGCTGTTCATCAAAATATCTTATAAAACATCATTAATTCAACAAAGTATCATAAAACTTAAATCATGAAATATCATTAAATTATATAAACCTCATAAAACTCAAATAATGAAATATCATTAAATCGATAAAGTATCATAAAATATATCAACCATAAAATAACAAAACTTTGCCCAGTAAGTAAAATACTTACAGGAAACATCATTAAATCATCAAAGCATCATAAAACATATTGTAAACCTTAAAACATAGTATCTTTCACCCAGTAAGTAAAATACTTACCTTGATCCGCTTGGGTTCTCTTAGTAACTCAACCCACTTGCGAATACCTATGTATTTGCATAATAAATAAATAGTTAAACTCTACACCGTGCTCTAACAACTCAAACCCCTCCAAGATACTTGAACCCTATAAGTATCTCTCACAATAAGGGAACCCATAGAATTCTAGGGTTTCTATTTAACATAATTTTCGTTTATAATATTAACTCATAAAGAATCTAGAAGGTTAAACACTTTAAAAATACCTAAATCAACACTTAGACAAAACTAGAGTTTTTGGTCTTACATTGATCCTTAGTGAAGTTTGAAGTTCCAAGCCACACAACTTCAACTCAAGAACCCCAAAGAACGTTTAAAAGTCATATACTCAAGGAATGTTTAAAAGTCCTATAAACACAAGAACCCCAAAAAAATTTGAAAGATTTAGCAAAAACCCCCCAACAATCTATGTCAAACTAAGAAAACTAAGGGTTTATGGATTTACCTCAACCAATCGATGAAAATGACGATCTAACCTCAAGGAACACGTTTCTGGGATTGGATTTGCCTTAAGAAGCTTCAAATAATCAATACCCAGGGTTTGGGTACAAACCTTAGGGAAAGAGAGGAGGAAATCGGGTGGGAGAAGGAAAAATAGGGAGAAAATGAGCTGAATTCACAGTTCAACTATTTTCACCTGAACCATGTACGGACATGCTAGTGGGATGTCCGGACACACATAACACCTAAGCTCCCTGCCATGCATGTTTGCAAGAATGTCTGGACACACGGGGGGACAGGCAACTCCTTGCCTAAGCTATCAGACACCTAATCTCCCTATTCGGACACCACTTTTCAGTTTGTTTGATACACTCATCCACAACACTTATTTCCACTGTAAACATTAAAGTAAATGTCTTTTATATTTCTTTATATGTCACTTTACTTTAAGTTTACATTGTAAATAAGGAAATACCTTCAATTTGGATCCAAATAAAAATACTAGAAAATCAAATTCCTAGTAGATCAAAATCCAAAAATTCAGTTTTAGTACAAAATGTGATTTTCGACAGCTCATAACAAAAGTTTCATCAATGTTCACCAATGTAAACCCCATCATAAAATCTCATAAAATCACAATTGACTATCTAATATATGAGGAGCAAGTGCAGTAGGAAATTATCATGAAAATTTCAATAATTGAAAAAGTCATTTTTCAGACTTAGCCAAATTTAGAACAAACATATTTTTCATCTAATTTCTTGGGCGTTACAATACTGACAAAGGTGCGTGGCATAGGCAAACCCTACATAGCCCACAAAGAGATCTTGGAGAAGGCCCATAAGATTGATAGAAAGCTTTTGTTGGTCATGACGGAGTCATGGACTCACACATAAGAGGGAGAGTGTTGAGTATATATATGGGAGTGTAAAAGAAATAAAGTCTCACATTGAAAAGATGTAAGAAGTATGAATTGTTAATATAGCATCGTTGGGCCTAAACCCATAAGATTAAGATTTGAGTTGTGTGGTATCCAACATGCTATATTATGAGCTTACTAACACCAACTAAGATCAGTAGCTTCAAAGTGAGGTGTTTTCTTCCTATTAGAGGATGCAAAACACTTAATTTGCACCATGACTTGATTCAAGTTATTATCTTTCTCATATCATCTTCTTAATTAGTGTAATTTAACCTAAAGTTTTAGTAATTGATCCAAGCTCTTATTTTTAACAGTAAATCCTCTTATTTTTAGGCCACTTATGAAGTTAAATAAAGTTTCACTAAAATATAATATCTCTACCTCTCTAGCTCGTTGTCCCATACCGAGTGTTTTGATTCTCTTTCTTGGTATTATAAGTTATTCCCTATGCCAAAAAGTTTGTTGTTTTCCTTTACCTCTAATCTTGAAATATATTTGATTCATTTTTCATCAACATTATTGAATAATTTTGTTATAATAATGGAAATAACATGTTTCACTTCACTTCATTAATTATAGACAAAAAATAATGAAAATAAATCAAATAGAAGACATATCTTTTTTTTTTTTTGGCATGTCTACACAAGTGATGGGAGAGAGGGGATTCGAGCTATTGACTTCCTCTTTACGAGATGTGATTTACAACCGATTGAGCTACCCCTTGGATACTAATAGAAGACACATCTTATATATTGGAAAACGAAAGAAAAACTGTGGTTTATATATATTTTTTGGGTTAAATTTACTTTACCCCTAAGTTTAAGGAGTTTTTCAGTTTGAACTTCAATGTTTAAAAATTGGCAATATACCCCTCTAATGTTTCAAACATTTTCAATTCAGACCTTTTGTTACTAATTTCCATCAAATTGGGCAAAAATCTATGAAATTACGTAATTGTCCTCAATTTTTTTTTTTTTTAATTTTCATCTAATTAGACGAAAATTAGTAACGGAGGGTTTGAATTGAAATTTTTTGAAACATTAGGAGGTATATTGCCAATTTTTAAACATTGAGGTTCGAATTAAAAAACTCCTGAAACTTCAGGAGGTATAGTGAATTTAACCCTTATTTTTCCTTCCATTTTTTAAAAAAATTTTGTATCAAACAACCTTATGAAATTGAAGATAGAATAAATAATTCATATATAATGTATAAAAACATCTCTAACAATGTAACTAAACTAGGAAAAATAGCTATATTTAGCTATTTTGGCCTTTTTTTATTTTTTTTTTGTTCCAACATAATAGCTTAGGATTAGCTATTATACCTTAACTGCTACAGTGAATAGCTACAAACTGTAGCACATTTAGATTGAATATAATATTATTTAATATTATTTTTAATATAATATAATATTATTTTTAATATTACTTTTTCTTTGATTTGGTATTCAATATCCTCCTTCTGCAGCTACCATTCGCAACAACAAAAATAAAATAAAATAAAAACAAAAAAACCAAAACAAAACAAAAAAAATTCAAGTAACCATTGGCGTCCAAGCCGAAACACGATCAGTCAAAAATTCTCTAGTGATCGCCATCAACGACCTACCATTGCCAAAGATCTGAGCCTAGACCTGCATTGCTGTTGATCCTCCAAATTGGATTGCCAGAGACCCATAGGACTGTTGTTTGAAACAAGCCAGACATGCAAAGCCACGTCCCCAACCCACCACAGCTTGAGACCCAAGAACATCGCAATCCACCACTGCCGGAGCAAGCCCAATGATCATTGTTGCAAGACAGCCCAGCCACCTATAGAGGTTGGCTTTTCTCTCTCTTTGTTTTTTCCCTTTTGATTACCTTTTACCTTTTCTCTCTCTTTCCAATTTCAATATTGTCTTTTTATGGGTGTTTTGAAGCGACAAGAGGATGGGTAATTTTGTTTTTCTCTTTAATTAAGTATTGACAATAATATAATAAAAAAAAAAAGAGAAATAATATTTTAAAGTAAGTAGCTAATAGAATAGAGAATCTGTTGGAATTGACATTAAAAAATAGGTAGCTAAAATAAAGAATTGTATTGTTTGATTAGCTATAATAGCTATTACAGCTAGAAATACTCTAAGAGTAAACCAAATTTAAAAATTAATATTCACGAGAATCCTTTAGATTTTTAATTATTCCCAAACGTGGAGACTATATATTTTCATTGGGAATATAGATTTTTAAGCATCACATTCCCAAAAATGTAAATGCCCAAAAAAAAAAAAGATTTTGTAACCAAACGTTACGTTAATGCAATGCAAACATGATATTGAAAGGCTTGGAAACAAAAAAGAAATTATGGCTACACTTAATTATTAAAGAGTCAAATTTTTACAAGCTTGATTAGTATTATTTGTTTTAAGAATCTTCACAAGTCTTGATAGAATTTGGTCAGATTATAACTTATTTGGTCTTGAGGGAGCGCATGCAGCTCTCGTTGTCTAAGTCTTTTTGAGTAATTCCCAACAAATATGTACTATTATAGTAACGTCTATATAGAGTAGTCATAATTGATCGGCCAATCTCTTGACATTTTTGCTTAGAAAAAACAAATTCTTTACTTAACACACTCAAATTTTCTACAAATTAATAAAAGTGACATGAGTTTCCTAAGCCTATGAGAAACACATGTTGTTATTAAAAAAATATTTGTTTATCACATGCTTTTTTAATAAGTTAAAAGACATATGTTATGTCTAGAGATTAGTTTATAAGGATGTCCCCTAAACTGGTATGTTAAAAACTTAACACAACTTTAAAATGTGTTACTTATGATTAAGGGTGATGGTTTAGTGGTCCAAAAAAATTCCAAAGTGGTCAGGATATGTACTAGGGCGTGAGTTTGAATTTTCACAATAGAAAATCCTCACATATGCCTTATTAGTAGTAGCTGCCTTGAATTTTCAGTGATGTCCTAGTGGCTTAGTCGGTCATCCTACAATTTTTTAATTATATATATAAAAAAAGGGTGTTACTTGAATTATCTGTACAAGTTTTAGAGCCTTGTAGTTTTGCCGGTGAGATGATGAAACAATGCTTATTATATTCATCTCATCTAAAGTTCCATGTTATGAAACTTTGATTTCTTGCTTCAATTACAAATGATTTACTAAAATGAAACGATCATCAGACTCAAATGAGTATTCAATAATTACGATTGTCGACTTCAACATTCGTTTTCTTGTGTGAGATAAACTTTTTCCCACAAGAGTAAGGTTGATTTATTAACTTGATATGTTTGACTCCATGAATTTTTCATTAAAGAGATATTGTATTCTCTCTAGTTCAAATGAACAGGAAATGAATTAGTTCTTTTAAATAAAAGAACAAAATTATCATTATATATATATATAAAAAAAATAATTTTACCCTTCTATTTAAAATAATCGACTTTTCTCCAATGCAAATTTCACTATAGGTGGCTGAGAGTCAAAAGCTTTTTGAATTTTTCAAGATGGAGATGGTGGTGGTGGTGTGGATTTATGCTCTTTACTTTGTGTAATTGGGGCAGCATACCCTATCTTCATCTTGGTGGACTATCAGATCACTAGACAAAAGGCCCAAAAGCCCACGCAATTACTCCTAGGCTTCGCAAAATTAGGCCTAGACTTTGCCTTTTATATGGGCTTCTTCTTCTTCTTCTTCTTTTCTTTTCTTTTTTTTTTCTTTTTTTCTTTTTTTTCCTTACAACCATCTTTTTCTCTTAGAAGGTGTTTATGTGTGTGTGTGTATATATATATATATATATATATATATATATATATATTATTATTATTATTTTTGTTGGGTGTAAGAGTAAGGATGGGCAAAACCTGCATATCTCGCCCTGTCCTCCCTAATCCGCCACTCAAACTCGGATTTGGGCCAAATATTAGGATACTTGCATAGAGCAGTTTGCAGGTAACATTTTTTTTAAAAAAATTTGATACTTGCCCTGCCTCACAATAATACTAACCTTTATTATTATTATTATTATTATTATTATTATTATTATTATTATTTTGTTGGGTGTAAGAGTAGGGGTGGACAAAACCTACATAACCCGTCCTGTCCTCCCTGATCCGCCACTCAAACCCGGATCTAGGTCAAATATTAGGATACCCATATAGAGCAGTTTACGGGTAACATTTTTTGAAATTTTTGGGCACCTGCCCTACCTTGTAAGAGCATCCACTGCAGCCTCTTCAAATTTTCCTCTTCAAAATAACCAAAAACACACTTTTGGTTATTTTAACAGTTCACTTTTTTAGAGCACACTTTTCAGCCTCTCTACTTTAACAATTCACTTTCACTATTTAATTAAAATATTATTTTTCTATTTCCTCCTTTACTTTATTTTTCATTAAAATATTATTTTTCTCTTTCTTCTTTACTTTATTTTGCAGACTTCGGGTGAGCATACCAGACGCTCCACCATTAACGAAGGGCTTCACGGTCGGCCACACACCAGTGGCTTTGGACTTCTTGGCCTCCCATTCTTTTCTTGGATTCAAAGATAGATGGGAGCTCAAAGGAGAGAGGAAGAGACAGCAAGAGAAAGAAAAAATGGCTTCCACAAAAAAAAACAGAGGAAAGAAAATGCAGAAAACGTGGAAAGGGACGAAAATGCAGAGAAAAATGGAGGAAAGAAAATGCAGAGAAACGTCCGTTGTTTCACCGACAAACCTAAACGGCAAGGAGAAACCACTCGTCTCCGGGCTCTGCCGGAGATACCTTACTGGAACTTTGCGCCAGAGTGACCCACAGTGTCACATCCTTGCGCTTACACTCAGCCTTGACAATGATGCTGAGAGGAGAAGAAAAGAACAGAGGGTGCGGTCCTCATGAGGAAAGAAAAGAAAGGAGAGAGAAATAGAAAAGGAAAAGAGGGAGAAAATATAATTGTTTAAAGAGTAGAGAGGAATAGTAAATGTTAAATGAAAGAATACTGTTCATCTTGTTAAGTTTTGGTTAAAATGGAGAGTCTGAAAAGTGGGGATTTTGGGCCTTTTTGTTAAATTGGCTCTTCAAACTAACCAAAAATTGGGTTTGAAGAGCCTGCAGTGGGTGCTCTAATAATACTAACCCTAAAATCCTAATACTCACAATAACCCATCCATCATCTTATTCTTTCTTCACGTTGCTTCTTCTTTCTTCATGTTCTTGTTCTTTCCTCTTTCTCTTTCTCTCCTTTGTACCTCCCACTCTCTTGTTTGCGCCCCTCCCTCTCTCTCACTCTAGGTGATGTAAATCCATCCAAACCCGTATCATCCACTCCACCTCGCAATTCAGCGGATGTTATTCATTATAGCTAAGTTGTGGGTCTAATTTTTAATAATCGCAACTAGCTAGATAGATGCCAAAATACTCAATACCTGACCTAATTTGACCATGCCCACCTCTAAATAAAAGCATTTATATTTCATATTGGACTCAATATAGTAACTTTTTAACTATTTTGGCTAGTCTAAGTCGAGGCTTGTAGCTTGAGCCAGGCAGGCGAGCCGAGCCGAGGCTTGTATAGAACCGAGGGCTCGGCGAGCTCACGAGCAGCTCGGCTAATTTGCAAGCCTAATTTTGCCTATAATTTAAATAAATTTATATTAACTATAAACTTAAAAGATAATTTATACTTGTTAAGTTTATAATTTATAAATATAATTATTATATTCATATAATTTATCTTATATAATATAACATTTAAGTTTGTATTATTGAATATAATGTCAATTGTCATTTGTCACATCCTAAAGAGTAACGTCATTGATTAAGTGCACATTGTTGACTAACTTTCTAATTGTCACCTATGTTTTTAATTGCTTAGATTCTTAGAGCATAGTTACTAAATTTGATATTATTTTAATATTCATATCAAGATCTTGATATAATTTATTTCTATATTTTACTTGATACTTGTTACTCGTTAGTTGTTATTTGTTAAAGTTAAGTTAGTATATGATGTATATCATATATTGTAGATAATAAACATATCATATATAAATATATATTATAATTTATTAATTTATAAGTATAAAACTAAGTTAAACTAATTTAATTTTATACAATTAATTAATATAACATTTAAGTTTGTATTATTGTATATAATGTCAATTGTTATTTGTCACACCTAAAGAGATACATTAAGGTCATTTAAGTTTGTATACATTAATGTGATTATAATTTATAAATGGTAAGAAATACATTAGTTACTTAATTAATAATCATTTAATCTACTCGTGAGCGATGTCGAGCTAATTTGATTCGAAAACTGTCGAGCGAAGCTCGGCGAGCTGTCGTGTGTCGGCTCATTTACAGGCCTAGAAATGAGTAAAATTTGTTGAGCTACTACAATATTCTACTCAACAAATTTGTTGAGCACTATAATAGCTCAATAAATTCTTAGTTACATAATAATAAAAAATATCTTTTTTTTTTTCTTTTTCTTTTTAAGAATAAAAAAGAGATAAAAAATAATTAATTTAAATAAAAAAATAAAAAATAATAATTAAAATGTTGAGCCGCATATTAGTAATTTTAAAAAATAAATAGTAAAAATAAAAAAAATTACTAAATTTTAATTAAATATTTGTTAAACCAAATACAACCAACAGAAACCTATTATTGGAATAAGTCCATGGACTGATCACCAAATGGGGTAAAGAAAATATTCAAACACAGGTCAACACGGCCAAAAACATGTGAATCTTTATTTTTTTATTTATTTTTTGACATGTTTATATAAGAGGGGTCGGAGGATTTGAATTAGTAATTTCGATTTCATGAGACGTGATCTCAGTTGATTGAATTATCTCAAGACAAAAAAAAAAAAAAACACGTAAATTAAAAAGCCATTCAATCTCAATTTCAATCTCAATCTACGATAAGCAATTCAATTGGCTGGACAATGCTAATGATATCGAACTTATTAGTTCGAATAAAAAAAAATCTACCTTCTTCTATGTGTTCTTAATTCTCATAAATCTTTTTTTTTTTTTTTAAAATTTATTCTTTGATAAATTTGAAGAGAGAGAATGAGGCCCATATACTCGATCGTTCTCTGATCCTGAGATGTGGACTGATCTTCTTCTTTCTTTGATTCTTTCCATTTCTATTCCTCCAAATCTACAGTCTCTAATCTGACTTTTAACTCATTTAAACCAGTCAAACACGAACGCGTACTTGTTTTTCCCTGTACCTGTCCTCTTCTGATCCTCTCCCAACCGCGAAACTCGAACAGGAAAAGCTGCTGATGATGAAAGCTCCTTGATAACTTTCTCTCTCTCGGTCGCTACCTTTTCTTTTTTCTGGCATAACCACCATATCAAGAAAGAACACTAAATATCTCTGATGGATAGTGCCGGAGATGACCCTTCTCTGCTTTATCAGTATACGTAATCCCCTTTGAGTTTCGCAAATTGGTGTAATGGGTTTGTTGATAATGCTTCTGTGCATAAACTCCGAGATGGGTCTCTTGAAATGTTGCAGAATCCAAGAGAATTTCGTGTTCGAAGTTGAGGATTTTGGAGAATTTGAAGGTGAAAGCTGAAGGGGTCTGAATATACGTTCTGAGGTAAGTTTCATTGTGCTGATCTTAGTGAAAAAGTTGTTGGGATTAGATTGTTGATGAAGTTTGGTTCTTGGGTTTCGAATAATTTCTTTTTAATTACTAATTCGCCATGGGTTTTTGTCAAGTTGAAGAGGCTGGAAGTCTTGGTGTAAGATTTGATCATTGAGATTTGTCAGTTTTATTTTGAGTTTTCTGTTGCTGTACCTAAAACAAGTTGTCGGAATAAGGCTGTTAAAAGGGTTTGATCATTGCATTTTGATTTTTAAGTAGATATGGGGACTTTTTTATTTTTATTTTTTATTCCATGAGAAATCCGTGATGGACTTCTGGCAAAGTGAAGGATTAAAAGTTACATCGCTCAAATTGGTACTTGCCATTTTGAACAGATAAGTAATTTAGTGAGTTATATGGTGATTTGTGTGAAATTGCAGGCAGTTTAAGTAAGTGGTGTATGGCTGATACTGGGCTTCTACTCAAATTGTATCGAGTGAGAAAGCTGTTATCAATTTTCTAAGAAGTAGCAGAGATTGAAAGTACTGTGGTTAAATTTGTTTTTATTTTGTATATGATATCAGCGATTTTTCTCTGTTACTTGGTTGTTAATTAAAAGGCATCTTAAGTGGGTAATCTATGTTGGTTCCTGTTTAAATTATTTGGCAATGAAAGTATCATTGGAGAAACTTGATGCTTAAATTAAAAGAAAAGGGCATCTGCACGGGTTTCATCAAATGTAGCTTACTTTAACGGTGGTATTGATGAAATTGATGTTTCTAATTGAATGCCAGAATTGTGACAGGCAACTGAGTGGTGGATTTCAGTTAAAGAAGATAGTGAGTGGAAAATTGGAGATGGCTGTCGCAAGCAAAACCAGAATTATGCTTGAAGGTCTGGTAAGAGAAGGATCATTCAAATGGTTGCTTAGCAACCGGAGTTCCTTCAATGAAGAATTTGAAGAGATGGGAAGGTCCCCATCTGCCGAGAGGAATTGGATACCGGAGCTTTCTGCAGTTGCAAATATTGTGGTTCGTAGATGCTCAAAGTAAGTTCAGCACCGTGTATCTTCTATTCTGTAATTTTTGCATGCTTAGTTAATTAGAGATCTTGTAGAAATTTCTTCAAGTGTTACTTGAAACTTCTTGGTAATGTTGTGTTCTTAGTATGAATATCAGGTGTCCTAACTTTATTCAAATCTATTTGTTATGGCACAACTATGTTCACTATTTATTATTGATATTTATGCCAATAATGACAACCAAATGATGCAGAATCCTTGGTGTTCCTTCGAGTGAGCTTCAAGAAAGCTTCAATGTGGAGGCTGTTGAATCCATAAAGCATCCATCTCGGTATGCTAGGAACTTGTTGGAATACTGCTGTTTCAGGACACTAGCTTTGTCAATACAAGTAATGGGTCACCTAGCTGATAAAAGGTTTCGACGCCTGACATATGACATGATGGTAGCTTGGGAGGCTCCAGCTGCTGCGAGCCAACCTTTACTTAATGTAAGCTTTGTTTGTTCAATTAAACTGTTAATTCTGCTGCAGAACTACCCTTTTACCTTGTAATTTGAAGATCTCTCTTCCATGTTATAGATGTAATATATCTATCACTCTCTCTCACACACAATGCACATGCGCACACCCATGCGCATGCACACAATGTCGAAACACATCATATGTGCATCTACCCCTGTGAACTTCGAATGCAGATAAAAAAAAAAAAGTACAGACTACTCCTACTATGTGGGCTGCAGTGGAGCCAGAGATGGATAATATACAATTTATATTACTGACATAGCCCTAATTTGATCCTATGCAGTCCAACCTAAATGGTCTATTGATCCCATAAGGTTAATCTTCATCGTGGTTGAAGACATCTTCTTTGTTGACTGTCACATGCTTAGTTTGTTAAACTCTTGCACAGTTTAATTTCCTTGAATCTGATGATAAATCGTGTTATATGAGCTTAATTGAATCTATATATTTCTTTGAAATCTCTCTCTCACACATACATGCGCACACACACACATGCTCACACACTTTTGTGTAACTAATGCTGTGGTTTCATTATTAGAGGCTCTGCTTTAACTTTTTAGATTAACTTAAAATTGTCATATGTTGGCTATTTCTGTAAACTATGGTGTCTTTAGTGCTCTGGAGTCTGTTGCTTCTTGACATTGATATGGCCATGTATGGCCAACATTTACCTGCAGGTCGATGAGGACACATCTGTTGGGGTAGAGGCCTTCTCAAGAATAGCTTCAGCAGTCCCTCTTATTGCAAATGTGATTATTAGTGAAAATCTTTTTGAGGTGCTTACAAAATCAACTGGTGGTCGGCTTCGGTATTCCATCTATGACAAGTATTTAAGTGGACTAGATAGGTAATTGCATGTCCATATTTATTTGCAACTGCTTGCTGTCATTAATTGTGTAAGGAATCACTATCCTCTTTTCTATTCTTTTTTTTACTTGACACGTTTATAATTACTTTAAGAATTTAACTTTCCCATTGAGATGACCTTGGAGATAATTTGAATTTTTTTTCTTCCTTTTCTCTCTCTCTTCAGTACTTTCAGTAAACTGGAATTGCCATTTTTACTTCTTGTGACAACCATTGTTTCTTTGCTACTTTTTATCTGCTTATTTTAAATGCTCATGGACAAGTGAAACTGTTGTTGCTATCTCAAGCTTTTATTCTGACTGCTGAAACAACCAAACAATATGATTTGAGCTTTCTAACCAAATTAAAGGATGAAGCTGTATCTAATAAATAAGCTTACAGAATTCCTAGTAATAGGCCAGATTGATAATGAAAATTATTTTAAGGATGGAAAAAAGCCTAAAAGAACCTTCATAAACAAAATAGGCCTTAAATAGTGATGAAGTCCTTGAAAGAACATTTGAGGCCATGCCACATAGATTCAGGAGCAAAGTTTCACCAGCCTGCCTCCAATTGTCTAGCTAGGGCTATATCTCTTGATAAGTTTGACTGTGGCTTTGTTCTCTTGCCCAGCACTTGGCTGATTTGTTGGATGTGGTGGGTGATTCAGAATATGGTCTTTGTTTCCCCATTCCGGAATGGTTGAAAAGTTCATTATTTAAGACATTTGCCATATGGAGATAGAAGTAAACTACACTTTAGAGAACTGAGAATACAGATGGACATCTAAAATTGATGAGGGCCCTAACCTTCATATGAAAATGCTGATCGAGATAAACTGTATCATCAGGAATGCAATCAATGATTCTGCTAAGATTTGGTTATTGACTTTCAAACTCAAATTATTTCGAGTATTTTTCACTAAATCTTATAAATCAAAGTTTAAGTGTTGTAGTTTTTCTTCCAGTTTATGAAAATTCTGGGAGAATTTTCCACTGCGTATGTACTTGGCACGCTTAAATATTCTTAAATTTTGCTTGTTTTCTTTTTTAACATATGCAGAGCCATTAAAAAAATGAAGAACCAGTCCGAGTCATCTCTTCTTTCTGCCGTTCGATCATCAAGAAGAGAAAAGATTCTGGAAGTGGATGGAACAGTCACCACCCAGCCAGTTCTTGAACATGTAGGAATGTCTACATGGCCTGGTAGGTTCATGGGATAAACAGATTCTGTTAAATAAGTTTCATACATATCCATGCTGACTGTTGCCACGATGTTATCTACTCAATTTAGTTATGTCAATATAGATTTATAAAATACGAGTTTAAAGATTAATGTGTATAAGGTCTCGTATCTGGTCATTTTTAATGATTATTGTTGTGTACACAGGTCGGTTAGTTCTGACAGACCATGCACTTTACTTTGAACCTCTCCGTGTTGTGTCTTATGACAAAGCAAAAAGATATGATTTAGAAGAGGATCTGAAACAAGTTGTTAAACCTGAGATGACTGGACCATGGGGTACTCGACTTTTTGACAAGGCCATTTCCTATAAATCAAATTCCTTGTAAGTCACGATGCATATTTGTTTATCTTATAGCCATAAAAATATTTATTTTTAATTGTTTGTGCTCAAACTTATATTTACCATTCTAGTTTGTTAACACTGGGTATCTTCTTTTGCACTATATTGGCCATTGACTTTTTATAGTTTTCCATTGTAGATCAGAATCAGCTCTCATAGAGTTTCCTGAACTTAAGGGGCACCGTCGCCGTGATTATTGGCTAGGAATTATCCGTGAAATTTTATATGTTCATAGATTTATAAATAAGTACCAGATCAAGGGAGTTGAACGGGGTGAAGCAATTTCAAAAGCTGTACTTGGAATTCTGCGAGTACAAGCCATTCAAGATATTAGTTCGAGTATTCCTCTACAGTGTGAGACTCTTCTTATGTTTAATCTTTGTGACCAACTTCCAGGTGGAGACTTGATACTGGAAACTCTTGCAACTATGTCAACCTCCAGGGAGTTGGACCGGAGTAATAATTCTAGGGCCGGGGCTGGAATGTATTCAGTCTCCGCCTTGGACATGGTTTCTAACTTAGGGTTTGTGTTTGGAACAAATTCAAGTAATCCTAATGAGGCTGGGCTTGTTGTGGGGGAGATAGCTGTGGGAGAGATGTCTTCTTTGGAAAGAATTGTTAAGGAATCTAAAAACAACTATGAAAAGGTGGTCCTTGCACAAGCAACAGTTGATGGAGTTAAAGTGGAAGGCATTGACACTAATTTGGCAGTGATGAAGGTACCTATTATGCTGGCTTAAACGATGTATATGATTTTTCCTGCCGTCTTTGTTTGCATGGCTCTCACTCTTCTTCGATGTTCTTTTTTATTTCTCAATTTAATTGAAGATAAAATCAATCAATCCTAAGGATTTGGCTGAAGGAAGTTGTGGGCATGTATATAATATTAAAACCAATTATTTGTCACCAGGCATTATTAAAATTATCTCTCTCTCTCTCTCATAGTTATCATTTCTTATTTCATTAGAATAGGTATTGGTGTAATAGATTGAACAAGCTTGTGTGATAGCCAACTATGCTTTTATCTCATTTATTTTGGCGGAGCAGTATGAATCTGGATGTACCATTCCATCTTCTCACTCGAAAAAAGAGTAGCACCAACTTCCTTAAAATAATGTAGTTTTAACTTCTAAGTTTCTTTTGCACTTGCAGGAGTTGCTCTTTCCGGTAATCGAACTTGGAAAGTGCCTTCTATCTTTGGCATATTGGGATGATCCTGTGAAGTCTATGGTGTTCTGTTCAGTTTTCAGTTATATAATTTGCAGGTAAAACTTTTTATCGGAGTGATTAATTTCTTCTTTACAAACTTTCTGGTGAGCTGTCTTCCCAAAAGAAAAAATAAAGAAAAGAATATACAGTGAGTATGACGCTGACAGCTCAACATAAATTTGAATTATCTGATTAGTAATGACAGAAGGCCATGGCTGCCAGTAACTTGTCAGCTTGAAATGGGTTTAAAATTCTTGTACTACTAAAATGAATATGTTCTAAAGGTTACATCTACAAAAGGTGCATCATGGGTTTTTTTAAATCTCAACTGATACACTTCTTAGATAATCTTTTCTGAAAAAGTTCTGACAAATTAAGCCTTTTCCTGGATGAAAGATAAAATTAAGTCAGGCCTGACGTGCCCAATCACAGTTCTAGCTCTCTAGCCTAATAAAAAGAACAAGAAAAGATTTGTCTGAGAGAAGCTTAAACATCCATCAACATTCTGGCTCCATTCATTTCAAGGAAGAATATTTTGAAAGGCCTTAATACTGCTGGATGAAGTGAATGTACAGCCTCCAAATATCAAAAGTGAGTTGCTTTCTTTCGTTTGAGAACTCAATGTTGTTGAAACTTTGTGAAGGGGGAGAACTGATGGAAAATTGATACATTGCTGTATACCAGTAGCCTCTTACTGGAAATCAATCTTACAAAATAATATAAGGATGTTGCTAGCCTTACTTTTGTAGGACCATGATGTTAGAAAGTGAGATAGGGGTGGATTTTAGATAGGTATGGCAAAAAGTTCATTGTTGGCCCTCATGGTTGCAGGCTGTATAATTATGTCTCGGAATTTACTTCTATCTACTTAAAGGAAAAGAAAATCATAATCTGGTGGGGGAATGAAATAAGGATGCTGTTTCAAGGGAAATTCTGTTGTATGAATTGTCCTGTAACAACCCTTGGGAATGCTTTAGTCACATATGCACCGTCACTTAAGTTATAAGTGGAGCTCCCAAGAATCACTTACAAAACCCAGTCTTACATAGTAAAAAATCAATGTGGAACTTTGCATCCATGAACATTTTTATAATCCACTCACTCAATGTGGTAATTCATCTTCCTAAGGTGGGACTAACTTTCTACGGTGTCTGATACCGGATAGAAAAGGAGATGGAAACAACTACACAAACTCACACTCAAATGAAAGATAGAAGTTCACCACCCAAGAGATAACACCAAAGGGATATAGAATATTACCATCCAAAGGATTACAACAAGGGATACAGAACTTTAGAAACTCACCACTCTAAGGATCACTCCAAAGAGATACAGAGAAATAAGGAGAACTCTCTTCTCACAAGCTAAAGGCTGGTTTTTAATACAAAACTTTAGTCTGACCTACACTTGCACGCACAAATATTTATAGAAGCTTAGAACAACTCTCTAAGTCTAAGCATAGGATAAGCATCTAATGAAGTTAAACAAAGCAATAATGATAGAAAACAAACATTAATTCATGGGCAGAAGACGAAGGGACAAATGGACCTTAAAGCATATTTTCGAGAAGCCTGACCACTCCACTCCAAATGGTCATAACTTTCGGCTTGCATCTCCAAATGGACTGAAACCTTTTTTGTTGGAAAGATAAGATTCTCAACTTCGAGTTAGACCTAGGAATTTGCTTAAAATGATGAAGGAATCGACGACTATGATATATTTTTTAATCCAAGTGTTTGGATCCGGATTTCTGTAATTTGGGCATTTGTATTCTGTTGGGCTTGTGGACTTTAAAGAAGCTTGGGTCATTGTTAATGGACACTTGTTGGACACGCTCGTGTCATACTCCCCCGATTGATGAAGACTTGCCCTCAAGTCCATCTTTTTTTTGCCTCGATCCTTCGGATGCCCAATCAACTCAATCCATTCTTCTCTTCTTTGAATCAGCACAAGATGGTATTCTACAATAAGTAAGGTTCGTCTAATTATCACAAGACCAGAATGATTATATTGAAAGGTCTACCCATTACTGTGAGACACTCTAAAATTTAATTGCTTCTCATGGATTTTTTTTTCTCTTCACATGCCATGAAAGTATTGAAAAAGGGACCAATCATTGTTTCCCTTGTAAACTTGAGTATTTTCCTCAAGTTAGGAGAACTTGAAAGAATATTGTTTACCCCAAGGAAATCAACATAATCAAACACTTCATCAACATTAGAATCAAACACTTCACTATGAGTGCTTTCATCATGCACCTGAGATACAGAAATGCCAGCAAGAGTTGTGAAACTTTCCTAGAGATTTACTTCTTCAAACGGTTTCTCTTCTTGAGGATAGATGCCATAGAATATTGGAGTGAACCAATTTGCTACAGGTTCTTCTTTTTGATCATATGGCAAATAACTCTCCACAAGATCTTCATCAAAGGTTGGTGGAGAACTTCAATCCACAAATCCTTGTGAAGGATCGGAAAAATAACTCTGCACAAAGTCTTCATGATAGGTTGGTGGAGAATTCCAATCTATGAGTTCGTGTGAATGATCTTCAACATCCGAACCATCATGAAATGCATCATGTTCATAGGCAGCAAAATGTTCAAGGCATAGTTGGAGCTGCTGCACATCTTTCCTCAAGTTTTTCAATTCGATATTGTGCCGGTTTCTTTCGGGAACTGCTGGGTTTTGCATAGCCTGAGCACGATGACCACGAACAGCCATAGAAACGAAAACTATGTGCAACCTTAGCTCTGATACCAATTTGATACCAGAGAGAAAAGGAGATTGAAACGTTTGGTGTTTCCATCTCAAGACTGCATCAGGATTTCTTCAATTTGGGCCTTTATATTCTGTTGAGCATGTGGACTTAATTGGCTGAAGCTTGGGCCTTTGTCAATGGACACTTGCTGGACACACCCATGCCAGTGTCACAATCTCCACCCAAATTTCTGAGGTTCTCGTTAGGGTCCATGTCATGGAGTGCTCCAGCACTACATGATGTTACTAGGTTGCTTTAATACCATTTGTAACGACCTTTAAGAAAGTGTAAGCCACATGTGTGCAATCACTCCAAAATGACTAGTCAATTGGCAAGGAACCAATGTGAAATTTAGCATCTAATCTACCACTCATGTGGGCAATTCTTCTTCCTAATGTGAGACAAACTTTTTGGGGTGTCATATTTCCTGATCTGTATACATGGACTGTGAGTGGTCAAAGTGTGTTACAACTTTAATGCAGCTTTGATAAGAAATTATAGGTGTGGGAGGACGTTTGAGGGATAAGGCTTAGCTCTTGAGCAAGTATTTTTGTCCTGGAATTTTTTATATTTTCTTCATTTCTCCAGGAAGTAGGAGAGAGAACATGTTGCGTTCCATAGAATATTACGTATGCAAAATGGGAAAGGGAATGTGTTGGGCCATTTATGCCGGGAGGCAGATGATAGGGTAGGTTTTTAATCAACGAATAAAGATTGTCCCACAAAAAGTTAGAATATGATAAGGTAGACTTGATTACAATATCCAATCTTAGCTTGGTTTTCCCCAAAAACTTTGTAGCATATGTAAGATTTTATAAGGAGAAAAAAGAAGTAAATTTTTTGTGGCTAAAATCTGTATATCAGAATGAAATTTTACCATCTTTTGTGTCAAGCTATCCCCCACAATGAATCCCTTGGAAGGTTTTGAATTATTGTAACTGTGATTTGAAGAATTCTGGTTCTTTAAAATACTGCCTAACAATTAACCTCCGCATACATATATATACACACATGCACACACTCGAACACACTCACAAAACCAGTCTCTTTTAAGGAATATGCTTCAAAAGAAATACCGGTAATAGATCATTGATGTTTAAAAGGTCAGGGGATCTGTAATTGGTGCCTCCTAAATTGAGTCTGACTTATATATTAGTAAATAGATTAGATGCCCTTTTCTTTGTTTGTGTGAGGGATTTTTTCAGAAATGTGTATCTTCAAGTATGTTCAAGATGTTGTTGGTGGTTCTTTTGAGAAACGTGTTATTGCACTCCATCTACTCCTTTAGAATCAGCTTACCTTTTGAATCAAGTTACATGTCTAAGGAAGCAGTGAGTGGCACAGATATTATCTCCACAAGATGTAAACCTTCCATTTCGCATTTCAATATAACCTTTTATATTGCTGTGTGTGAGCATATTTTTAATCATTTATATGGTTGATATATGGTTGGACTCTCAATGTGATCTGAAATAATTGTTTAGGTTCTTTCTACGAACTCTCATGTGAGAGGAACAGGGTAAAGTGTGGCTTTGGGGTTTTTTGGATGCTTTTTTCTCATGGTTCCCTGCATCTGCATGTATCAAACTGGTAGATATCTTTTTTGATATATTACAGCATGCGTTTCAGGGGATGGCTGGGTTACGCATTTGCTCTGACACTCATCTTTATTGCGGTTTTCATGGTACTCACGCGATTTTGTGGCCAAGGAAAGCCTATTGATGATGTTAAGGTGATGGCGCCTCCACCGTTGAATACGATGGAGCAGCTTTTGACCGTTCAAAATGCCATTTCTCAGGTTGAAGGACTCATCCAGGATAGTAACATTGTTCTTCTCAAGACAAGGGCCTTGTTGCTGTGCATTTTTCCTCAGGTTTTTCTTTCTTCCTTTGTATTGACTGACTGCTCCACCTTTTATTTTTCTCATTGCATCTCTTCTGATCCATTATAGCACTTCAAAAATCCAGTGCATAGCATTCTTTATTTGTCGACTATAATTTATTTTATTTTTACTAATTTCTGCTAGTAAATCTTTCTCTAGCACATTGACAATACATTCTGCATATTTATCTGTTCATCAGGCAAGCGAAAAATTTGCAGTTGCTCTCTTGATCACAGCCTTGATTCTGGCCTTCATTCCTAGTAAGTACATAGTTCTTCTGATCTTCTTGGAAACCTTTACAAGATATTCACCTTTAAGGAAAGCAAGCACAGAGAGATTGATGAGGAGATTGAGAGAGTGGTGGTTCAGCATACCAGCTGCTCCTGTTCTCCTTGAAAGAGAGAAAGAGGAAAAAAAGAGGAAGTGATGCTGTAATTATTAGAGTTAGTGATGATTTAATAAGTTGTAATAATGTGCACATGTTTCTTTAATGATTTTATTTTTTAAAAAAAAAAAAATTCACAACGTATACATCTTGTAAAGTTCAACAATAAATATAGGAATACAATATAACAAAGAATGTAACATAGAAGATATGTTTGACCTGGAACATCTAGGAACAGTATTCTCTCCATTTGACTTGGAGAGGAACTGTTTTATGATCTCCAGATTAAATTTCACAATATCTAATACCTGTATAAGTTGCCATTCTCACGTCATTTTAAATGGTGTGACATCATATGTAGTATTGGATGCTGTAAAATTTAATCTAGACCATGAAATAGTTTCTCTCCATTTAACTAAAAAAAAAAAAATCTTATTTTGAAGATCTTTGGCTTTATTTCTCGGGAAATGCTACACATTATCTCCCACATTTTTAAGTGCATATTCTTTGAGGTAACAATGAAAATTGAATTCAATAGTGATTCATTCAAAATTTAACAGTAATTTTTACTGTCACACTAGGGAGCGTGAGAGTGAGTACGTAACATAGGTGGTGTTTGATAACCCGTTTTGGAATTGTATTGTGCGTGTTTGCACTGTACATTTTTTGTCTTTTACTTAAAAAATCTTCAAACATCACCGAAATACCTTTCTTGTTCTTGTGCTAGGTCCGATGGTTTCCATTTCTCTGCAAATCTCATGCCAAAAAGATCCCACCTGGCCCAACCGTCTGAAATCTCCGCGTTGCTTGTGATTTTCATGCTCTTCAAATCGGTGAGATAGCCTTTCGGATCCACGACGGTTTGTCCTGACACTGAATCTAACAACCGATCGAGTTTTAATGATAGCACTGTGCCTCTTCCTTTGCCAACGGCGGTCAGATTTGTGACTGGAGTTTGAGACTAGGGTGATCTCCTCCTTCAACCTAGCTTCCCTCCGGCGCTTGTCAATGGCCTCCCAAACGGCGTCAGCCTCCTTGTCGTCCTCGTCATACTCGGTGGAGGCAAAGAGACCGACATCGTTTCCTTCAAACTCGTCGAACTTCTGGTTCTTGTTGTAGCCCGGCCTTGGCCTTCGGGAGGCCCGCCCTACGGGTGGCGGCGGATCGGGCTGGGGAGGTCCGGCAGTGGGCGGGTCCGATATCGGATCGGGTGGTGAAGCCCTTGGTGCCACGGCCGAGACTAGCGACATGGTTGGGAGGAGGCTTGGAGTTTGGAGAAATGGGCGTTGTGTGTTGTGGTTCACTGTTGCGGAGGCCTCGGTGGCCTCCGCCGAATGTCAATTGCACTACGATTTTTTTTTTTTGGTTTTTTTCTCTTTAATCCTTCTTCTTTCTTCTTTTGTTTATTTTCAGACTTTTCTTATGTTTGAATTAATAAACTTGAAAACCTGAATATTAGGTTGAAAACCATTGTGGTAATTGGCCAAAATTTTTGGAATGATTGTTGTAATCTAGGGGAATGGGTGGGGAGTTTCGCTGGAGATGTACAGGGAAAGCGGTTGTACTTTTTATGTATGCGAAGAAGGATGGGTATGGCAGAGGCCCCGTCTGCGTCTGGATGCACTTGCAATGCAGTGGCAAAGGCAGAAAATGAGATGGGAGAAGGAGAAATGGTCTGTTTGTGGGCCGAGGATAAAATTGTATTTTTATTGAACAGTACAATCACAAACCCAAACCTGTTTATCAAACAGGGCCATCTCCTATTTCTTACTTTATAAAAAGTTAAAAAAAAAATTATTTGGTGGCCGCAAACCAACAACTTTATATCACTGTCATATTTGACGACTATGTTCTTCTCTCAGGAAGATGGGATTTTCTCTGGGTGCCGCAATGGCTGCTTTATTCTCTACAGAATGAGAGAGGTTAAAAGATGAAATGGATTTTAGATTTGTGATTTTTTGTTCTCTAGGTCAACTTTTTCTTCAGTGAGGGAGGGTAGTTGGTCTCCCTGTATCGATGAGATTAAAAAATTTCTTCAACTTTTTCTATGATGGAATTAAACGCCCTTTGGCAAAGTAAAGTGATTAGAAAGCAAACTCAATTTGTAACACCTCCAAAATTACATGATTAAACTTACTGGAGTGTTACTTGTACATCTTTCAAACTAATTAACCGGTACTTAACTAAAGTAACTATACATAACTAATTATCATAGTATACTATAGATGAAAGTTGATGTGGTCTTTTTTGTGTACAAAAAATATCAATAATAAAATTACCACTTGCAATAGGACGAATCCTTGTAGGATAGGGCTATATAGATTGTGTCGAACATCAATGACTGCATGTGTGTTGTTATCAAGCTTTTTAAGATTAAATATAACTCAATTTAAAAGATGAACTATTTGATTTTTTATTATAACTAAATGCATAAAAGTAAAGATAGTAATAATGAGAGAGAGAATAGAGGTTAGTTTCACCACTAACCGCATTACAATGGTTAATCATAAATTAATAAGGAAAGTTCATATTATACATGATAAAGGGCTCGTTTTACTCAAGTACTTAAGGAAATACCATCATTAAGAAATAAGTATAATCCATCTTCAGTTAGCATAGACCGTTTACTTAACCATTAAGATGCGGTACGATCCATCTTTCCTATATATAGATTATCTAAGTCCTTAATAGGCTACACACAATCAAGAGATAAGCATAACCCATTTTTGGTTGGTACGAATTGTCTACCTAAATTACACTAAACTAGGTTGTAGTACGATCCGTCTTCCCTAGGCATGGCCTATCAAATTTTATTGATAATGTATTAGTTAAAACCATTGTATAACAATTATTCATATAATCACAGAAAATATGAATGATTAAGTTCAATCAATATAAAAGATTTTCTAAGATAAGAGAAGAATTTCATAATGATTGAATATAAACATTAAGATCAATTCTTATAGTTATACAACCATCATGCATATAGAAAAAACCTAAATTAAAATACAATTAAACCATTGTTAATTAAAAAGGGCTACATCAACGCCCTATAATAGAATTAGTTGCTCATGCTAGTGTTGAGATGGCCTCCTACCAAGTTCATTTCTCTTCAACTCTTCAAGCCTCCAGGAATATATTTTTTTGTCTAAAACTAAGCAAACATTTCTTCAAAGCGTAGAAGCCTATTTATAGGGTGTAAAACAAACCATAGAAGCCTAAGAATCCTTAGAAAAATCGTAAGTCAGTCTCCTACTTGGACTAGGAAACTGAAAACCTTTCCCATGTGGATTTGGTCTTCTGCCGTGTACTAGACGCTCATGTGCGCTCGAGCCCTCTGAGTTGTGCACTCGAGCTTAAGTAAGATGTGCTCAAGCTCATGTGCTTGATTATTGCATGTTATTCCTTCATGGAATCATTCCGTAGTCGAACCTAAGTCTTTGAACTGTCACTTTGTTTACTACCTCTTTTCCTTGAGTCACTAATTTAAATTCTTGATTATCCTTATATACCTTGTGATAATACATCTCACCCTCTACATGTATAAGTTTTTAGTGTACTTATTAAAAACACTCGGGCTTGAGCTTTAGGATAATCTTTCATATTGAATCTAAAACAAGGGGAATATTTCATATCTCTTTGTTCTTTGACAAACGATTTCTTGATTGGTGTTCCCACAATGTTACATGTGATTACTCAACGTATGGAGGTTCTTTCAACTGACGATAGGTCTTATTCTATGATACATCTAAGTAATTAACATTTCACATCTGAGTTCACGAACTCCTCAAGATTTAGAGTAAATGTTAAGTTGTCGTGTACATACATCATTTGTTATGATAATATAAACAAATGATGACTCATGTGGTCATGTTCAGTGTATGACATAACCTTGCCAATACCTCAATATATTAACATGAAGCCTCTCTGCTTCTCATGACCAAGACAAGTTATTTGAGGTTTAATATGTTATAGTATAAATGGAGTTCCCAGTTCCATTTACGACTACGAACAATAGGTTTTATAAGTTGCAAGGACCTTTGAGTATGATCTTCCATGATACCCACACCATCACTCAAATATAATGCATCTTAGGGATATCACATGCATATAATTGGATAATATACAATCACACATATATGCTATGCAAGAATAAATGTATGTCTTTTGTTCTAATCAAAACATTATCCAATTAATTGGAGTTTTGGACATCATTCCCAATAGTTACTGTGGCTTGTAAGTTACCTATTTTTTAGGGGACCTTTTGCTGAAAAGATGTTAGTGGCGTGTTCGCCACATCAGGTTATTTTAGAAATGCCAGAGATCCAGTTTGCATAAACTAGGTTTGACTAGAATATCTACATTTTGATTAGTAGCTCCCCATTTATCCTCGATGATAATGTATGCATATTTTATGATTTCTAAATATATTAGATTTGTTGATTTCACCTTTCTCTACATTTACTCTGATTATACTAGATGAGTGATTTCTTAGTTAGTTGATTTGAGAAAATTGCCAATGATCTTATCAAACTAGTCGAGACCATTTTTGAAGCATTACAACCTTAGTAGCTATATGTAATAAATACGTTACACGCGAAAATAATGTTTATGAAAATTGGAAGGATGTTTTGTTAATGAAAAGAATAAGGGGTAATTACATTTTTTCCTTATCAATTATAAGGCATTGTCAATTTTTCTTTATGAACTGTCAATTTTACTGCCAGACCCTATCAGACTACTAGTATCATTTTCTTCTCAAAACCCTCCTTCCATCAGTCAAACTCGTTAAATTGGATAGAATATTTTCTTTTAGTCATTAAATCTCATTAAAAGACAGAAATACCCCCAAATAAAAAATTCAAACAAAAAATATAAATACATAAAATTTATAAATTAATTTTAAAAAATATATTAAGGGTATTATATATATAAATTTGTTTAATTTTAACAATATTATATGTAATTTTTGTTTATAAAGTTAGGGTATTTAGGTCATTTCAATTTTTTTAACGAGATTGACTGACAGAATGGGGGTTTTGGGAATAGAATGGTAGTATGATAGGGTCGGTTAGTAAGGTTAACAGGTCATGAGGAGAAATTGACAGTGTATGATAATTGATGAGGAGAAAAAGTAATTACCCAAAAGAATAATGAAAGTTTTGATTATTATATAAGTCATAATAATTAAAGATATTTATGGAAATGTTTCTAAATGATTTATTATGACTTGTATAAATATGGAATTTTTATGCATGTATATGTTTTAGCATGTGTTTTGTATTTACCTTCTTTTTTTTTTAGATGAAACTCGAATATTGTATTACTCAGAATTGTGTTTTTCGGCCATTACAATCTCGTGAATGGAAGAAGTAAACGAATCTATCCACAAGTGTTCTAAATTTTGGTCCAACGCCAACTTTGCCAATTGATGGACTACTTCATTGCCAGATCTTTTCACATGTTGAACGCTCCACGTTTGACAGCTCTCTAGGCGAATCTTTGCTTCATCCATAAGGTGACCAAATTGTGCTCCACTACTTTCTTCACTACGGAGAACTTGCAGCACCGCAAGAGAGTCGCCTTCTAAAATGACATCTGTGAGCCCCATCTGCTAAATAAGATCTGATGCTATCCATTTTTTTTTTTTTTTTTACATGTCCACACAAGGGAGAGGGGATGGGAGATTCGAACTAGTGACCCCCGCTTCATGAGGCATGGTCCACAGCCGATTGATCTACCAATTGGGGACATTTTGTATCTACTTATTGAGTTGTAAAACTCACCATTTTACTATAAACATTTTTATAAACATAGTTGAGCATGGCCCTTACATCACAGATCAGGATCCCCTCAAATTTTGAAAGAATTCGAGGCCCTCAAATTTTAAATCTTGATCGTCCATCTTGATCTTAACGATTCAAAATAAAAAAGCTTTTCAGTTTTCATATTTAAAGTCAAAACACATTTAAATTTTTTAATTATTAAAAACTGAAAAGCCTTTTATTTTGAATCGTTAAGATCAATATGGACGATCAAGATTTAAAATTTGAGGGCCTCATATTCTTTCAAAATTTGAGGGGATCCTGATCCCTTACGTCACCTGTCTAGCTAGTTCAAGGTTTGAGATGACAGTGACCTTCCTACATGCAATATAGTTTCTTCAAGACCAGCTCTTAGATATGTATAAAGTAATGAAACTCCGATATCATTGTATTAAAGTTTATGATACATAAAAGTTTTAAATTTTCCTACTATAATTTTCAATGCTAGGGTAATATTTATGTAATGTTTTATACTTAGATTATGAACACTTGAGTTTCGCGCCTAGTTAATTTACCCAAATCGGGGTGTGACATTGATCATGCATGATGAACTTTGCACAAAAATTATGTGTTGCCCGCGTTACTATGCCATATAACAAGTGTGGATAGGGGTATCAATGCGATTACGGTTAGCGGTTAGTGCCATTAACCGCTAACCATGACCACCTTAGCGGTTAGTAGATTTCACTAACCGCAACTGCTAACCGCCTAACGGTTAGCAGTTAGTGAAATAGATAACCGCCCGCTAACCGTTTTTTTAGAATTGAGCTTTTTTTGGGCTTTTTCTTGGGCTTTTTGGACGTTTTTGGGCTTTTAATACTATAGTATCATACATTCATACTATGATACTAAGATGGGTAAGTTTATAAATGGTCTCACTCCTTATGAAATTATTATCATACTTACTTATAAGCTTTTTTTAATTGAACTTATTATCTAATGGTAATGCTCAAACTCCTAAGTCCTAAATTCTTAATAATCTAATGATCCTATGCTCATACTTAAATTATATGATCATATTATCTCACAAATCACAATTCATATTAATATAATAAAATTATCTTAGATCTAAGAATATAAGATAATGTGATATATGTTTTATAAGTATAAAGTATCCAATAATGCTTTGATTCAATTGTGGTTATAAGTAATACATTGTTTAATGAATCAAATATTAATTACTTAATTTAATATTATATTAATCATATTATCACTGTACATTAATAATATGATTAACTTAAATAAAATATTTGAATTGTCATTGAATCATATGATTAAGTATTGATCTTATACATTTATATTATTCGATATGTATAATTGCATATATGTATAATTACTTAATATATACTAAATTACAAAATATTAGAATAAAAATGCATGATATAAATACTTACAAAGGTAGTTAATATGTAACTACAAACTAATTAATAATTATGTTACTTATGTAGTTTATGTTACTTGTTGCTAACATATCATATATATATATATATATATATATATATATATATATATATATTAGGGCAAAATTCACTTTACCCCCCTGAAGTTTCAAGGTGTTTTCAATTTGAACCCCAAAGTTTCAAAATTAGCAATTTACCCTCCTAAAGTTTCAAACAGTGGCAAAGTGAACCCTTTCATTAACTTTTCCGTCAAATTAGATGAAAAACTATGAAATGACATAAATGCCCTTGGGCCATTTTTTTTTAATTTCCGTCTAATTTGACGAAAAAGTTAACGGAAAGGTTCAATTTGCCACTTTTTGAAACTTTAGGGGGATAAACTGACAATTTTGAAACTTTGGGGTCCAAATTGAAAAACCCTTGAAACTTTAGGGGCTAAACTGAATTTTTCCCTAAATATTATTACATAACAGATCATATATTATTACAAAGTTACAAACATATCATATATATAAATATTATATATGAATAATTTGTTATTATATAATCATATAAATTATAATGATAATACATTAATACTTCAATTATGGTTATAAGTATCACATTGTTTAATCCAATGTCAATTAATTAATTGATATTATACGAAGCACATTATCATTGTACATTAATAATATTATTAACTTTAATAAGTATTTGAATTATTATTGAATCATATGATTAAAGTATTGATTTTTTACATTTATATTATGTATAATTGTATATATGTATAATTATAATTATAATTTATAACATATATAGACTTATAAGTTAATAACATATATTAGAACTAAGTCTATGGATACTTAATTGTTCATTGTTGTATTAATATGAACTTGCATACTTATAACTTATAACTTATGAATATATATACATAATTTGTTATTATATAATCAAATGATTTTATGATTAATTGATCATGTAATATAACCATATAAATTATAGTAATAATATATTAATACTCAAATTATGATTTAATTATCTAAAACAAAAATGTGATTTAATCATTAATGATCAATTGATTATGTTATATATATAAATATTATTATAATTATAATTATAAAAATATAGTATATAAAAGCGGTTAGAGGTTATGGTTAGTAAACCCTATAACCACTAACCGCTAACTGTTAGGCGATTATAGCGGTTAGCGGTTAGGCGGTTATAATGGTTAGGCGGTTATGCGGTTAGCGGTTATAACGGTTAGTGGTTGGCGGGTGGTTAATAACCGCCCGCATTGACACCCCTAAGTGTGGTTCGTTTTGAGGCAATATAAACATAATTCCGGCAACAAGTCACTTGTATTTTAATGCAAAAAATCATGTGTTATACCTATAGGGAGACCAACTAGCCTCCTTCATGAACGAGATCGCATGTTCTACATTATAGGCATTTGATCCTACTTCATACTCAAATGCGCGATGGTTGTAAACGCCGACCGTCTGTTCACGAGTGGCCAGTTGAGTTCGAACCTTATGCACCTAGATACCAACCTTGCTTTAGTGAACACAGGGTTTCAACCCGGTCTAGCTAGAAGTCGAAGCCTTCACCTACTTCTAAACCAGTTGAGGAAAAGAAGACACAAGCAGCAACCAAGAATAAACTAGTAGTAGCCAAGTACCATACGTTTCAGCGATACGAGATTTCCTACCTATCCCCGGGAGGTTTAACCCTCATCTTAGAGAGGAAAGGAAGCGAGCGATGCATACCCATCAGGCCCATATTTCAAATGAATATGCGGATTAGGAAGGAGATTCATTGCTGCGAGGCGTTGTTGGAGGGATCTGCGAGAGGACTTCCTCTCAACATAACAATGACTACGAGGCGATGGTTAAGGATGAAGAAGACCCGTTTGAAGACTTGTTCGAGGAGAGCTAGGTTTTGGGTAGTATCTTAAGGATTAGGTAGCTAGGTCTCCCCTCACACTTAGAAGTGATGAGTTTTGTGTTTAGGCATTTGAGTTAATTTTTGAAGCACAAATGAATTTTCACTGTACCTCAAAATTTCAGAAATAAAATTAGTTTGAATTATCCAAGCCTTTAACCTCTTGCTACTTTGGGAATTTTTCAAAAAAAAAAAAAAAATGCGTTTTAAGGCTTGAGTGGATGTATGCACTTGTGGCCAAACGTACGCTCTAACCCATCGTTCTCTTTAATTCAACCAAACATACTTTAAACCCTATTCATTTAATTTTTCTCTCACTTTCTCTCAACCCAAACACCTTGCAACCCATTTTCAGCAAAGTCTCCAAGGAACTCAAAGATTTTCAAGCTCACATTACGGATTAAACCCGAGGTATGAGATTTTTCCAAGTTTTCCCCAATTTTTCGTAACTTAGGGTTTTGAGTTTTAAATTTTTATTTCTTGCATTTTCTTGCATACTAGCTAGTTGGTTGTGAACAAGGATCATACTATAGGGTAGTTAGGACTATATTCTTGCATTTTTCCCAATTAAATCTTGATTTTTTGATTTTGAGGGTTTTGCCCTAAATCCGAAACGCATGAGATTTCTTGATGCATGAAATGATACCTTAACCTTTCCATGATGACCTAGGAACAAAACCTACTCACTCTTTTTTGCCCGAAATTTCTCAAAAATTTTGGGTCAAACCCTAGTTTTTGAAAATTAGGGATTTCATATTTTTGTGGATCTGATGGTTTTCTTGGGGTCCTTTGGACCAATTGAGACCAAACACTTGTAATTAGGAACCTAGTCTACGACTTTGACCATTTGGATTGGGAGTTTTCGCCCAAATCCAAAAATTACCGAAATGCCCCTCATACACCAAGAATAGGGTTTTTGCCCTAATTTGATTCCGTAAAGTCGATTCAAACTTGTTTACTAATCGTACCTGTAAGCCCTCTTATAGAGGACTTAGTTTACAAACCCGGTCCTTGAGATTGTGTTCGAATTCCATAATGCCCTCAATGCCTTTCTTTTCCTAGAAAGGGTATTTTTGTCCTTTGTAACTTGGCTTGGTCAGATGAGCTCTAATTTACTACTAGTTATTCCAATCCTACCTAGGTAATTGAAATCTCGGGCATTTTTATTTTCCTTAAATTTCCATAATTAAAAAAAAAAATCATCGCTTCAGTGTTAACTGTTTATAAAAGTACCAAACCCTTTTTAAGACAAAATCCCTTAACTACACCATCTAACAAAACGCCTAAATACTCTTCAACCCAACCTTGATTTTGACATCGATCATGGGTCCAAAGCACCCTAATCCTTCTGACATCATTTAAACCACATGAACTTGGAGTTCACAAACACACATCCCTATTCTTCTTTTATGCTTTTCCCTACACTTCATATAGAGCATGTAAAATTAGGATGTGCATGGGGTAGAATTTTGCATAGTCTTGAGAGTTTAGTATTGATTAGAGTTTCTGATGCAGGGCGATGGCACGGACGAAGGCAAGCGCAGTGGCATCCATTTCCTCCTGTACACGGTCGCATAGGCTCTAGCACAAGGCACAATTCGCCTAGGACTTGGAGTCTGAGGCGGAGGTAGAGATGGGGAGGCCGCAGCGACCTGAATAGGCAGGTCGGGCCCCGAGAGTCCCATCAGAGATGCTAGTAGCGCCACAAACTCGGGTGATAGGGACCCCGTCTATGACCACGACTGCTTCTGCAAGATTAAGGTGTAGCACCCATACAAGTACTACATCAAACGCTGGATAGTGGCAAAGAGTGGGGTCAAGGTGGCAGACCTCGATGCGCATTCTCCACGAATACAGGCAGTGCTAGATGCCCAGGGTTGGACGAAGATGGTGGAGGATCTGTAACGCCCTTAAAATCAGCCTTAGCTAATTTGGTGGAGTCATTGGCAATTAACCCATTTATGTCAACTTGTGACTAAACGGGAAATTGCCCCTCTAGCATCATCAAAGTAAATGCAATGGAAGGTGAATAAATCTGAGTTATTATAATTCATCAAGGAAGAACGTGGAGCAACTAAGCAATAATAATGACAAATCCGTAGTAATGCGCAAGTCCTAAACCACACAGGTAGTAGCAGCCATGCCACTCCCAGAGTGTTGAGTCAAGCTACCTAGAGAATAATAATAGCGTAAGTCTAATGACTTAGTAAATAAACCTTACAACATAGGTATGACATGAGCTCAATTAATGAAAGTAAACGTGCAATTTGAGTAATAATCAAAAAGGGGCATTACCTCTATTGATATACCATTTGGTAGGGTTTCGGGTTTTTAGAAATCATGGTATACCACTGGTGATAACTACCTAAATATTTTAATGCAAGAAAAAACTAATGCTTCATAGGTCATAACTCTCATATATGGTCTCCCCGAGATATTACCCCTTCTCTACAGGGTTGGCGCTATCCTGAGGGACTTGTAGTACAATGTTGGTGCCCTAGCCATTGCACACTACTGTACATAATACTAGCGACACAATCGAGTCTGACCTCAGGTGGCCCACACTACTAATAATTTCTGTCCTATAATGACCAATCATTGGGAATGGAGCCGAGCTGAGCCGAGTTGAGGTTTAGGATTTTAAGTTTGGCTTGTTTACGAAGATGCTTATTCGAGCCGAGCTATAAAATGCGTGTTCAAGCTTGACTCGTTTAAAATTCGGGCGAAGTTGAGCTCAAACTCGAGTTCGTTAAGAATGCTATTCGAGCTGAGCCGAGCCTAATTTGAGCTCGAGCTAAGCTATTAAATTCTTTAATGTATGATCCGAGCAAAGTTCAAGCCTGAATTTTAAAACAACTTCTAGATATTTATCTGTCGTATAAATTAATATAACTAATTTTAGTAATATATATACAAGATATATGAACGAGCTAACTAACTAGTTAATATGTTAATTAATACATACACATATAAATATTAAATAACCTATATAAAATACATTACTTAATTACTAATATATAAATTTATATAACTCTTTTATGAAATATATATATATATATATGAACGAGCTAATAAGCCGGGTTAACGAGCCGGACGAACTCGACTTAAACGAGTCGAACTCACGAGCCCTTGTTGAGCTTAATTGAGCGAGCCGGGTATGTGTCACTAGCTAATTGAGTAAGTTTCAACAATAACGAGTGAGCTTGTACAGTGTCAAGCTCGAGTTCGGGTCGAGCTTAGCTGAGTGGGTATTGAGTGAGCTGTTGAGTGTGTTGGCTCATTTACAGCCCTACTCATGATCAGTCAACTAACATATCCCATGTTTTAAGTAAAAAGGGTTGTAAGTGTCTACTTACCTCACAAATCCTTTGACAAAGCTAAGTCCTGTTATAATAGAATACAACACATCATTTTACTAAGTTATGTCTAACCATAATGTGGCTAAACTAAGTTGTGCACGATCGAAGCTTAAATTGGTGCTTTGCTCCCTGACCGTACATTTGGCTCCGATGGAGTATGTCCACTTAGTAAGTTAAGCACACCTTTAAGTTTTTGAGCAGCACTTGATTCCTATAACATTTCTAGACCTCTAAGCCTCTCTTCTAATATAACAAATGAGCACATGCAATGTAAGAAATCTCAACACAATGAAATTTTAAAAGATCTTTTAAAAACATTAAAACTTTTAAGAAAATGCTTAATGAACACTTTGGAAAACTCATCAAGGTGTAAGCTAGAAGGTAAAACAGAGCTGAAATGTAAAAAGAGACAGAGTTTACCCTAAAGCTAAGCACATACATGATCTCCCCTCCTTGGAATCTCATTTTTAAAGCTCACACTCACCAAATAACACTCAACAAGCAAGGATTTGATTCTGGTAGCCTAGAGGCGTGTCAGAGGATTGGATTGGGCATGAAGTATAAGAGTGGGGAAGGGTATTTATAGGGGAAGGTCACCACCAATTCTCTAAAAAAGTAGCGAACATCTGCCAACCCTATCGTACTTTCGATACTATTTGTCCAGCAGTCAAAGAATGTCTCGTACGTCCAAGTATTACCCAGGGGGTATTTCAAAAAGTAGTGTATGTCTGTGTGGTCCCACATACGTCCGCTGTACTATTTGTAGAGTGTACGTCTAATGGTCCCCACATCGTATGTCTGTGATAAAAATAGTGACATATGTTCGCTTGACCTAGTATACGTCCACCCCTAAAGGATTAGTGTTTAGCTTTTATTTTCTAAGGGATTTAAGTTTTGTTGAGTTAACACTAAGGGCTTGGATCTTTGTTAAAACAATTCTATTGAAAACGTTGTTGACCGCTTTTGTGGAAAGGTTTCTGAATAATAAAAATGGATGTTTTTATTGGGGTATTACAGGATCACCGCCCAGCGATTGAGGATTTAGTTCGTGAGTTCTACACCAACTTGCACAGGAGGGCTGGCGATTCCTTCTATACCTAGGTCAGAGAGAAGGAGATCCATGTGACCCCCAGCCTCATCAGTATTATCACTGGAGCACCGCGGGTGTGCAACCTGGAGAATCCCTAACCGGTTGAAGACCTTCCCACCCGAGTAGAGATGGTCGAGTGCTTCACAGAGGGACACCCTCACTAGATGGAGACAAAGGGAGAGAGTTGCTTTCCAGATCCACAACTTCAGCAATAAGGTTCAATGCATTTACCACATTATGATGAGTCATGTGCTCCTGGTGCTAAGCCTCACTTTGATCACTATAAAGAGGGCCCGATGCCTCTACACTCTCCTGACCAAGGCTACCATCAACTACAGCTCCATGGTCACTGTTACGATGATGTCAGTTTGACTCGCAGACTTGAGCACTGTGTTGCCCTATGGAGTTTTGATCACCCGAATTATTCAGAATGCTGGGGTAGTTACTGAGGGCATGATCAAGCTAGCGCTAGAGAAGGGACCCATCACCTCGCTTTACCTCAACACGAGTAATGCCCACCTTTGAGAGACTACACAAGAACTGAGACCCTGATAATGGAGGGCAGTGAGAGTAGATGGAGCATCCACCTCTACTAGCTAGGACGAGCAGCTAGACAAGATGGAGGCTTTACTTTGGACTTACGAGCAAACCCTACAGCGCCTCGTGTAGACCGTTCATGAGGATCACAGCATCATGACCCAATTATGGGATCACTTGATGGGATCCATAGATGTCCGGGATTATGGCAACCCCAGCTCCAGCTTCAGCCGAGGGAGAGGGAGTCCTGACGTGAGGGGGAGTCTAAGCGCGAGAGGAAGCCTTGGTGCGAGAGGGACACCGAGACGAGTGTCTACAGAGCTGACTTCGAGGAGGTGATCACACTCTTAATTTGTTGCTGTCTCGCTGTTGTTATGTTTTTCTTTTGTAATTTCGGGTAATTCCATCATGGCAATGGCAATTTTGGGTGTATTTTGCTATAGTATAAGTCCACCTTGGGGGTGGCAAATATATGATTGCTCATGCTTGTTTTTAGGATGTTTGATATTATCTTTTATTTTCTCAAACTTTGAATTGCAAAACCATTTTAAAAAACAGTTGTTTAATCTTTGATTTCAAAAGCTCTTAATTTCAAGGACGAAATTCTTATAAGGAGGGGAGAGTGTAATACCCCGATAAAAATAACCCTTTTTATTATTCAAAAACCTTTTCACAAAAGTGGTTAACAAGGTTTTTAATAGAATTGTTTTAACAAAGACTCAAGCCCTTAGTGTTAACCCAACAAGACCTTAATTTCTTAGAAAATAGAAGCCAAACATTAATCCTCTGGGGGCGGACATACGCTAGGTCAAGTGAACCTACGTTATTAGTGAAGACGTACGCGTGGGGACCACCAGACGTACGTTCTACAAATAGTATAGTCGACGTACGTGGGACCAAACAGACAAATGCTACTTTTTAGAATACCCCTAGGTAATACTTGGACGTACGAGACACCCTTTGAACCACTAGACAAATAGTACTGGACATACGCTAGGGTTGGAGGACGTCCGCTGCTTTTTCAAAGAGTTGGTAGTAGCCTTTCAGGTATAAATACCCCTCGCCCCACCCTTTATTCTCACCCCATTCCAACTCTCTGGCATGCCCCTAGGCTACCAAAATCAAATCCTTGCTTGTTAAGTGTAATTTGGTGAGTGTGAGCTTTAAAAAGGAGATTCCAAAGAGGGGAGATCATGTCTTTGCTTAGCTTCAAGGTAAACTCCGCCTCTTTTTACATTCTAGCACTATTTTACCTTCGAGCTTATATCTTGATGAGTTTTTCAAAGTGTTCATTAAGCATTTTCTTAAAAGTGTTAATGTTTTCAAAAGATCTTTAAAGTTTCATTGTGTTGAGATTTCTTAAGTTGCATGTGCTCATTTGTTAGCTTATAAGAGGCTTAGAGGTCTAGAAATGTTATAGGAAGCAAGTGCTATTTGAAACCTTAAAGAAATGTGTGCTTAACTCAATGAGTAGCCATACACCACTGGGGCCGAACGTACGGTTAGGGAGTAGAGCACCAGTTTAAGCTTCAATCATGCACAGTTTAGCCACCTTATGGTTAAACACAACTTAGTATAATGGTGTGTTGTATTCTGTTATGGTAGGACTTAGCTTTGTCGGAGGATTCGCTCGAGTGTGCGAGGTAAGTGAATCTTTACAACCTTTTTACTTAAAACGTAGGATATGTCAATTGACTGACCACGAGTATGATATGAGCATACCTACTTTTATAATTACTTGATAAACTGTATTATGAATTGGTTGATAAGATGCATCGTATGACATGGTACGCCAGTATGTGCGGTTTGGATGGCCTTGGGCATGACTTGATAATATGGTCAAATGTGTGTTGTGTTATATGGGCCTTGGATCCAATGGTTGTTCGTGGACGGCGCAGCCTTAAAAGGCGGTCACTACAAGACAGACATTATTAGCGATGTGGGCCACTCGAGGTTGTATTCAGTTGTGCCACTAGTGTTATGTATGGTAGCGTGTAATGGCTGGGGCACCAGCATTTTACTACAGGTCCCTCGGGATAGCATCAACCCTATTGAGAAGGGATAATATCTCGGGTAGATCATATATGATAGTTATGACCTATAATTAGCACTATTCTTTCTACATTAAAAGTATCTAGGTAATTGCTGTCGGTAGTACACCGTAATCTTTAAAAACCCCAAAACCCTACTGAATGGTGTATTAATTGCTGCAATACCCCTTTTATCTTACTCAAAACTGCACATTTATTTCCATTAAATTAGGCTCATATCATACCCATGTTGTAAGATTTACTTACTAAGTCGTTAGATTTATGCTGTTACTATTTTCTAGGAAACTTAACTCGACACTCTAGGAGCGGCATGGCTGCTGCTACCTGTGTGGTTTAGGACTTGCCCATTATTACAGGCCTATCATTATTATTGCTTAGTTGCTCCATGTTCTTATTTTATGAATTATAGTAACTCAGATTTATTCACCTTCCATTGCTTTTACTTTGATGATGCTAGAAGGGGGATTTCCAATTTAGTCACTAGTTGACATAAATGGAAAAATTGCTAGTGACTCCACCAAATTAGTTGAGGCTAATTTTGGGGGCATTACAATTTACTTACCTCGAGCAATCATCCTTACTCCTAAACATCTTAATTACCAAGTCACTACAAATCACTTTGTAATATTAGACACTACATGCTAGGAATACTAATTAATATATACACATAAAACATAATCATTGGTCAAAACCTTATTCGTCATAAAAAACCATAATTAACCATTTACTAGCATTGTCAAACGTTTGTTCCTTAATCGTTGAATGTTCATTCTTCTGGTTTAGGAACTAAAACTCACAAAATCACCCTTAAATCATATTTCCATACATTAATTTTGACTTCGAAAATTAACTTCTACACATCACAGAAGTCTAAGAATACTAAATTGCACCTTACATCTATAGATCAACCAAGTTTATGAACATACACAATTTAAAACAAATAAATGTTATGTTATACATTTGTTAAATCCATCATTAAAATCTTAAGCATGAGTGATATAAATATTATATTTTAAGCACTTAACTAATGTTAAATCTGGACCACAAAGTCCTACGTAAAATCCTTGTGTTTTCATGCAAGATTTGTTTTCCATAAAATCAACTGATTTAATAAATCACATTTTTCTCTTAACAAGCAATATAAACATGCTTAAAGGCTTGTTTGAGTGTGCGTTTCTAAAGCCAAAAAGCCTGTTTGAAGAAGAAAAAAGTAATCATGAGAGCTAAAAAGTGCTCTTGAGGCCGAAAAAGCCCATTTGAAAAAAAGAAAAGGGAAACTTCATTAATCCTCCCTAAACTTTTGCACTTTTTTCAGACACCCCCAACGTTCAAAAACTTTTATTTGGTGTATCGAAGTTTATTTTTCTCTCACCTTGTCCATTTTGTTAAGATTTTCCGTTAGGATTTTCACACGTGCTACGCATATGAGAAAAATAAAATGAAAAGCTAGTTTTATCCCTCACTCCAAAACTACACCGTTTTGGACTCCAAAACTACAATGCCCACCCAGCCCAAAATGACATCGTTTTGGTCATTATTATTTTTTTTTTTCTAAAGGAAAATATAAAAAAGAAAAAGAAAAAAAGAAAAAAAAAAAAAAAAGAAGAAGAAGAAATTGGTACCCCCTTGCCAAAAATGGAGGGGTAGCTGAACCACCCCATTTTTGGCCAAGGGGACCCCCAAGGCCGGTCTGGGGGTGGTTGAACCACCCTTATGGCCAAGGGTGTGGTCCGGCCACCCCCAAAAGGTGAAAAAAGAAAGAAAAAAGTTTTGGTCTTTTGGGGGTGGTCCGGGCTTGGGGTGGCTTCGGCCACCCTCTATGGCCGGTGTAGCTGTGGCCAAAGCCACCCCAGGCCCTTGGAGGTGGTCTGGCTACCCCCAAAAGACCAAAACCCATTCTTTCTTTCTTTTTTTTTGACCTTTTGAGGGTTGCCGGACCACCCCTTTCACCATGAGGGTGGTCAAACCACCCTCATACCGGCCGTGGGGGTGGCTCTAGCCACCCCTTGGCCAAAAATGGGGTGGTTCAGCCACCCCATTTTGGCGAAGGGGGTGGCTGGAGCCACCCCCGATTTCTTCTTCATCTTTTTTTTAATTAATGGCCAAAACGATGTCATTTTGGGCTAGGTGGGAGGATGAAACGATGAAGAAGCTCAGGGGTAAAATGGGCATTTCGGTTAATTTTTAGAGTTCCATTAAGATTTCACTTGAAAATCTTAACAGAAGGGGTAAAGTGAGAGAAAAATAAACTTTGATACATCAAAGTAAGAGTTTTTGAACATTGGGGGTGTCTACAAAAATCACGAAAGTTCAGAGGGGGTTAATGAAGTTTCCCAAAAAAAAAAAAGTAACCGTTTAATAAAAAAAATTCAAACCACGTTTGAAGGTTAAAACTCCAAAAACCATGTTTTGGCCAAACTTGAAAAATGAAGCTTTTGGTGAAACAAACTTCCTTGAAAATAATGTGTGCCACAGTTTGCATTTAATGAAATATATTAATTAACAAAAGGGTTAAATACTTTATTAGTCCATAGGGTTTATAAACTTTATTTTTTCTTTCCTAGGGTTTGGAAAGTGACCAAATTAGTCCTTATGGTTTTGAAAAGTGACTAAGTTAGTCCATCCGTTAGTTGACTGTTAGTTGACTTAACGGACTGACATGTGGACCAAGTAGAAATTGACACGTGCCCACCGAATTAAATTTTGTATTTTTTATTAAAAAAACACATTTTTACAAAAAAAAAAAGTGAAAAAAAAACAACTTGGGGTGGCTACGGCCACCCCCTTGGGCACCAAGGGGTGGCTTGGGCACCCCCATGGAGCCAAGGGGGCCGGGTGGCCAAAACCACCCCCAATGGTGGTTTGGGGTGGTTTCGCCACCCAGGTATTGGTTTCATAAATGACTCTGTGCTTAAATAATTATGCAATGAAGTTTCCTGCTTACATCACCAGTTTTCCAATAGCCACTAGGCCATCAGCAGTTGCCAATTTGCCTTCCCTTCAACTTAATCCAGTTCAACAAGGAAACACAAGCTGTGAACTAGATTTGCTGATAAGCTCTTCTACAACTGTCCCAGAACCATATCTAGATTCATCCTCCTTCTCTGTAATTGCTTCTAGATTCTATGGCTTTTACCATTCAACTACCCTCTCTTTGCTTTATATCATGCTATCATAACCATGTGCTTTTAATTTCATTGCAGAAAGTTCAATCCTTTCCAACTCGGGAAAATGGTTTGCCAAGGCCTTATAATGTGCGGTTTCATTAAGGAATATCAACCCCAATACCCTCGGGGTGGCAAACCACCCCAAGCCACCATTGGGGGTGGTTTCGCCACCCTTGGCTCCATGGGGGTGGCAGTAGCCACCCCAAGTTTTTTTTTTTTTTTTAATGAAAAATATTTTTTTCTCTTTTTTTAAAAAAATAAAAAATTTAATTATGTGGCCATGTGTCAACTTCTAATTGGTCCACGTGTCAGTCCGTTAAGTCAACTAATGGTCAATTAACGGATGGACTAACTTGGTCACTTTTTAAAACCACAAGACTAATTTGGTTACTTCCTAAACCCTAGAGAGGAAAAAATAAAGTTTCCAAACCCTAGGGACTAATGAAGTATTTAACCCTTAACAAAAATACACATACCAATTTCACGTAATGACAACCATACCCTTATATAAACATAATTTTTGAATCAAACTTCTCGTTCTACCATAGTTGAGAGCCACTACAGGGAGAGAGACGCAAGCTGAAGTTGTTGATCATGTCACAAGTGAGTTTAGAGATCCGCTTGATTTTGCTTCCTCCCATCTCTTTTTGTCCAATAAAACACAAATCTTGACATATATTATGGAACTCTATCAAATCTTTAACACAAGAGGGAAAAAAAAAAAAAACCATAATGAAAAAAACAAATAGATTGAAATATAGACAAACAGAGTAGGCTTTAGGCTTCAAGTGAAATATGTTTTTGGAAGAGTGAAAAATATAGATGAAGATTGAAGAGTATTGAGAAGAAAGGGTTTGGCTCTTCTATCCTTCAGTTCAAGGCACTGAAAAAATTGGTAATTCATATTTGAGGTGAAGTGAGGATCTTATGGTAGTTTGACTCAAAGAACCCACCCCTTTTCTAACTTTGCTGCAGACTTTTAAATGGTTCGATGTCTAATGCATGTGTAAGGAACATACATCAATTATAGTAGCCAATAGTGCAATGAAAATGGGATAGTTGGCTTTTGATAGTTATTTTAGGCGGGAAATTCAGTTTACCCCTGAAGTTTTAGGAGTTTTTCAATTTGAACCCTAAAGTTTCAAAATTGGCAGTTTAACCCCTTGAAGTTTCAAAAAGTAGCAATTTAAACATTCCGTCAACTTTTTCTGTCAAATTGGATGGAAAACTATGAAATGATGAAACTGCCCTCAAGCTATTTTTTTTTTCCGTCCATTTTAACGTAAAATTTTAACGGAATGTTTAAATTGCCACTTTTTAAAACTTCAAGAGGGTAAACTGCCAATTTTGAAACTTTGGGGTTCAAATTGAAAAATCCTTGAAACTTCAGGGGGTAAAATGAATTTTGCCCTTATTTTAGTTGTTTGTTCAATAGTAATTCATCGTCTTTAATTTGTATAAACTAAAAGGGTTCAAATGAGTTGTAAAGAAAAAAGAAAAAAAAAAAAAAGACTAGTTCTACCACCCCTTGGAAGTACTCTTTTTTTGGGGGGGGGCATATATATATTAAAAAAAAAATTTATTAAAGGTTTTATTTTTGTCATGTAGTGATTTAAAATTTTTAGTAGTGGTGAAATCACTCAACCCCTTCTCTCTGTCACCTCAAAGAGAGAAGGGGTAGCGTAGAATAATGTTGTTATTGTTATTATTATTATTATTATTATTATTATGAACTATTTGAAAGGCTATAAGGATTTATTTGTTTTTTTTTTTTTTTAATACTTTGAAGTGTTTTAATGTTTCTTTTAACAACTTATATATCCTTATTTGTAATGATGTTTGTTTTTTATTATTGAATGTGTGATAGAAGTCACTTCAATTTTCATTTTTATAAAAATAAAAAGGTCATTTCACAAGTTAATAGAGAAGCCAATTATGGAGGTGTATGTCCTACGGTTCACTATTATTTCACCTATAAAAACTATTGGACAAACAAAGCATCATTCGAATGGGCCAAAAAGTGAGGGTGGCGCAGTAAAAGAATGAATTTGGCACAATATGTTATTTAAATACAATGTTTTTTTTTTTTTGGTTGTTTTTTTTGCAATTAAAAGTACTTTTTATGTTTTATTACCAAACATAAGTAACACTCAAAAAAACACTTAAGACATGTAGTTATGAAAGAGGTAAACAACTTTTTAATAGTAGCACTTTGGCAAAAACTTACAGAAAAAACTATATATCGTACCGTAATTCTAAACAGGTTCTAAGTAAGATTCAAAATAGTGAAATATGCATAAAAACTAAGAGGTTATATATCGATTACCCTTAGGTGAGGTTCCTCCAAGCTTTAGAGAGACCAGCCTCAAGAGTAACCTCCTTCCTCTCTCTCTCTCTCTCTCTCTCTCTAGGGTTTCTAAAATATTGGCAAAATAGGTCTTAGATCGTATAATTGCCTTTAGACAGGACAACCCTCGCAGCTATGGTTTTCAAAGAGTGTGCTTTAAAGAAGTAGAAGAAGAAGAAGATTATCTAGATAGATTGACAATTTGTTGGATTGAAAATTTGTTGGAAACTTCAATCGTTCGAGGATGATCATTCAAATCCGACTTCGATCTTTCCGAGGATGTGATCGTTCAAATATAACTTCGAACACTAGAAAGTTGCAGGTTTTTTAAATTAATAGTAATAAAGAGGGATCCTTTAGATTATTTTAAAATGCATTTAACCAGTGAACTTTGTAATGCTAAAATGTGCAAAAGGTTGAATAATAGGTTACTCATCATTGTCTCATTCTATTATTATTATTATTATTATTATTATTATTAAATATGAGTATTAATTATGCAGGGCATTACACAATTATCATCTTAACATCAAAAGGCTAGGAAATATTTTGTCAGCTACCAAATAAATTTTTTTTGAGTTTTTTTTTTTAATTATTTGTTTTTGTCTTTTATAAGTATATATCGGGTATTTTAGTAATTTTGCTACAATTCCAATAAGAGCCTATGTGTTGTCACCAATTTAAGGAATAAGAAAAGCTATTCCATTCCATCTTCTCTCATTCCTAGTAATAACTATTTATTTTCCTAATAGAATAGCCATTCCACATACCAAACAAGCCCTAAGATTTTAATCAATCTTACTATTGATACTTGATCAATTGAATGTGTGCATCAAGTGTCATACTGGAACTCGATAGTTTGATTGAAACTTTGATTGACTCTTGATCGAGCAAACATGTGATAACCATTTTTTTTTCAGTTGACTAGCCTTGTTAAATTCATGTTTTTTCCTACTTGTATAAGTCCTTTGAAACACAACTTTCATTTAGAGTGGAGGCCACTATTCCAGCTTGTTCATTGAGAGATACCAAACCTTCCTAAGCCTAAACTAAAACACATACAAACCTCTCCTTAAGTGTTGCGTGAGTATGTTTAGGTTACTCCTAAATTCCAAAAAGGGGCCGGAGAAAATAGGATTTTTGGACACCTAGTGTAATTCCTACAAAAAAAATAAAAAAATAAAAAAAATCAAACGGTCGGCATCAGTGGAGGAAAATGTTTGAATGCTTCATGAAATGATAGAACGATGCATTTCAATTCAAAACATTCAATTGGCGCTTTAAGCGATTTTTTTTTTTTTTTGACATGTATGTCCATACAAGAAGGGAGGAGGGGGATTCGAACTAGTTAACTTCGTTTTATTAGGGATGGTCTTAACTGATTGAGATACCTCTTGAAAATGGTGCTTTAAGCGATTGAATAGTGGCAGTTTGTATCTGAATTAAATTAGGCCATTTTAGCAGGATTTTGTTGAAGGAGGTCTAATTAAGGATAGGTCGAACCCTAGACACACCCTTTCGCCCCATTTTAGCTATCAAACCAAAGAGAGAGAGAGAGAGCTTCTGAAGGTTTTGGGTTCCCATCTTCAATAGAAGTAAATCCTACACCTTAAACTTGGTTATTTTGTTTAAATTATGTTTTGAGGTATTATTTGTGCTTAGATTAGTGTAAGGAAGTCTGTTTGAGCCTTAGAACGAGCTAGATATGTTAAGGTAGGACCTTTTAGAGTTTAAGGGTTTTGTCCAAAAAACCTTCCAAGGGTCCGAGCACTAATCGAACAGTTAGAACGTTCGAATGGTGTAAGGAATGTTCAAACGGTGGACCATTCCAACGGTCCCTGTAATGATCTAACATTCAAACTACTAGAATGCCTCAGATTCTAAGTTTTAGTTTTTAGTTTTGGTTTAGCCTAGAAGAAGATTAATGATAGAATTTTTCGGAGACGACAAACTTGGTGATCTTGAGGAAGTTGATTAAGATGACCTTTGCGACTGAGCTGAGTGAAACTCAAGTGGAAAACATGGATCAATCTTTTACATGTCTACTTTATTATCAAATTTGCATATTTTAAACTCACTTGAAACACATTGTGAACTATATCTCTTTTGTGCAAGTAAAATATTTGTGTTAAATATATTGTTGAATATATTGAAGAACGGAAGAATGAGAAAGAGAGATGCGAGATATGAAGACTACATTGTATTGAGTAGTATATTATTGAAGTGTTACAAAGACATCTATTTATAGAAAGGTTATGAGTAATAAGCAAGTAATCTAGTAGACTAAGAAAAGATAAACCTAATAGGTTAAGGAAACCCTAGAATCTATAAGGAAGTAAATAACCCTAAAATAATATCTAATATATTCTTAACAATTTGGAAAATGGATGATTGGTTGTGTGAGTTCATAAATTCATCATCGAAAGGAAAATGATTAAAATCATCATATGACTTGGCTGCCATTAAGGGAAATATGTATGTAAAATATCAAGAACATGTGCATATTAGTATACAGGTTAGATGCAATGGTTTAGTTTTAATTTGATGTAAGTTGCCTTGGATCCAATGGCGAAAAGTGACCGGCGCAGCCATGTCTCCATTTATAAATTAAAGGGGAAATTTCCCTTACCCTTCCTGAAGTTTGGCCACTTTTGCAGATATCCTCCAATGTTCAAAACCTCTCACTTTGGTGTATCAAAGTTTGGTTTTCTTTCACTTTACCCCTTCTGTACAGAAAATTCTAACGGAATGTCAATTTTATCCCAAAACGACACATTGTTTTGAGAACGGTATAGTTTTGGAGTTAGGGGTAAAATTGAAATTGCGAAGAATTTTCTGTACGGAAGGGATAAAGTGAAAGAAAAATGAAGTTTGATACACCAAAATGAGAGATTTTAAAAACATTGGGAGGTATCTGTAAAAGTGGCCAAACTTCAAAGGGGGTAAGTGAAGTTTCCTAAATTAAAATTAGCATTTCAATCTAAATTTGCACCGTACATTACTGTAGAATTTGCAAAGAAATATGAAATAGGAAGAGGAATAATGAAAGCCAAGAGATAGATAAGTTTGAATTTTCTCAAAATTTAGTTAAAAACAAAAATATTAACAAACAACTTAAAATAAAAAAACATTTAAAATTATTTTCACATTTAATTCATTTCAAAGCACATTTTTCCAACAAAGAACAAAAACAATCTCTCATATTACACCGAATTGAAAAAACATACTTTTCATTTCATTAATTTCTTTCTTTTTTATTCTCACCATCTATATAAACAATTAATACAAAAGGAAAAAAGGAAAAACATTATACCTGGAAATTAATAATAATAATAATAATAAAAAGTTTCTATCCCATAAAACTAGAACTTTTATTGGCATCATCAAAAAAAAAAAAGAATAATTGGTATTTAAAAAAATATAAACTCAAATTTATTAAAAACCTTGTTTAATACTCGCAAAACTCATTAATCGCCTTGGTCATGCCAGCCGTTAAAAACAAAGGATCGTTGTAGCTATAAAAAGGCTGATTGGAGCGCAAGAACTCCACCGAAGTCGGCGTGAATGCCGGAATATTTGCCATGTATGCATTCGCCGGTGGCTCAAAAATAGGCGACACAAAACAAGAATTGATCACTTGCCCAACATCACCTACGCTGCTACAATTCTCGTCAGTAACAACTGAAGACGACTCATTATTATCATCATGGTTTCCTAGTCCAATGTTCTTGTTCTTGTTCTCGTGATCCGGATTCAATATTTTGGAATCGGCATCATTTCCGGGTTCGGATTTTCGATGATGATCATGCGGAGTGGCAACGGTGTCATCGTCGGAGCGCGATAGGCCGGTGAGTTTTTGCACCAAGGCCATGAAGTCGCTAGGGTGCGTATGGATTATCTTCGGAGAATGAGTGTAGATTATGACCGGGTGGCGTTGTTGGGGCTTGGTCAGCCCCGTTACACCGTTAATGGATGACGATGAAGACGATGGTGATGTCGCCGACGCCGACGCCGACGAAGCAGACGATGGTTTCTTGATGAGATGGGAGTCCTTATTGATTTTCAAGGGAGGTGGACACAAGGCATTGTTATTCATCATTTCCTTCTTTGCGTGGAATTGTGCAGGGCTCATGATTTGAAGGATGAGTTTAGTTTGATCCTTGTTCTATGGAATTTGTTGAAGCAAATTTAGAGCTTGTTATATATATATATATAGGTGATGACTGATGAGGGTGCATGCTGTAAGAGAGGGCGATTATGTAATATTCATTGGGAAGCGTGGGTTTTTTGGTCGATTGCTGGGTTTGCTAGGGGTTGGTTTGGTCATTTCAAACTGCTGGAAAATGCTGATGACAAGTGGCTAACCGTTGGGGGTGGGGGGGTGTTGACGTGGTGAAATACGAGTGGCTATCTCAAAGCAATTGGTGGATGGGGTTCTATGTGTTTCGTCTTGGTTGATCCGTGTCGGTTGGCACTTTTGGCGGCAAAACAAGGTTAATTAATTAACAATTTACAAAAAAAACAGAAAAATAGAAATCCTTAATGCACACAACCTTGCATTTTGCCTGAATCTGTTCTCAGACTATGGGTTGATTGACAGGTGTAAGTGAAGCTATCCAACTATTAACATTTTTTTACCCCTTTTTAGGGTGGTTAATTGAGATAATTTTAATACAATACAATGCATATTTTATTACATGGATAAAGTTTTTCTTGAAGATCATTGAGAATTCGGTAATTAATGATAGAGAATATTTTCTATAAATCAATCTTTTATGCCTTTCAATAACACTAAGCCACCTCAACATGGAATACCAAATCAAGTTAGAACCAAAACACATGATTGCCCATGCTAACAATAAACAATCCTCTTGGATAAAGTTTCACCACAGTTATAATCTGGCTTACAATGTTTAAAAATTGGCAATGTACTTCAACAAAGTATTAAAAATTCGCAATGGGACCCATCCATCAATCATTTTTGTTTTCTCTAACGGAAATTATTGAAAAGACCTAATTACCCTTGTATTAAAAAAAAAAGCAAAAAACTTGTGGTTGGCGACGGCCACCCCCATTTGAACGAATTGGGGGTGGTTGTTGTGAATTTTAAAAGTACTCGCAAGTGCACGAGTCATTTGCAATATAGATTTACATGTGCTAGGTTGAATCCACAAAAAATTGTGTCGTAAAAATAAATTTCTATATAAACTAATTATATTTTAACCTAGTTCAAATTTTCATGTGATTTTTCTTGCAGAAAGATAAACTAAATGAAAACTGATATTAGATCATATGATAAAAATACTATGGTTTTCAAAATCCACCTCACCAAATCAAGGCAATGCATTCTCATATTATGTTCATACAACCGACAAAAAAATGAACCCTATACATTGTTCTATGTTTCATACAAATACATATTGAAACATTCAATGAATCCAACCTTTAAACAAATCACAAGGAATACCCAATTGAAATCAAATCATCCAATGTATCCATTTGATTTATGAATCACAGTGGATATCCGATTTCAATCGAATGATTTGATGTATCCATCAGATGAAACACATTGAATATCTAACTTTTCACAAATAATAATCACCACATTCAATTAAAAGATGATAATCAAATAACTGAATTAGAATAAAACAACACTTTTATTAAAAGTCAGAGTTGTACAAACACAATAATGAGAATGCGATTGCAAATCAATAATAAGGCTTCATCTTTAACCTTAATTAAAAGTTTAGCCTCTTATGACTAAAAACAACATCATAAATTGAATCAAAAACATTAAAATCAATGAACTTACAAAGAGAGATGAATTTAGAGCTCAAAAAAGACAAAAACTTGAAGTTCTAGACTAAACGGCACCCCTTTTGTGCGTTTACAAAGAAAAGAGTGGTATTTAAAATAAAAAAAACTAGGGCTTTGGTGCTGCCAGGTCAGGCTAAGTGTGCTTGGTCTTAGGTGAGGGTGCGCTCAAGTGCTTCCTTGCTGGGCTTGAGCGTGGGTGCCATGTGCTCGATCCCAACTTCTAGAATTCCACTTTTTCCCACATCGTTGCAATTTTCACATTAAAACTGCAATTTTCTCTCAACAACTTGCAAAACACTAAGATATCAAAACTAACCAAAACATAAAAAAAAATAATAAAACTACAGGCTTGACAAATGTAAATTAAGGGGCCAAATATGCAATATTTGACATTCATCAAATACCCCCAAATTTATATTTTGCTAGTCCATTAGTAAAACAAAATGAAAAATAAAATCAAAACATGAAACATAAGTCCATTGTTGTGAAAGAGATGATTGCATTTAGCATATACAACAAGCCTTTTAAACCCCTAGGCATCCTTAGAGGATGAGTGAAGTCTAGTGAGGGTTTAACAGCAATGATACCCACAAACATTTTTCAACACAATGTTATTGACAAACATGAACTTCCACCCAAACACATGATTCTTACTCATGGGCATGCTTAACAAAATGAACATCACAATCACATCATCAAGACATCCAAAATCAATTCACTTATATATGGAAATTTAAGACAATACATGCTCCATTAAGTGCAAAGTGAGATTAACATAAAATCACGAGGCTTCAATCTAATCAAAGTTTTTTTTTTTTTTTTTTGTACCACAAAATTCATAAGAGTTCTATAAGATAAAAACAACCAATGCTTAAGTCAAAATGTGCATTTTTTGTGTAGGTTGTTCAATGCTCAGCTTCCTTAAGCTTTCTAATTGACCTATGTACCGAGTGTTGGGCTAGTGACTTCCAAACCAGATGATTTTAGGGCACTAAATGTCAAACATCCCTAAGGGCTTAGTAACTCATGTCAAAAAGGCTACGAAGTTAAACCAGCCATACAATCAACTATATTAAATTTTACATCTTTTTACACGAACACTCAATGCTTAATGAGGCAAGATATGTGATATCCATAAATTTTATAGACTTAAAATAGAGTTATAAAATATTTTTATTTATTTATTCTTTAATTATATATGTATGCAACTATAAGTGCTATTAATTAATTAATTAATTTTATTATTATTTTTATCTGATTATTTTTAGATATTTATGTAGCTACAAATGTAATCTACGTCATTATATATATATATAAGTTTATGTAGTTGCTGGATTTAATCCACGTGATTGTATATTGATGTGCTTTTTGTATACAAAATGTATAGCAATACTCATTAAAATAGGACTTTAGGTGAATTCTACCCAATTAGATATAAGGTAGATCTACTAGAATATAGGACGAGATTATGATTATTATTTATTTATTTATTTATTTATTTTCTCTTTCTTTCTCTCTCTTCCCAACTCAACGTGAGCTTTTCAAAAAAAAAATGATTTAATTCCATTTATTTTATTTATTTCCCAAAACCAGCGTAGCCCCCAGAAAATGGGTGAACCAGCATGTTCTCTCCTTCCTCATTTGGACACTTGTATTCCATGCTTAATCAATTGAATTATCAGTTGACACCTAGATAATCTTGTCTACTATCCTCTTCTCATCATAGTTACCTATAAAACCCAGATGCTTTCTTTCTTCTCCTCACGCTCTAAAACAGAAGTTAAAAAGTAGTTGTCTCAAGTATCTTTCAAGTTTGGTAATTTTCTTCCCCCTTTAAGGTATCTGTACAGAAGAACAAAAGATACAATACACCGCTTATCAACTATCAGGTGAAGCCAAACACTAGTGGACCGTTATTATTGATTCAAGAACTGGGCGGTGAGGAAGCAATCTCTTGGTTGGGATTTCAGAAAGAATGTCTCCAACAATATTTTCTTAAGATCCTCAGAGACGCGATGGCTTGAGAACTCATGGACCTTACCCAGGGAAATATAATAGTCGCCCAGTATGCTGGCCGCTTCAATGAATTGGCTCGCTTTGCTCCCTACTTGGTGGTGAATGAAGAAAATCGAGTAAGGAAGTTTGAGCAAGGTCTCAACCCACGAATTCATGACCGTGTTGTATGCTTTGAAATTCGAGATTTTGTGGAATTGGTCAACAAGGCCTCCCTAGTTGAAGAAAGTGTGAAGAGAAATGCTATGGCAATGGCAGAATCACGAAAAAGGGTTGTACCCCCACCGAATTGAAACCTACCTGGATGGAAATGAAAGTTGAATGAAAATAATCAGGGAGTTGGACCCATAGAAAACAGGCTAAGTTCAATTAACAGCATGCCCTGCCCCAACTGTCAATGCCCTCATTATGGACTGTATCGTGTAGGAACTAATATGTGTTACTGATGCGGACAGGCCGACCATTTTGCTCAGGATTGCCCAAAGACTAAAGGAGGCGCTGCATCACTACAGACAGGGAATAACCGTAGACCACCCACTCAAGCCAGGGTATATGCCCTCACACCAAGTGAAGCATAGATAGAGAATGGAGTAGTCACAGGTACTCTACCTCTATTTACTGGCAAGGCTGTCATTTTATTCAACTCTGGTGCTACTCATTCTTTTGTATCAGCTAAGTATGCTAGGAGATTTCATATTAATATAGAACCAATGGAAGTAAGAGTAGTAGTATCTACCCCGGTAGGCAAATTAGTGCTATGTAGGAAAATAGCATTGGGTTGCCCAATTCACATTGAGGGGAGAACCCTCTCGGCCAATTTGATAGTATTCGATATGGAAGGGTTTGATATCATCCTCGGGATGGATTGGTTATCAAACAATCATGTCATCATTGACTGCCACAATAAAGAAATAATCTTTAGAATACCGGATGACTCAGAATTCAAATTTGTGGGAATCAAGGTGGGCGTTACTCCACAACTAATCTCAGCAACACGGGCTAAGCAATTATTACTAGAAGGATGTTAAGTCTACCTTGCATGTTTAAAAGAGTTGCAATACAAGGAGAGAAAGATGGAGGAGATACCTGTGGTGCAAGAATTTCTTGATGTCTTTCCAGAAAACTTTTCAAGACTTCCCCTAGACAAGGAGAATTTTGCATTGATCTAATTCCAAGAGCAACTCCAATATCCAAAGCACCCTAAAGGATGGCATCAGCTGAATTAAAAAAGTTAAAGACCCAAATACAAGAATTGTTAGATAAAGGATTCATCCATCCTAATGTATATCGCTTTGGGAGCGCATGTACTCTTTGTGAAGAAGAAGGATGGTACTTTTTGGATGTGTATTGACTATCGGGAACTTAACAAAATTACCATCAAGAATAGATATCCACTGCCTTGTATAGACAATTTGTTCGACCAGTTGCAGGGAGCTCAAATTTTCTCAAAGATCGACCTTCGTTCGGGGTATCACCAGCTAAGGATAAGGAGAGAAGATATTTCCAAGATAGCTTTCCACACCCGATATGGCCAGTACAAGTATTTGGTAATGCCATTTGGGTTAGCAAACGCGCCAACAACATTCATGGACCTAATGAACAGGTTGTTTCATGATTTCTTAGACCAATTTGTGGTAGCATTCATTGACAATATCTTGATCTACTCCAAAAACATGGAAGAACATGAAGATCATTTAAGGCATGTTTTGCAAAGACTTAAAAGAAAAACAGTTGTACGCGAAGTTCTCAAAGTACGAGTTTTGGCTAGATAGAGTTACTTTTCTCAGGCATGTATTGTCAAAAGAAGGCATCTCAGTAGGCCCCAAGAAAGTTGAAGCTGTAGTAAATTGGGAGAGAACCACCAATGCACATTAAATCAGGAGTTTCTTGGGTCTAGCCGGCTATTATTAGTGTTTCATGGAGGGGTTTTCAAAATTGTCTACACCACTAACTGCTTTGACATGGAAGAATGCTCATTTTTTTTGTGGAAAGATGAATGTGAGCAAAGTTTTCAAGAACTAAAACGGCGGTTGGTAATTGCTCCAATCTTAACTCTTCTATTTGAATTTTGTGGATTTGTTATTTATAGTGATGCTTCCAGAAAGGGGCTTGGCTGTGTCCTCATGCAAAATGACAAAGTGGTAGCGTATGCTTCTCAACAACTTAAAAATTATGAGCTGAATTATCCCACCCATGATCTAGAACTTGCTGCAGTAATTTTTGCATTAAAAACCTGGAGACATTACATTTATGGTGAGAAGTGCGAAATTTATACAGATCACAAAAGTATTAAATATTTATTCACACAGAAGGAGTTGAATTTAAGGCAGAGGCGATGTTTGGAGTTAATAAAAGACTACAATTGTGTAATCAATTACTACCCCTGAGAAAGTTAACATGGTTGCAGATGCTCTAAGTAGAAAATCAAGAAGTGAGATAGCGTGTTAAAAAACCTTGCTCCATAATCTGAAGATAGACATGAAGAAGCTTGATATGGAGATCGTAATAGGAGAGGTGCAAGCATTAACGGCAAAACTTGAGATTAAATTCACACCACTGGAAGATATTTGCATGGCCCAAGAAAAAGATGAGGAGAACATTCGAATTAAAGAGAGAGCCAACAAAGGTCAGGTCTTAGGTTTTGCTACCACATCAGATGGTTTGTTCAGATATCAAAATAGAGTTTTTGTACGTAATAATGAGAATATAAAGAAGAAAATTTTGGAGGAAGCACATTTCTCACCATACACAGTACACCATGGAGGCACTAAAATGTATCAGGATTTTAAAAGGCATTTTTGGTGGAACGGAATGAAGCGGGATGTTGCTGAATTTGTAGAGCAGTGCTCGACGTGTCAACAAGTCAAAATGGAACATCAAAGACCTGTAGGACCATTGCAACCTCTGGAGATACCGGTATAGAAATAGGAAGCAATAGCCATGGACTTTTTAGTAGGGTTACCACGAACTCAGGCTGGGTATGATGCATTATGGGTGATCGTGGATAGGTTGACTAAAGTCGCTCACTTTATTCCAATAAAGGTGAAATACTCATTGGAAAAGCTATCAAAACTATATTTACAGGAGATTGTTCGATTATATGGGGTACCTGAATTAATTGTATCGAATAGAGATCCTTGTTTCACATCAAGATTTTGGAAAAGTCTGTAGAAAGCAATGGGGACTAAATTGTGATTTAACACTATATACCATCCTTAGACAGAAAGATAGTCAAAGAGGTCATCCAAACATTGGAGGACATGTTACAAGCTTGTGTATTGGATTTTAGTGGTAATTGGGCATGCTACCTTCCTTTGGTGGAATTCGCCTACAATAACAGCTACCAAGCAAGCATTGGGATGGCCCTATATGAAGCGTTGTACAAATGAAAATGTCATTCTCCACTTTATTGGGATGAGCTTGGTGAACAGAGAATTTTAGGACTAGATATTGTGCAAGATACCATAGATAAAGTTGCATTAATTCGATGAAGATTGTTAGCAGCTCAAGATCGACAGAAAAGCTATGCGGATATACGTAGAAGAAATGTGGAATTTGTGGAAGGCGACAAGGTGTTTCTTAAAGTGGCACCAATGAAAGGAGTTACTAGATTTGGCAAGGAAGGGAAGTTGAACCCCGTTACATTGGACTGCTTGAAATTCTGGAGAGAGTAAGTTTTGTGGCTTATTGTCTAGCTTTGCCTCTTGGACTTGCAAAATATACATTATGTCTTCCACGTTTCTATGCTGAGAAAATATGTCCCAGACCCGTCCCACATAATTCGTTACGAACCTTTGCAATTACAAGGAGATATGGCATATGAAGAAGTCCCGGTAAAATTACTAAATCGCAAGGTTCAAGAACTACACACGAAGCGCATTCCATTAGTAAAGTTTTGTGGAGAAATCATGAAATTGAAGAAGTGTCATGGGAATTAGAAGATGATATACGCAAGAAATACCCCTCTATGTTTGATGAGAATGAATTAAATATAAGGTATGCGCTAACAAATAGATTTATGTATGTATACAACAACTGCATTCTCAAGGCTCTAAGCATTTATTTATAGCCCCAAGACTCTTAGTCTTAAGATAACAATGAAATAAAATCAATTTAGAAATCTATGAAAGAAAACTAAACCAAATAAAAGACTAACAAAGAAACCTAATTCAAATAAAAAACTAAAAGATAAGATATAATAAAAGACTAACAAAGAAACATAATTCAAATAAAAGACCGAAAGATAAGATATGCCATCCTCATCTACATCAAGAACCCAACCTCATAAGTTTCTGGCAGCTTGGGGGCGTGCTGACCAATGGGAAAGGGTGTAAGGGAAATAAGGGTTGAGGGGGGTATTTATAGAGGAAGGGTGCTACCAACTCTCCAGAAAAACAGTGAGCGTCCGCTAACCCAAACATACGTCCAGTATTATTTACACAACAGATAAAAGGGTATAGTGTACATCTAGGTATTAACCAAGGTTTTTTTAAAAAAAGTAGCGTACATCCGTGTGGTCCTATGTATGTCTGTGTACTATTTGCAGAGCATACATCTGGTGGTCCCTCCATGTATGTTTGCACTAGAAAGATGAGCGTACATCCGCTAACCCTAGCGTACTTCCACTCTAGAGGATTAGTGTTTTAGGCTATAAATTTCTAAGGGGTTTAAGGCTTGTTATGCTACTATTAAAGGTTTGGGTTTAAAATCAATTTTGTTAAGTACTTCCTCAATCATTCTTTGTAGAAATTCTTTTAAAAATAAAAGAGCTATTTTTATCGAGGTATTACAGTTAGGGAAATATCCCATAAAATCAATGCCCCACACATCAGAAATGTCCACAATCAAGATAGGATTGAGGGGCATCATATTCCATCTCAAAATACTCCCTAACTTCTAGCAACAATCACAAGAGATGCAATATGCATGAGAATCTCGGAAAAGGATAGGCCAATAAAATCTACACTGCAAAATCTTTGAAGCGGACTTCTTAGAAATGAAATGGCCTCCATAAGCATGATCATGACAAAAGGAGATGACATTGGATTGGTCATGCTAAGGAATACATCTCCTAATGATCATCCTATAAAAAGTACTTCATTATGGCCATAAAACTTAGACTTATATTGTCGCCTCCAATGCAAATGCATTTGGCCAGTAACAAGATAGTTCACTATATTAGCAAACCACAGTGCATGAGTGTAAGCAATGTGCATCAATTGCTCATCAGGGAAGGTCTTAGAGATGGGGATGGCGTCTTCAGTGAAATCCACAATCAACCTAGACAAATGATCAACCACTATATTTTTGGAAACATTCTTATCCCAAATCTCTATGTCAAACTCTTACAACAGCAAAATCCTCCAAATGAGGTAAAATTTAGCATCTTTTTTGGAGAAAAGATACTTCAATCCGCATGATCCGAGTAGATAATGATTGTAGATCCAAATAAGTAGAATCTAAACTTGTCCAAAGCAAAAATGATTACAAGCAACTCCTTTTCAGTAGTGGAGTAGTTAAGTTGTGCATCGTTAAGTGTTCTGCTTGCATAGTAGATGACATGGGACAATTTATCAACATGCTACCCCAAAACAGCTCTAGTTGCATGATTTGACGCGTCACACATGATCTCAAAAGGTGCACCCCAGTTGGGTGGCTGAGTAATCAGTGTGGACGTCAAACTCTTCTTCAAAGCCCCAAATGCTTGCTTTCAGTTCTGATCAAATACAAATGGGGTCTCTTTCACCAATAACTTACAATAGCCTGGCGATCTTGCTAAAATCTTGGATGAATCACCTGTAGAATCTTGCATGCGACGGTAAGCGTACGTACGGGTGGAAGGTTGGAAATCAGATCCACATTCGCTTTGTCAACCTTAATCCCACGATGAGAGATGATGTGCCCTAGTAGGGGTGTCAATGCGGTTACGGCTAACCTCAACTGCCTTAGAGTTAGTAAATTTCACTAACCGCAACTACTAACCGCCTAACTATTAGCGGTTAACCATGCGGTTAGCAGTTAGTAAAATAGGTAACCACCCATTAACCGCTTTTTCAAAATTGGGCTTTTTTTTTTGCTTTTTGGGCTTTTATTACTTTAGTATCATACACTCATATTACGATACTAAGATAGGTAAGTTTATAAATGATCTCACTTCTTACGAAATTATTATCATATTTACTTCTAAGCTTTTTTTTAATTGAACTTATTATCTAATGGTAATGCTCAAACTCCTAAGTCTTAAATTCTTAATGATCTAATGGTCATACACTCATACTTAAATTATATGATCATATTATCTCACAAATCACAATTCATATTAATATAATAAAATTATCTTAGATATAAGAATGTAAGATAATGTGATATATGTTTTATAAGTATAAAGTATCTAATAATGCTTTGATTCAATTGTGGTTATAAGTAACACATTGTTTAGTCCCCAAGAGCTAGCTCAATCAGCTGGGACCACACCTCATAAAGCGGAGGTTACTAGTTCGAATCCTCCCTCCCCCCTCGTGTGGACATGTCAAAAAAAAAAAAGGTAACACATTGTTTAATGAATCCAATATTAATTACTTCAATTTAATATTATACGAATTACATTATCATTGTACATTAATAATATGATTAACTTAAATAAAATATTTAAATTGTCATTGAATCATATGATTAAGTATTGATCTTGTACATTTATATTATTCAACATGCATAATTGCATATATGTATAATTACTTAATATATACTAAATTACAAAATATTAGAATAAAAATGTATGATATAAGTACTTACAAAGCTAGTTAATATGTAACTACAAACTAATTAGTAATTATGTAGTTTATGTTACTTGCTGCTAACATATCATATATATATAAATATTATTACATAACATATCATATATTATTACAAAGTTACAAACATATCATATATATAAATATTATATATGAATAATTTGTTATTATATAATCATATAAATTATAATGATAATATATTAATACTTCAACTATGATTATAAGTAACACATTGTTTAATCCAATGTTAATTAATTAATTTGATATTATATGAATTACATTATCATTGTACATTAATAATATTATTAACTTTAATAAGTATTTGAATTGTTATTGAATCATATGATTAAGTATTGATATTTTACATTTATATTATTCAATATGCATAATTGCATATATGTATAATGTATAATTATAATTTATAACATGTATAGATTTATAAGTTGATAACATACATTGGAACTAAGTCTATAGATACTTAATTGTTCATTGTTGTATTAATATGAACTTACATGCTTATAACTTATGACTTATGAATATGTATGTATAATTTGTTATTATATAGTCAAATAATTTTATGATTAATTGATCATGTAATATAGTCATATAAATTATAGTGATAATATATTAATACTCAAATTATGATTTAATTATCTAAAACAAAAATGTGATTTAATAATTAATGATCAATTAATTATGTTATATGTATAAATATTATTATAATTATAATTATAAAAATATAATATATAAAAAGCGGTTAGCAGTTAGTGGTACCTTATATCCATTAATTGCTAACGCTAGGCGGTTATAGTTAGGCGGTTGGCAGTTATAACGGTTAGTGGTTGGCGGGCAATTAATAACCACCCGCATTGACACCCCTATGCCCTAGTACTACCCCTTGCTTTACCATAAAATGACATATCTCCCAATTAAGCACTAAGTTCTTTTCCTTGCACCGCACTAAGACCAGAATGAGACTGTGCAGACATTCCTCAAAAGATGAACTAAGACTGAGAATTCATCCATGAAAACCTTAAGGAAACGTTCTACCACGTCAGAGAAAATACTGATCATGTACCACTGAAAGTGTCCAATGCATTGCTCTGAGGTTTTCAGGGAGAACCTTATTTTCTCCACTCGTCCTCCTATTCTCCAAACCAACTCTTAAGCCTAACAAAAGCTTCCTAAGACTTCCTAAGTCGAAATGAAACCTCCATGCAACACGATCATGCTAAGTTAACAAAACACTAACCTAAATAGATCTAAAGCATAACTAAGGCTAAACATAGAACAATAATTGAGCAGCATAACGATCTAATTAAAAAGCTAAGGAACTGAATGTTACGTACTTGAAGCGAAACCTTAAGAGTTCCTCCATTCTACTAGCTCTGAACTCACAAAACACTCACAAACACTCACACAGAAGGATTTTCGCAGCCTAGGAGTGAAGAGATGGGTTTAAGGGCGGATGGGTGTGAAATAGGCGAGGCGGTATATATAGGACCAAAAAGTAGTGGACGTCTGGTCCAAAGGGGCGTACATCTGGTGCTATTACCTAGTGGTCTAAAGGTCGCCTCGTACATCCAAGTATTACCTAGTGGTCAATCCAAAAAGTAGCATACGTCTACTATACTATTCATAGAGTACGGCATACTATTTGTCAGCGTATGTCAGGTGGCCCCCACCGTACGTCCGCACTACAAACAACAACGTGTGTCTGATAATCCTGCATACGTTTGCACAAAAGATAGGAGTGTACATCCGCCAACCCTAGCGTATGTTCGGTCCAGAATTCCAATTCCCTAAAATGCCCTTCTAGTTGATCTTAGTGACCCAAAGTCCAAATTAACCCTCTAACTAAGCTACTCAAGCTTAGTTAATTATTTGAATCACTACATTCTCCCATCTTTATAAAAATTTCTTCAAAATTTTGTAGTCCTAAAACGCAAGAAGAAACAATAACATCACCCTAATGTCTGTAGTTTAACAAGGTTCATGCTTAGCCTCGTCCTTGGAAAAATCTTATCATGTTTGTTCCTCTAGCACTAACCTCCCTCGTCCAGTATAAAGCGATCCATGCCAGCATCCGCACAAGTTGTAGCAAATCTATTTGCAAGTTACCAAAGGTGTCGTAGTCGATATTACCCACACTATATCAAACATCACTAAACTCAACAACTTCTACATACACCAAAACGGAGTCAAGCCCGTGGGTATCTTTGACATTATTCCATACTTCCAAGCCAGAAGCAATTTATCTTAATCGACTACTCTTAGAGGATCCAAATGTAACGGTTACCTAAAACCCTAACAGATAGGCACACAACCCGAAAGAAATTAACCATACAAGTAAAATCCTTGAACCTTAATGTAAAAACATCATACTCAGTGTTTCCTACACTGTACTAGTCCTCATCAATCTCGACACTCAAGTCAAGTAATTCCACATACAGTTCTAGTCAATGGGTATCCAAACCATAACCCTATAGAGGAAAACAAACTCTTTCTTACACGACTATCATTTAAACCAAAACAATGATAGGTATATTGTCTAAGTATAATCTTGAGAAAAAGAGTTATCAAGTCTAGGGGTAAGGCAACCCTATATGCCAATCTCCCCTTCCTCCTCAAATCACATCATTCTCCTCATCAATGATATCTTAAGGAATACACGATCTCCTACTTCTTGTTCCGAAGGTCCTTCCTAGTTATCGGCATAACTCTTCTGCTGACCCTAGGATGCACTCATCCTTTGTTCGATAGCAAGCACTTGAATCATTTCAGGCCCCAGCATTGTCTCCTTCCAATGTTGTCCCAATACAAGGGTGACTGATACTTACATCTATAAAGTGCTCTGTAAGGTGACAATCCAAAAGTCGCCTGTAACAAACTCGATGAAAGGTAGATACTATATTTCAATTATGACCTCTTCTCGTTCTTATACATCTTGGTACTTCCAGGATGTACAGTATACAGAGAATGATGAGTCTTGCTCAAGATCTCCTTTCTTAGTCCTTCATCCTCTAACACACATTCATGGGTGAGCAACTCAGCATCCTTAAGGGAAAAGCCTTATGCCTTAACAATTGCCTGATCTTGGTGCACTCAGGGCCCTCAAACCGAGTGGCCTTAATCCAAGCAAGTAGTCTTGATCCAACCACCAAGTTAGACAAGCATGTAGACATACCCTCATCTATCACTTCTACTCCCATCCTAGAGAATTCCATAGCCAACTAGGGTTGGAAAATTTCAAAAGCGGCAAGCTCCACCGTCACCTTTCTACTTGACGCATTAGTTATTACGCTAGCCTGATCATAACACTTAGTTCAGCTCTAGCCACCTCCTTTGTCTCCACAAACAACTATACCCGAGAACTCCTTAGTCTATTTATGTACAAATAGATTCTCTTGAATTTCTAAGCTTTTAAGTAACCCAAAATCATGTAATTCAATACAAGATCCATGGGTACAGGATTCACTAATTGCCCTTTACCAGAATCCAAGTCCAGGAATATAATGCCTTAACATACTTGTTGTGCCAAATACTATCTAAATTAATAGATAATATTTAGTACGTTTTAACTCGCAAGTGCACAAGATCAAAGCAGTAATATAATGTAGCAAGTACAAGATCGATCCCATGGAGATTGTTAATTTTGTTTAGAATTTATTAACTAAATTAAAATACCAAAAGTGTCACGCAATTGATATTATTTAAAATAAATAAAAGTGTAGGGCTTTGATATCCACCACTAATCATGCTTAATTAATAAAACAATATGCCAATACGCCAATCATATTATAATTACCTAATGTTTGCCAACCTAAGGGTATAGGTATCTACTCCTTAAGCTATTGATTTCCCTAAACAACGAATTAGGCATGGGTATCTACTCTAATTATTTTCTTTCTTAAAGGATTTAGCATGAGTCTCTACTAAGTTGTTCTTTAAAAAAGCATAAAAACAATGAAAATCGACAAACACATGAGGCCTAGGGCATGGTTGTCTATTTTCAGTTCCCCATGTTGATTACCCAAGAACCCGGCGTGGATTTCTTTTGTTACTCATATTAAACCCAGAACTCGATCATCCAAATTGATTTAACTAACTATTCCATACCACATGCATATGTTGATTAGGCAAACACATATGAGGAGTTCAATAAAACAGGAATTAATAAAGTTAAGCAACACAATATGATTATCACAAATGTGCCAATATTTAAATATTAAATCAACATAATTATGGCTTCAATCTAGCCCCACAAAAGTATTTAGTTACACATAGTTAAAATAAAACTAAAAAGCAAAGGAAAAGAAAGAACCAAAAACTGCTCCTAGAAGTAGCCTCCAAATTTTCCTCTCCAAAATTGTCCATTAAATTGTGTGGCTTAGAGGTCTATTTATAGGCTTTAGGAGAGTCCTAGAAACCCTAGTAAACCTAGGGAATTCAGAATTCTATCTCCTATTCAAATTAGGAGATAATCCTAGTACAAATCGGATTAGGATTCGTCCAGAATTGCGTTCCTATCTTGTGGAGTGACTTTGGCATAGTGTCAGTCTGAAAGGAATATCCTATTTTACAATGATTTGTAGCATGTTGAGTTAGTTTTCCAATACCGTTGGAATCACCTCAATTCGATATTTGAACTGAAAGTTATGGTCAAAATACCAAGATATGTGTAGAATCCAAATTTGAATCCAATATGATTTTGACTCCAATTTGATAAATTTCGATTTAATCATTTCCTTTATTTGGTTAAACTTAACCACATCTTCTAGGTCTTTCCAATTTTCCCTTTAAGCTTGGAACTTATCCATAAACGCTCCCTTTTCTTCCATGACTTACAAAAACACAGAAAATACAAAAATGAAATAAAATAGCACAACTAACAAAAATAAGAGATTAACAAATATAAATTAAGGGCTTAAATATAAATATTTAAGCACTTATCAATACTTCTAATGGGCAATTAAAAAAATTAGGAATATTATAATCAACATATCAATAAAGTGTAACAAGCATCACACATTAACAAAACTCTTAGTTAATGTTACATTTTTAGGTCCAAAACCCCAAATCAAGTGCAAGTACAAAGCAAAATACAATTAGCCGATGTATGAGCAAACATCCAATAACCTAGCCCTTAACTACAAAATAAGGCAAACCCACATGCCTTAAACAACACTGGTGGTTACGCTTAACCCTTGTCCTGCCATCATTTCCTTCTAGGTAGACCAGTATCATTCCTTTTGGCCTGGTTATAGTTCCGAATGAAGTGTCCCACTTTGCCACATCCGTAACACAAATTCTTCCTTGATCTGCATTTTTCAAAATGCAGTATGTCACACCTATGGCACCAACAGCTTTGTTTCTTGCTGGAAAGCAACTCTCAGGGTGTACTTCTCCTTAAGTTCATGAGTATTCCAGATAAAACTCTTCCTTTAATCGAGTCCACGTAATGGTTTCCTCGCTTCCTAATTCCATCACCAGTGAGTTCCTCTTAGCATACCACCATTGCCTTGCTTCTTTAGAAAACTTATACACTGTATACTTGACTCTTTGCTCTTCAGTGTAGTCCATAACTCATAGCAGCTCCACCAAATTTGTATGACAATCCTTCACTTCTCTAGAGTTCAGGATCACTTTAAACATAGAGAAAGGATACTCATAGAACTCCTTGAAAGAGCAACCCTTTCCTCCACTTGGAGCCTCTTCTCCTCGTATGTTGACCAATGCTTCCACAAGATGACTTGCCACAACTTCCAATGCTAGGGTAGCGTCCAGAACATTCATCGTCCTTTCATCGGGTTGGGATGGTCCCCTACCATCGTTGCTCCCAATGACATTGTGTCGTGGTGACATCTCTACAGTCAAAACTATCATCAACCCCTTACTTCGAAGAGCTATGCCCAGGGACGGAGCCAGAAAATTTTATAGAAGGGGGCCAGCCAAAAAAAAATTCGGTTCTTTAGAATTTTTTTATTAAAAAAATATATTTTTTTGTTGTTTTTTAAACTAAAGACTACCTACGGGCCAAAAAAGTGAGCATTTAAAAGTATGGGCCAAAAATAAAAATAAAAATTTAATGGGTATAGCCCAAAAAATTAAGAATAGGGCAAAAACAATTTATTGGATATGGCCATAAAATCTAAAAATAAGGCCAAAATTTTTTTAGGAGGGGGCCAAATGACTAAAATTAGAACCAAACTTTACATTTTATTTTTTTATTTTTTTTTTTACTTCTATTTTTTTTTTTTTCCTTTTTTTTTGGGGGAGGACCATGGCCCACCCCCGTCCCCCCTCCCTCCGTCATTGACTACGCCGAGCCTTGTCCAAAACGTCAAACCTAATCACAAAGCTATACATACTAAGCACCTAAACTACTACCACCTTATCCGAAGTCTTACTATAGATCTAAGCTTAAGAACTTATCTAACTATCTTAGTGCAGATCAATCCTAATCTCCAAGGTTGTATCATCAAAGCGGTCATAGTCTTGACTTCATTACCATATCAAATCCCTAAAATCCTTAAGTCCAACATCCTCAAGATTATAGGTATTGAAATTTTATATTCCTTGTATACATATAATCCATCTTATGCTCTGGTAGATCATCTCCTAACACCTAATAGATCCATTCATATATTCCATTGAGCAAAAAGCTCTAAAGAATCCAGATCTAACTCCTAATAGATCCAATCCTATGGTCTAAAGAGTAACAGCTCTTATACCAACTGTAATGCCCCGAGAATTAATTAACTAGTAATTAATTACACAGTTCGTCTCCCAACCTTATTCCACTCTAAAAAAGACTCAAGGACCTCTACTCCTTGAAAACAGAGGATACTAAGCAACGGAAAGTAATAAAGTTCTATAACATTAAATTATTACAACCAAAGCATCTACCAAAGAACATCAAAGTAGCTGGAATCATACTATATACAATATCGTTACAAGGGATCTATGATATATCTTAATATGCAAGCATGCATCAAGCCCTAAGTCTACAACATAACTCAAAAGTATTAGTTACTATAAGTACCCACTTAAGCTTGCAATAAGTCCTCAAGCATCTCCTGAATTGAACCCTCCACAAGAACTGGATGCTTCGCAGTAACCACTATTTATAACAACATAGTTGTACATATGAAGAAAAAGGGAAAATAATACAAAGGTAAGTTCGACGACTTAGTGAGTAGAAATGCACATGACGTACCCATCATTAATTTGTAGATTCAGTTATTTATAAAACACATGCAACATTATAAGATGATAGTTTATCATGCAGATGATATATATTTATATATATATGCATATATATATAAGTAACAGTCATATTTCAACAGTATGATCTACCCAAGATATTACCCTTTCTCAACAGGGTTGACGCTGTCCCGAGAGACTTGTAGTACAATGCCCGTGCCTTAGACATTGTACAGCATACCATACGTAACATTGGCAGCACGACCGAGTCTGACCTTAGGTGGCCCACACCGCTAATGACGCCCATTGTTGTACAAATTAAATATACTCACAAGTGCACGAGTCGTATGCAATATAATGGTGTGCAAGTGAAAGGTCAAACACACAGAGAATTATATTTTTGAAAGGTCAATTTAAATCTAAACTAATTAAATTCTAATCTAGTTCCAAAAGGGTTTTGATTTGGGGTTTTTGAAAACTAAAAGACTAAACATAAAATAAATAAAACAAAACAAAAGATAAAGTACTAAGGATGTGGAATCCACACTCACCAAATCATAACAGCATATACTTCATGTTCATCAATATTAATCTGAAGTTCTCACAAATTAAATCTTATGTATGTTTTACTATGCTTCAAAGAATTAATCAAAATCATCTCATGTATCCATTCCTTATTCAAATCACAAAAGGAATCCAAATTTAATTGAAACATCAAATGTATCCGAAGAACAAATCACAAGGGATATCCAATTTTTAGGTATATAAAACCAAGCAATCAATTATGTGCAATTATCTTAAATCATCATATGTATCCTTGAATTACAAGAGATATCCAATAATCACTCCACATAATTAATTAGGAGTAAAACAATTGAAATAATAAACTCTATAAAATCATATCAATAAAAACTTACATAACAGCAATGTTGTTCTTCAACAGTGAGGCTTCATCCCCAACCTTAGTTGGGGATTTAGCTCCACATGAATATGAAAACAAAAACATAAACTACAAAAAAACTAAACTAAAAAAAAGCTGTGAATTTTTGTCTCCAGGCTTGTCCTCCTTTCTTGGATGCAAAGAGATCTATTTATAGGCTTAGAGAAGTCCTAGAAGCCCTAGTAAACCTAGATAATTCGGAAGTTAGTCTCCCAGTCAAAATAGAAGTCTGAAATCCGGATAAAATTCGCTCAAATTTGTGTTTTCATATTATAGGACGATTTTGGCATAGTAAATGTCCGAATTAGGAAAATCGTATTTCACAATAAATTATATTATTTTGAACTAGCTTTCCACTGCCATCTGAATCACCTCAATCCGATATTTGAGCAGAAAGTTATGGTCAAAACACTTAAACATGTGTAGAATCTGAATTTGAATCCAATCCGAATTTATATCTATTTAGGGAAATTCCGATTTTATCCTTCCTTTGATTTGGTCAAACTTACCACATCTTCTAGGTCTTCTAAAAGTATGCTTTATTCCAAGACTTTACAATTTTCTTCTTTTAAAATGCAGTTTCTCTTCAACAACCTACAAAACACTAAAACACAAATCTAACACAAAGCGTTAGATAACAACACAGTTAAAGGATTAACTAATGTAAATTAAGGGGTCCAAATATGCAATATTTGGCTTTTATCACACACCCCCAAGCTTACATTTTGCTAGTCCCTTAGCATAACAAAGCAAAAAATAACCTGGAAGCAATAACATAAATCCTCTTTCGTGGGAGAGATGATTGCATTTAGTATATGCAACAAGCCTTTTAAACCCCTAGGCATCCCTAGAAGACGAGTGAAGTCTCGTGAGGGTTTAACAGGAGTGATACCCACAAACATTGCAACACTATGTTATTAACAAGAAAGAGGTTCACATAAATCATGGTTCTGTTCATAAGCAAGATTAAAAAGACAAACACCATCATAACTATCAACGGGCATCCAAAATCAAATAACTCATAAATGGATAATCAAGACATCATAAGTTATGAAAAGTGCAATGTGAAATTAGTATATAATCATGAAGCTTTCAGTTTAAACTCAAAATAAGTTCCACAAAATTTTTAAGAATCCCAAATAGACGAAACAACCAAGGCAAGATAAACATTTTTTTTTTTTCTATTTATGTAGGTTGTGCAATGCTTAACTCTCTTAAACTTTCTAATTGACCCTGGTACCGAGTGTTAAGACAATGACTCCCAAGCTAGTTGGCTTTAGGGCACTAGATATAAACATTCCTAAGGGCTTATTAACTCAAGTCAAAAAGACTACAAAGCCAAGCTAGCCATACCATCAATCAACTTTAAACTTCACACCTTTTGACTCGAACACTTAATGCTTAATGAGGCAAAAGGTCCGGTTACTTAGTGAAAAACTCAAAATAATCTTCTTCTTTTCTTTGCTTTTTCTTCTTTTTTTTTCTTTTTTTCTTTTTTTTTAATTTTTTTATCTTGCAAGCCATGGTTATTCATCAATAGGTCATCCAACAAATCTAAAAAAGAACAAACTTAAGCTCAAACATCATACCTCACAGGAAACATGCTAATGTGCTTATAAGAATTTATCTCCAAACAAGTGAAATCTCAATTATCCAAAAATGAGTCAAAGGACTCAGACACCTACTGACATAATGATATATTTAACCCTTTAAGCAAGCCAATGAAATGCAAATCACAATCACAATTTAACTCAAACTTGACAAAGACATAGCACAATTTTTAATTTTTTCAATTTTTTAAAACAAAAAAGACAAATAAAAATAAACAAATAAAAACAAATATAAATAGACAAAGTGTTTTTCCATACCCCCAAACTTGAATTACACATTGGCCTCAATGTGTAGTATAGAAATACATTACCGGAAGTACGGAAACGTCAAGGTGTGAAAAAGGCCAGGGCGTCCCCCAAACTTAAGTACCAAAACACCTATCAACAAAACTAATAACAATATATATAAACACATCAAAAGATTAATTACTGTTAGAAACAAAAACAAAACTAAAAACAAGTAATGGAAAAGGAAAGAAAGAATTTGTGGAGTGAAGTGCAAAAAATAAACTAGAGGAGAAAACTTTACAACGCTTTCCCCTATCATACTGATGTCCAACGAATCCCTTCCACCATTTCTTCTTCAAAACTTCATACCCCTCTAGAAGGATATTTTGCCATCTTATGTAGAATTGCTTGCTTCGACAGATCTTCTTAGGAAAGTGGTTCCTAGATTTTCGCGCTTGTGTACATAGAACCTTGAGTATCTTGACATAAGATGGCTCTTGGGGACATTATAGAGACAAAGCTTTGGGCTCTTGATGTGTCTCAAGAGGGGCAGTGATGCAGGCAGGAGCTTCAATACTCACTTCCATGTCACTGGGCAAATTAAGATCTGTTGGGGGCTGACTTTTCTCGTGGTGTTCAACTCGCTTAATTTGCTCAACTTGCTCCTCATTGTTATCCACAATTTCCTCACTCTCAAGTCTGGTGGTGACTTGGGCATGCTCAACTTGCTTTGTGTGCTCCTCTTCGTTATCCACAATTTCATCCTTATCAACCAGGTAGTCTAGAATGAATGGACACTTTTCCCTCTTGTGATAAGGGCTATAACAATATGAACATCTCTTATATAGTGGATGAGTGTCACGTAATTGCATATGGGCAACTCTAGCTTCTTTGAATTGGGAAAATCTCTTGCCTATGTCATCGATATGAGTAGTTGAAAAATGTTGAACTACTGATTCTAAAGTATCAAAAACAGCTCGTAGATCTGAACACTTGTTTTCGTATGTGTGAGAAAAATGGGTTGGGGTAGATTTGGCTGCTATGAGTTGGAAGGATTTATCACGTAATTCAATGCACTCAACTCGTAGATCTAAACACTTGTTTTTGTATATGTGGGAAAAATGGGTCAGGGTAGATCTGGCTGCTATGAGTTGGAAGGATTTATCACGTAAGGCAATGCACTCGGCTTGTAGGTCTAAACACTTGTTTTCCTCATACACATTATTTATCTTTTTTTTTTTTTTTTAAGGAAAATAAACTAAAAACAACTAACTAACTAAAAGAAAATAAAACAAAAATTTAAAAACTCACAAAAAGGACCAAAAATAAATTTTTGGCAAAATCTCTGAATCGCTGCTTTCTTGTGAGTGCTGCCGAGGTGCGCACAAAAGATAGGTGGGATTGAGTGCCGGTCATCGCTTGATGATGCTGCTATGAGCGACTCCTATGTCTAGTCTGTCAGGGAATGTGCCCCAACGTGATGTACTTGCACTCAATCTCACTCGCGTCAATGTGCAGACAAAGAATGCGGCAGAAACCTACAAATCAAGCCAAAAACGAAAAAACAAAACAAAAAGAAAAGAAAAAACTTTTTTTTTTATTAGAAACAGGGATAAAATAAAAATAAATTGCAGAAAAAATAAAATCCTAATTATAACTAGTAAAAAGATAAAATCAATTTAGATTTAAATTTGGTTTCAAAAATTGAACAATTCTCCGGCAACGGCGCCAAAATTTGTTATACAAATTAAATGTACTCGCAAGTGCACTAGTCGTGTGCAATATAATGGTGTGCAAGTGCGAGGTCAAACCCACAGGAAATTGTATTTTTGAAAGGTCAATTTAAATCTAAACTAATTAAATCCTAATCTAGTTCCAAAAGGGTTTTGATTTGGGGTTTTTGAAAACTAAAAGACTAAACATAAAATAAATAAAATAAAACAAAAGATAAAGTACTAAGGATGCGGAATCCACACTCACCAAATCATAACAACACATACTTCATGTTCATCAATATTAATCTGAAGTTCTCACAAATTAAATCTTATGTATGTTTTACTATGCTTCAAAGAATTAATCAAAACCATCCCATGTATCCATTCCTTATTCAAATCACAAAAAGAATCCAAATATAATTGAAACACCAAATGTATCCGAAGAACAAATTACAAGGGATATCCAATTTTTAGGCATATAAAATCAAACAATCAATTATGTGCAATTATCTCAAATCATCACATGTATCATTAAATCACAAGAGATATCCAAGAATCACTCCACATAATTAATTAGGAATAAAACAATTGAAATAATAAACTCTATAAAATTATATCAATAAAAACTTATATAACAACAATGTTGTTCTTCAACGGTAAGGCTTCATCCCCAGCCTTAGTTAGGGATTTAGCTCTACGTGAATATGAAAACAAAAACCTAAACTACAAAAAAACTAAACTAAAGAGAAGCTGTGAATTTTTGTCTCCAAGCTTGTCCTCCTTTTCTTGAATGCAAAGAGATCTATTTATAGGCTTAGAAAAGTCCTAGAAGCCCTAGTAAACCTAGATATTTCGGAGGTCAATCTCCCAGTCAATATAGAAGTCTGAAATCCAGATAAGATTCGCTCAAATTTGTGTTTCCATATTGCGGGACGATTTTGGCATAGTAAACGTCCAAATTAGGAAAATCCTATTTCACAATAAATTGTAGTATTTTGAACTAACTTTCCATTTCCATTTGAATCACCTCAATCCGATATTTGAATAGAAAGTTATGGTCAAAACACTGAAACATGTGCAGAATCTAAATTTGAATCCAATCCGAATTTATCTCAATTTAGGAAAATTCCGATTTTATCCTTCCTTTGATTTGGTCAAACTTAACTACATCTTCTAGGTCTTCTCAAAGTATGCTTTATTCCAAAACTTTGCAACCTTCTCTTTTTAAAATGCAGTTTCTCTTCAGCAACCTACAAAACACTAAAACACAAATCTAACACAAAGCATTAGATAACGACACATCTAAAGGATTAACTAATGTAAATTAAGGGGTCCAAATATGCAATATTTGGCTCTTATCACCCATCCCATAGTAACCATCCATTGGGAATGACTGTATCTTGATCACGAAACCATTAGATCCAAAGCCCCCCCCCACACACACACACATTGACCATAAAGTTAACCCGTATAGTAAGCTCATAGCCATTATACCGCATGTACTGGTGTACCATGTCATACAATGCAATTAGTCTTATCAGTCTTTTACATGCACAGTTTTACAAGTCTCATTATTATCTTATTAATCAACACACATTTTCACAAAAGAAAGTTCCCAATAGTTTGAAAATGTATTTCATGAAAGTTACAAAATATGCATGTTTGATATATATAAAATAGATATAAAATGTAGGAAAAGTAACAGCAAAGCATCCATGTGAGTTTGTACTCACCCGGGTCGTAAAGCTCCTTTATATAATTCCCTTGAGGCTCCATAACCTTGAATATTGAGAAAAGACATATTATTAGTTCTATTTCTATTAAAGCAACTCTAGAATAAGGAAACATGAGCTACGGGACGGCTAATGAAAATAAAGTTTCATGTCACACTCTGGACCCTATGTCTGGGCTTGGGGCCATACGTCTGTCGTGATACTTCGAAACGTACGTCCGGTCTCGATATCATACGTTCCCTCCGAGGTTTTCAAGGAATACCTCATTTTTTTCACTCGTTCTCCTATTCTCTAAACCAACTCCTAAGCCTAACAAAGGCTTCCTAAGGCCTCCTAAGTCAAAATGAAACCTCCATGCTAGGTTAACAAAATACTAACCTAAACAAATTTAAAACATAACTAAGGCTAAACATAGAACAACAATCGAGTAGCATAACTATGTAATTAAAAAACTAAGGAATCAAATGTTACCTCCTTGAAGCGAAACCTCAAGAGTTTCTCCACTCTATTAGCTCCAAACTCACAAAACACTCACAAACACTCACATAGAAGGATTTTTGCAGCCTGGGGGCAAAGAGAGGGGTTTAGGGGTGGATGGGTGTGAAATGGGTGAGGGGGTGAGGGGCTATTTATAGGGCCAAAAAGTAGCGGACGTCCGATTCAAAGGGGCCTACGTCCAGTGCTATTACCCAGCGATCCAAACGCTGTCTCGTACGTCTAAGTATTACCCAGCAATCAATCCAAAAAATAGCATATGTCCGGTACTTTTGAGCGTACGTCCGCTGTACTATTCACAAAGTATGGCGTACTATTTGTCAGCGTATGTCCGATGATTTTTCACTGTACATCCGCACTACAAATAGCAGCGTACATCTAGTGGTCCCATGTACGTCCCCACAAAAGATAGGAGCGTACATCCGCCAACCCTAGCGTACGTCTAGTCCAAAATTCTAATTCTCCAAAATGCCCTTCTGGCTGATCCTAGTGACCCAAAGTCCAAATTGACCCTCTAACTAAACTACTCAAGTTTAGTTAATTATTTGAGTCACTACAGAATCCATAAGGAATTGTGTCATGAAAATAAATTTATATCTAAACTAATCATATTTTAACCTAGTTCCTATTTTCGTGTGATTTTTCTTGCAAAAAAATAAACTAAATGAAAACTAATATTAAGGCTCTGTTTACTTCGACATAAAATGGTTTCCGTCAGAAAATACTTTCAATGAAGTCATTTTCCCTAAAAATATTTTATACCGAAAGTATTTTACGGCATTTACCACACACGCACGGAAAATCAATTTTTTAATATGTTTTCATTTAATTATATTAACCTATAAAATATAATTTTTATTCACAATATAAAAATATTAATATAAAATAATTTAAAAGATGAAATTAAAAATTATGTTTTTTATTAAAATATACAAATTGAGTAACAATAGTCATATAATTTCATTTTGACTGAGCCATAAATAACATCCAAAAATACATTTAAACCACCTACACAAGTTCCATCATAAATATTATAATGAATTCTAAAATTCAACAACAAATATTACAATATTTTGGCCAAAGAACTACCATCCAAGCTAGTTAATTAGTCTCTTACTACATATTGATAATACACAAATTCTAATTTTCATGGTTTTTGAAGATGTCCAACCAAAACTTTCTAAGCTTAGCATTCATTGCCATAAATCATCTTGCAACCTTCTCATCTCCCATCAAATGGTTGAATGCAAATGCGAGCATAAACTCATCATATCAATGGTCATTTGAAGCAAACCATTCGAAACCAATGAAGCAAACCAACAACATACTCATCCGAAGCAAATCAGCAACAAAAGTCTTGTAGTTTAAGTCAACTAATAAAATGTTTACATAGGACAAGAATCAGCTCAAGTATAATGCTGGTTCCATTTAGGGAAGACAGATAGGAAGAGATATATTCACAACTGGCAAAAGAATAGTTTCAAATTCCCCGTCAACAAACCACACCACAACATCTCTCTTATATATTAGTCACATACAACTTGATTGAGCAAACATTGAGAAAAAGAAAAAATTAATTAGAGGCAATAGGCCTAATCCCCATAGAAATTAAAGAAGGCAACAAATGCATGTATAAACGGCAACAATGCTAAAAACATCAATACCATGCATATACAATCTCAACAACAACAATTCCACAGCTGAAAAACTACAATAATGTTTTAGGTGAGATGTTCCTGTTACAATCTAAATCATGAATTCATTTGAGATTGAGCTGCTCTTCCATTCATTTGAGGATGTAGATGAAGAGCTCAGACTCATTGGGCTGCTCTTCCATTCACTTGACGACGTAGATGAAGAGTTAAGGTGGTAGCTGCCTTTCTAAAAAATTTCTACTCAATCAGATCATTCTACTACACCTTACAGCCCCATGTAAGACTCTCCTCTTAGAAGTTTTCCCCTACTCTTATTCCATTCACCCAAAAAATAAATTACTATCCCCAACATTCCCACATGTAGCATGAGCACCTAAAAGAAATAACAATAAACTGAGGAATATATTCTACATAACCCACATTTAAGCACTGGTATTCCACATTCTATTTCATTTGCAGGCATTTTCTTCCTTGGACATGTATGTTCTCTAAATAAGATAAACAATTTATTATTTAATATCAAAGTGTCCCCATATTATGACTTCCTCAAATTTAAGATCTTACAGAAGTGGCCACTGATTTAAAAGAATGGTTTAGTAACACATGTAAGCACACCTATATGTCAACTACAAAATATTGTGAAGTGTTCTTGATGGCTTGTCTAATTAGATTCACCAATATGTCCAACTATACAACCTATAAGTTAGAGGCTTTCAAAAACGACTTTTCAATGCTTGAACTAATCAGACTAGGAACGGCAATTTATCCTGATACACAACCAACTCAATCCACTCCTTAGATTTAGAAAATGATTTGTAATATAGAACACATTTGATTTGGGAAATGATAAAAATACTAAGGTCTTAAACAGAAATAGGTAATGGATGGGTCACATTGCAAATTTTTTATACTTTGTTGGTGTACATTGTCAATTTTTAAACATTGAAGGCCAAATTGCAAATGGGGTGAAACTTTCGGAGGGTAAGCGCATTTTCCTTTAAATGATTTATAATTTCATATTAGGAAACATAAAACAAAAACAAACTCAAATTTTGATAAATGAAATCCCAAAACACCACACAAGTAAAGAAAGAAGGATCACTCAAATTCTAAATCATTCTACTTGGCAACTGATAAAATTCTAAATCACAAACAAATTCAAAATTTGACTGATCCTTCTTTCTAGGGTTTAAAAGGTGGGCGGTTATTAATTGTCAGCTAAACATTAACCGCCATAACCACTAACCACTAACCGCCTTTAATATATAATATATATTTATATGTGTATAATAATAATAATAATTATACTTATAACATGATCAATTGATCATTAAATCATAAACTATCTTTTAAGAAAATAGACAAAACTTTATTAAAAAATCAAGAAAGAGCATATTGCTCAAAAGCTACAATATCTCGTATGCTTGTTAGAGTTTCTAGACTCCAAATACTATCCATTACATTTATGGTGGTCGCACTGCCAATGAGGGAATGAATTTAAAATCACCCAAATATCTTCAACTAGATGACCATATCGGCTACTATTTATTGCCTTCTTCCCCAATGCTTCTAGGACTACTTTAGCGTCTTCCTCCAAAATTATTTTCTGGAGACCCAAAGATTGACATTGTACAACTCCTTGGAAAAGAGCTATCATCTCTGCTACACTTGGTTACACTGTCCCTACCTTAATGAGGCTTCTAGCCAAACTTACATTTCCCCCATGGTCACAAATGACGACCCCCATCCCTACACGACACTGTGCTTTGTCCAGTGATGCGTCGCAATTAACCTTGACCCAACCTTCAAAGGGTTTTATCTAGTGTCAATGTTGGTCCTCCTTCTCTCTCAATATGGCTTCGTCACCCATCTGAGCCTCTGTATAGTTCACAATTGCCATTGCAACTATGCAAACTACCTCGTTTGGGTGGGTGAACTCCCCCTTCATGTATCCATTTGTTACGATGAAACCAAATTTGCCAGACTATTACCACAAAAATCCTAAACGCCTCCTTGTCATATTTTTTGTAGCACAAATGCTATAGTTTTATGGAAAACCCTCTCACTAGCTCCCCAAACATCCATAGCTCCCTAGGTTAGATGATCAGTGCCAACTATGGTATATTTGACCCCTCTTAACTTATGTTTGCTAAGCTATTAACATTGTTAATTTATAATGTTTAGATTAGTTTTAGTGTTGTATGGTGTTGCAGGTCCTTACATTCAAACTACGGTTAAAATGGTGAAAAATGGCAAAAAGTAAAGATCTGGCTCCTGCCAATGCGCTCGAGCGCACTGAGCTCGAGCCCAAGGGGCGCGATTGAGCACATGCCTCGTCAGCCCGCAAAGTCCGCGTTGCCCTAGCTGCCATCACTCCACCCGCTACGCCGTGGGTTTTCAGAGCAGTTATGTGTGCTTGAGCACACTTTATGAGATCGAGCACACATAGGACTGCGATCGAGCGCACCCTTAACCTGGCAGCACATTAAAATTGCTTATAAATAGAATCTCTTGTAATATTTTGAGACTTACGTTTGGAGGCACCCTCAGAGGCCATAAACCTCTATGTTCTTCACTGTAAACCCTTTAAATCATCATTTAATTATTTAACGCTTTTATTTGTTTGTCGATTTGTCTCTCTTTAGCATGAGAGGCTAAATCTTCAACTAAGGTTAAAGATGAAGCCTCACCATTTAATTATCTTCATATTTTTGTGTTTAGTTTAATTCGTCATTTAATGTTTTGTATGTTTGTTTCAATTCAGTTTCGTGACAAAATTGTGTTGATTGTTGTTTGCGAATCATTAAACAGCCAATATCCATTGTGTTCCAATCCGAAGGTACATCGGATGATTGGGTCGAGATGAGATATTCCATGTGATCAATGATACAGTGGATGATTTGATATCGAATCCCAATAGCCGTTGTGACTCATTATAAGGTAAATACATCGGATGACTCGACTAGATTTTATTATAGCAATAGAACATGCATGGTGCTTAATCGATAGACGGATGTCTAACATGATAATATGTTTATTAATGTGGTGAGATGGATTCTAGACCTTAGTGCTTTATATTTATTTGTTTTTATAGCATTTAGATTAGTTTACATTTTATGCACGCCATATGTTTGATATTTGAAACTAGGTTAAGATAGAGTTAGTTTAGGCATAGAATTAGTTTTATACAAATACAATTCCTTATGGATACGATCTTATACAAACACAATTCCCTATGAATACGATTTTGTACTTGCGCAATTCTATACGAACAACAACTTGTGCTATTGTGAGTACATTAAATTTCTACACCAAATTTTGGCACCGTTGCCGATGAATCATTTGTTTTGTGAAAATTGATTTCTTTGTTTAGATTAATTTTATTTTTCTACTAGTTATTTTATGTCGGCAATTTTTTTTTATTTGTTTCAGTGTTTTTGTATAGAAATTTTTTTTTAAAAAAAATTAGATTAGTGTTTGGTTGGGTGTTTTTGGAGTTTGTTAAGGTTTCTGAAAAATCACTCTTTGTTAGTGTGATCGATCACACCTCTGTTGTGATCGAGCGCACTTGCATCATTTACAGCACTATTCGCATGCCTGCGCTCGATGGTGTGCAATAGTGCGTGAGCGCACCTAGACTGACCAGGGGCAGTGCGCTTGTGCAATCTATCGCACCCTTGTTGCGATTGAGTGCACTTGCAGACTGCTACACTTTTGCATGTTTACGCTCGATCGTATGGTACCTGCGCTTGAGCGCACCTTCGCAGTCAGTACCAACAAACCTGAGGTAGCTAAATATATTTTTTGATTTTTTTTTTTGTTTATTGTTATTTTTGTTTATTTTTAGTCCTTGTTATTTAGTTTGTTTATCTGCTATTTTTAATTTTTATTAGTTTTTTTTTTTTTGTAAAATGGTTATTGTTTCATGTGGGAATTTGCATACTAAACTGTTTGGGTAAAGCATGAGTCTTCCATTTAATAATTTTAGTATTTCCCCTAGTAGTAGGACCTCAGCTCCTACTAGCTACCCTAAAAATTTGCACCCACATGAACTGTGTTTAGGATGCTCTAACCTTTACCATAGTTCCAGTAATTGTCCACATTTGGGAAAATTTTTCAATTTTTCATATGGGCAGCTAAACACCAGTTTTTCCGGCCAAGGGTTTGAATCACATTCTAATTCTTACACCCTTAACCGAGATAACCATTATGATGTCTCATGATATGCTCATGCCTTGGGAAACTATGCTTTCCAACCCGATGAACTGCACCATCTTGAATATTCGCGGTTCAATACCCACTCATCCATGCATTCATTGTATAATCATCTTCCTCAAGAGTCATTAGTGCAACATTTTCCAATTGCTCATATTGATGACTTTGAGGAGAGGGCAAACCAACTCATGGCAACTAGGCATGCCCACACCCAGCCTCCTCACACTCATGCACCTCATCAATCATGTGAATATTATTATCATCCTTCTCACGGGTTTGATGATTGCCCATTCTATAATCATTATGTGAGTGAAGTTAACAAGTCTGCACATAAGCATGCCCAATCCACCACCATACTTGTTAATGAGGAGAGAGCTGTTAACAAGGTGGAAGAAAATGAGGAGTAGACTAAGCCCTTGCCAATTTCAAATTTGTCCAATGACAAGGAAGTGAGTACTGAAGCTCACTCCTTCGTCACAATCCCTCTCAAGACACAACTTGAACCACAAGTTTCATCTTTCCAATGTCTTAAAGAATTGTCTTATGTAGAAATCTTTAAGGATTCACGCACACAAGATCACAAATCTAAAAATCGTGTTGCTAAGAGAATTTTTCGAAGCAATCTTTTAGGTTACATAAGATGGCGAAACATCCTTCCAGAGGGATATCAAGTGTTAATGAAGAAATGATGGAAGTGATTTGTTGGACACCCATGGGATCGGGGAAGGTGTGGTATTCTTTTGTTTTTATTTTTCACACTTTATTTTTTAGTCATTTTATTTTTATTTTGTTTTGTTTTTAACAACAATTAACCTTTTGATATTTGTTCTTGTAAGAAAAGATTGCCGTTAGTTTTTGACAGATATTTTGGTGTTTAAGTTCGGGGGTCGCCTTGACCTTTGGTTGTTACTTTTCCATCTAACTTTCTTTTATTTTCAAAATCCTTTCTCACACCAAAACCCATTTGCTTTCCATAATTTTTCCAATTATTTCATGCATCCTCTGAAGTATCAAATTCCATACCAACCGCAGGTGTCCAATTTGTCTGAGAATTCACATTTTGAGAGGAATCGCCCACAATGACATCCATTCCTTTTTCTTTTTCTTTTTTTTGTAAAATTATATCTCTGTCATTAACAATTAATAAATCAAAATTAAAATATGCCAAAATAACATCACAAAATAATTGCTGCATGTGGATTAGTTCCTTCCATCTTATAGTACCGTATGAGCTATAGATAAAAAGATTATATGAAGCTAAGGAGAAAATAACAATTACACATGCAAAGCTAAAGATAGAGATTTGCAACATAATACAAAGGCCCACATAGATTTGCAATTTGCAAAAGTTTGAGTTAATCAAATTTCTTTGTTCAACACCGTGAAACGTTGCAACTTTTTTAACTTTAAATAAAAAGGTCAGCATAATTAAGGAATCACAAGTTGCAACCTTTTTCACTTAAAAAATGAAAAAGTTCAATACAAATAACTAAGCAATTGATTAAATTATACCTTTCCCCCTTGGCCTTTTGTGCTTCGATTGACTTTTCATTAATCTTCAATCACAAAGCTCAGAGCCCCTTCCAACTTGATATCTCTCTTCAACAACATCAACATTCAACAATTTTACCACCCAACCATGCTAAGATATATATGTGCATACACATTTTTCTATTTGTATGCACATAGAAATATATATTATACTCTAGGTTTTCTTTCAACGGATTATAGAAGATAGAAAGACATGAAAAGAGTACTTACATTATTTTTTTACTTCTCTTTTGTTTGTTTGTTTGGGGGCAGAAATCCAAGCTACTAAGAATGAAGCTTTTTTTGGTGTGAAGAAGAAGAAGCTTTCATGGTGTGGTGTGATGTGGTGAGGAAGAAGAAGGTGGGGTGTTTTTTTTTTTTTTTTCTTCAAATGAGGAAGAAACGTGTAGAAGAAGTTTGAAGAAGAAGCTCTCTTTTTTTTTTGGAGGGAAAACCAAATAGTAATTAAAAACAGCACATCGGGTAAAACAAAAAGTTTAAAATCTAAATTTATTGGGTCTTGATTACACAAAATCTGCTTACATTGCTTACACCATTGGATTTAATTAACAGCTAGGATCTCTCAACATGAGATTCTCTAATTACTCACAATTGGAAGGGATCCTAGTCCAAACTTTGGGGTTTGCCAAACACAAAAACTTGTTGGGACTTCATGTAAAATTGCCTTGAATAAAAGAAGCTAAAAAAGATACTTTTGTGGTTGCTAGGGTCCCCCACCTTACAATGTGGGTTCGCCCTTGATGGGGAGCGAATCATGTTAAGAAGAATAGGCCGTCTAGCTAGATATGCACTTAGTAGTAGCATAGAATAGGTCTGGCAATTCGATTGTCCCCTTATATCCAAGAGGTTGTACTTACCGAACAAGAGTTGTTTTGATTTTATGAGATTGGAATACCACTTCAAAAATAAAAAATAAAATAACAAAGATGATTTGATTATTATTTTATAATACAGTATGCTGTATTTTAGAAGTCAAGGCTCTTTCAAAGTAACTATTGAAGATCACAACTCTTTCGAAGTAGCTGATTTATCATTTCCTATGCGTTGTCATTAGTTGTTTCGCATCAGGCAGTAGGAAGTTATGGTAATAGCCAGCAAAAATATACTATTTCAAAAATATTTTTTAAAACAATTAACATCAAATAGAGACTAGACGACGTTAATTTCATTAATTTATCAACGGTTGGAAATAAGCGACGATAAAATTTTGAGAACATTGCCATTTAGGTAAACCCATCAAGAAAATTACGTCTCTTCTACATAAACGACATAATATATTAGACTACGCATTGTTTACAACAAATGATGAGAATCGAAAAATGACACAAAAAGTTGGATGTGGTTTTTTTTTTTTTTTTTTTGGTGTAGTGAGTCCTTTAGAAAAGAAACAACCGTTCACAGGGTTGCAACTCTTCATGAACTGCTGTATGGAATTTCTACCCTAGCTGAAATAAATCATCCATTGCAAAATACATTCAAAGGTCCTACAAGAACTACCATAGCAATGGCTAATCTTCATCATATCACCCACATTTGTGATGTTTAGTGGTTACATCGATGATGGGGCACAACAATTATAACTAAAGTTTGTAGAATAAGGCAACGTGTCCATCAAGATATGTGAATAGTGCAGTCGTGGTCGGTGGTCCATTGGCCACAAATAATTTTTTGTGCTTTTTAGCGTCTTCTGCACTACATGTTTGTCCCACCACATTTTGGAGAGAGTGTCCTTTGCAAGAAGAAAGAAGATTTTGAGAGAATGTGACAAACGAGAGTGTCCTTCACCTTTTGACTTTTTTTTTTTAAAAAAAAAATTATTTTTAATAAGAAGATTAACATGGGACGTTATCGCCTATCGGTGGTGACAGTCAAGTCATATATATCAATTGCTTTTAGGGAAATCAACCACTTAATCATTTTAAAATAAGAAAATTTTGGTTAGCCAATCATGAACCCTTTTAATCTCTTTTTTTGGAAGTGAAACACATGACCATCTAGATATTTTTCGATTCTGCTTCTTAGGGGGCTTAGCTTGGCCCGACTAGGGCTTACGTATTCTGGATGGATGGACTTTGCAACCTGCTCGAGGCATCCAAATTTTGCACCCCTCTCTAGTTCTTTGATTGAATGCCAAAAGTATTAGGAGATCAAGATCTAAGCATTTTGTGCGTCAATTATCATTGTCAACCTTTTTTTTCTTATCGGTGATTGTTCAATGTTGATTACCTCCTTTTTCATAATCCACCAATACAAGTCAATTCACTTCGTTTGTCTAAAAATAAAGTTCAATTATTACAAATAAAATAAAATTCAATAACTTATGTGGAGAATTTTAATTATAAAAATTATTAAAATTTGCCTAACCACTTGGGCCTGATCATCGTCGGGCTTTGAAATAGGGCGCACAAAAAGAAGACATTCCAGAACTCAGTTTCTTCTAGAGATTTGAACTACCTTAAAGGCTTAAACCCTATAAAACTTGTTGCCAAACGGAAAGACAAGAAATCTAGATCCAAGGTTTCATACTGTACGGTCTTTTTTCCACCGTCATCTCGCGGCGCCCACCATTACCTCACCCCGGAGAAATCCACGCGCTCTTCGACGCGTGTGCTCACGATCCATTCATAACGCTGCCAAGAGGCGAGTAGGATGATGGTCTTTAGACGCCATCCTGCACGAGTAGGACCGGCTCCTCAACCAATTTTGACGGGAAAATAATCCTCGTGCTGCACCGCTACGACACGTGGACGAAGTGGCGCACACGTTGTCTTGCCGCTGGATACTCTAGAATGTAGATGTCTCCGTTAATCACGTGATGGGGTTCCGTAATAAATCCTTTTTATTGGTTTTTAACGACGAAGACTTGCAAAGATGATAGAGAGAGAGAGGATAAGATAACAGACTTGTCCAAAGTCTACGCAAAAATTACCCGATGGTATAAAATTTGTGTACATTTTTCTAAGTAAAAAAATTAAGAGGGGTGTCATAAAAAATAATAGTATGGGTGTGTGTATGTGTATCTACTAGGTTGTATCATATGCGTCTTCTTATGTAAAGAACAACGAGGGCCTCAAATTCTGTATATGGACTGTTGGATCATATTCAATAGTCTAGAACAATCTACTAAAAAAATAATAATATATTATTTTTATTTTTTTAAAAAAATTAATAAAAAACTTTTAAAAAGAAAATTGTAAATTTTTTTGTGGTGGCTGGCCACCCCAAGTGATGGTCGGCCACCATTATTTCTTAGAGGTGGTTCAGCCACTCCCAAGGACTAAAAAAATAAGAATATAAAAATATAAAAAAAATTAATTGGCCAGTTAGGGGTGCACGATCCGCCTCCAAGGGTCATGGGGGTGGCTTCAGCCACCCCATACCATTAGTCTGGTGAGGGCGGATCGTACACCCCCACCATCCAAACCCATTTTAGAACAATTTTCTTTTTAGCCCGTGGGGGTGGCCAAGCTACCCCCTAGGGACAAGGGGTGGCCGAAGCCACCCCCAACGTTTAAATAGTGGTGGCCAGCCACCACAAAAATTTAAAAATTTTAAAAGTTTTTTTTATTAATTTTAAAAAAATAACAATAATATTTTTTAATTATTTTTTTAAGTAGATTGTTTTGGACCGTTGGATTACAGTAATTATACGGACAACTAATACGGTCCGGAAAAATAATAATCAATTATGGGTCCCAAGCGGCAAGCAGTTGGATACGCGCGTCTATACAGTAATTATACGGACAACTAAACCGTCATTAACAATGATCAGAGTTGTTAATCTTCTGGGTTTAACTACGCTGACTTAGACTTCTCGTTTTCTTTCGTTTTATTGATGATTGATAACTAATCGAGACTGCTCCTCCTTCTTCTCTGTCAGCTTCTATCACCGTTTCGGCTTCTTCAACGGACAAAAAATATCTTGTTCCACTTTCCCGAAAGAAAAAAGTGCTCTAATTTTCAGGAGGATAATGATTTTGACCACTGACTTTGTTTTGTATGATATGGGGTGTATGTTTTGCATAAGGAATAAAGTTTTCAGCTGTATATAGGAAATTGGTATTAGAGAGTTGTGATCCTCTGGGTGTTTGCTCAAATGGGTAGGAGAAATAGGAGAGCTTTCAGTTTTGATGAGGCTGTGGAGTTTCTCAACCATCTTATAGCAGAGAAGCCTCTTCTTCCATTCTTGTTCCCTCTGATATTGCTTGCTTGGGCTATTGAGAGATGGGTTTTCTCTTTCTCCAATTGGGTTCCACTCGCCGTTGCTGTCTGGGCTGCCACACAGGTACAAGCTCCATGTCGTTTTCATTATCTTCTTTTTTTTTTTTTTTTTTTGGGGGGGGGTTGAATGAAGGGTAATTGCTTCTAAGGTTATGCTTGTGTTATGTAATTATTGCAGACTAATAAATATGGGGGAGAGAAATTGTCTGATCAGTGGCCATATATCCAGTTTGAATAGATTGTTTTGTTTGTTGAATTTAGAGCTTTTTCAAGTCTCTTATCATTTTTCTTTTCTTTCCAAACAGTTTTTGTGAATTTGGCCCCTTTGTTTCAATTCTCTTCTATGCGGCTCTGTTTAATACTAATTTTTACTTTGTTCTGCACTATTCTGAGCATTCTGCTGCAATAAACTTTCGCATATCTCTCTATGAGATTTATAAAATTGAGTTCTTCTTATTGTTGTTCATAGCTCCATTAATCCTATAATCCTATTTCCTTATAAAGAAATATACATATGGGTACATATACATATATTTGGTTTGACTACTTTCTTTCCTCTTATTTTTTTCTTGTTTTGTTTCTTTGTATATAAATTATGTGGAGTGGGTTTATTAAATGAATTAAATATAGTAAGGGGGAACCTCATCTGTTCTCTCTGACTGAGTCTAAGCGAACTCAATTATCCGTTTTACCTGTCATTCTCAGTGTACTTTATTTTGAGTAAAAGTCCAGTTCTGCTGCAATTCATGATTATGAGTTCCTCCTGAGTTCATTATTGGCTTTGCTTTGTCTATTGCTTTTTTAGCGGCGAGGGGCACCCGCCCACCTTTTTTTTCCCCTTTTTGTCCCATTTTCTGTTTTCCATTTTTCGTTTATTAAGTATCAAGCTGTAGTAGCTTTTTTGTACATGTGTAGCTAATTTACTGGGTCTGACGTGGTCTTAGGCCTACATGTCACAATTTCTGCCAAAAACCCTGACAACATGTGTACAGAGATAGCGTTTTGATAAAAGAGCATACCTTAAGGGTCAATTTTAAACCCTAGGGAGTGATTTGATGAAAGTTGAAATTTCATGAACATCTACAACATTTTTCCTCTTATTTAAAAACCTTTAAAATGCACATAACAATCGATGGGAGGTTAAATTAAGCAATAAGTTATCTGTAAAAGAAAGCTATACTGGTATATACTATATATTATTGCAGAAGTCTATCCAATAACTAGATTGCCCATGAAAGATAAATGCAAGCAATTGGGTAATCATGTACTGATATTTCTCTCTTTATTGTTATCTTTGTTTCTTTTTCATTGTTCATGCTGTGTGCATATGATTGCTGAATAACAAATCTAGCATTGCAAAAGATAGTGCTAGATTTCTGATAGTAGCTTTCAAGCTTCATTATGACATATAAATTTGTCACTAAGTTGACCTTTTTTTTTTTATTTGAGTTTTTAGCTTGACGATATTCGAATATAGGACTTATCCCAATCCCACCCCACCAACTTTGGTGATACAATTAATTTTTACCACCTCTCTGGTCAGTGAAATCCCATTTCTTTAATGGATTGTAGCAAACCCATTTTTTGCATGTAATTGAAATAGCTTTAACACTGTATGGTTCATTGTAGAAAGGAGCATTATCTCTCACAATGAGACTTATAATTCAGTTGTAATAGTAGCATTTTGCAATTTGTTTTAGCGGCACAGAAAATTGCAGTTCTGATAAAAATGGGGGAATGGGAGAGCATGTTTAGATGTTTGCTCATATCATATAGAAAAAGTTGACTGGCCAATTAGCCTTATTCAAATAGCACTTGCTCCTCCTCTAAGAATGATCTGGACTAATGGAAGGTCATGGCTTTCAAGACCCAATGGGTGCGTATGTAACTTATCAATCCAAAATAATAATGAAAAAATATATATAGAGAGAGAGAAAAGGTTGATTGGTTTGTTATTTTCCTTTTTCTTTATGATTGCTGTATGTTATTATGTTGTCATTTTTTTCTCTTATAAAGTAAGCAACATTGTGGAAATCTGCAAGGTCTGGCATTTTTCTCCCCTTTAAAATAAGGGTTGGAAGGTGAAGTCAGGAGTTTTCAATCTTTTATGGGTGTGTGGGCTGTGTTTGCCGATTAAAAAAAATCCTAAGTTTTGTTACAAACCTGTGTGTTGCTATATTTGTACAAAAGATATGCTGGAACACAAACTAAGGATTTCAAGGGCTTTTGTGATTATTTTGTACCCTTTGGTTTTGATTCAAATTTAAGTTTAGTTCTACATTAAGTTTCTGCTTAACAGAATTATGTTTTAATGTTTAATCTGTTTGAAAGAGCTCAATATTTCTCTCAAAGGTTTAGTCATTCTTTCAGTTTTCACTTATATAATGAACTTGTGGTTTTATGGATAATGGGTATTGAACTTGTACATGGTGATACTGATAACATCGGACATCACTTTCATGTCTGCAGTACGGGAATTATCAACGACGAATACTTGTTGAAGACTTGAATAAAAAATGGAAGCGAATCATACGGAACACAGCAGTACCTTCACTTATCTTGCTTCATTTTTACTTATATGCCCTTTGAGTCTTTGAGATTTATGAAGTTAACTTTCACCCGTTTGTTTTTATGTAGCCAATAACACCACTGGAGCCCTGTGAATGGCTGAATAAGCTATTGATGGAAGTATGGCCTAACTACATGAACCCAAAACTTTCAATAAGGTTCAGATCCATTGTTGAGGTGAGATCCTGTCCTTCATTATACTTTAGATCCGCTTTTGTTTTTTCACTCAAAACAGTAAAAACAAGATCCTTCTACTCAATGTTTCATTTCTTGGAAGTGCGTGCATGTTTCATGAATTTTTATTTAATTTTGCTAAGTATTTTAGTTTACTTCTCAACTTGTTATTGACTAAGCAATTGTATCAGCATGTCCATAATTTAGAAACTGCTTCCTTTCCATTAAAGTTTGATGTTAGTAGTTTGAATTGATGCCAGATATTTAGTGCTTTTCTTAGTTTCTATAGTAGATCCATTTGCATTTAGATATTCTAGATTGCATCTTTTTTTCTGAGCATATATTTTTTGTAATGATAAACTGTAATAGAAGCAACTTGTATCTGTCCATAATAGAAACTGCTTCCTTTCCATTAAAGTTTGATTACTATGTACTACCTTTGTACTGAAGAAAAGCTATCCCTAATGTAGGAAAAAATTGAATTGCTGGAGTTTTCGCTGGGTTCGAGCCCACCAAGCTTGGGTCTTCATGGGACTTGCTGGTCAAGTTCAGGTGATCAGGTTTGGTTTCAATTTTACTTACGAATTTTTATGTGTATCCCACACTTTGGCAAAGTTTCCTTCTCTCTTTTTCTTTTTTAAAAAAAAAAACCAAAAAACCAAAAAACTTTTTGGGGCAAGAAATGAATCTAGAACCTGTTTAACCTCAATGATAACTATACTCTCTCAATGGTTTGCCTTCCAAGCAATGAAATTTAGTTACGAAATTCCTGGGATCTTCACAAATCATCTTTGTGTTGACAGCGAATCATGCGATTGGGCTTTGACTGGGACACAACTGATATGAGTATTTTGTTGCTCGCTAAGCTGGCCAAGCCATTTATGGGGACTGCACGGATTGTTATAAATAGCCTTCATATCAAGGGTGATGTATGTAAAGTAGCTTTCCTTTTTCTTTGATCACTAAGCAGTTTCAGTGTTTTTTTTTTTTTTAAATATTTTTATTGTTATTCATTCACTGGATTACATTTTACAGCTTCTCTTGATGCCAGTTCTGGATGGGAAGGATATTTTGTATTCATTTGTGTCAATTCCTGAAGTGAGAATTGGAGTTGCCTTTGGAAGTGGTGGAAGCCAATCATTACCTGCCACAGAATTGCCTGGTGTTTCTTCTTGGCTGGTGGGTTTCTTAAGTGATCATATTCAAGTACATAAAGAACTAATTTAAAGTGCATTACTTTATGTTGAGCTGGCTTCAGTTCATCTTGATCTGTTATCTGCCTCTTTGAATACTTTATTGAGTTGTTTTGCTGCAGATTCCGCAATATTGATAGTAGTAAGGTGCATTTAATATCAGAGACTTTTCTATTAGTCCAAGAAATCTTTCTGGAAAGATCAACTTATTGAATGTTTGGAGCACAACTGCTGATATTTTTGTGAAATTAAATTTAGAAATTGTCATGGTGGAGAATGCTTTCTACTTTTAATGACCAGTTTTCTGGAAATGAGGCTGGTTATGCAATACATACTTATGTCATGTTTTTCTTTAATATTATCACGATATCTCCTTTATCATGACAATGGTACAATCCTCGCCTGAAATTAGTGAAGTGCTCTTTTTTCCTAACTTACTTCCTGAAAAATATAGCCTCTGATATTTTAGCAAATTTAGCTGGCCCTAATGATACATGTAGCTATAATTGTGGCAGAAATGTAATAGTTTAATCTAATATTATGTATTTCTCTTCCAGGTTAAACTTTTCAATGACACCTTAGTTAAGACAATGGTTGAACCTCGCCGCCGCTGTTACTCTTTGCCATCTGTAGAGCTAAGGAAGACGACTGTTGGTGGTATTATATATGTGACGGTCATTTCTGCAAGTAAACTTTCTAGGAGTTGCCTGAGAGGAAACTTATCCAGAAAGCAGCAGAGTTCTTTTACAAATGGTACTTTAGAAGAGCAGCCTGTTGTTAAAGATCTTCAGACATTTGCGGAAGTTGAACTTGAAGAGTTAACTAGGAGGACAGCTGTGAGATCAGGTTCAAGTCCCACATGGAATTCAACATTCAATATGGTTTTACATGAAGAGTCAGGAACTATACGATTCCATCTTTATGAGTCTACACCAAACAATGTGAAGTATGACTATCTAGCAAGTTGTGAAATTAAGGTACTATAATACTTGATGCTAATTTTGTCTCAAAATTATAAATCCATGGGCCATTACTATCCAATTTAATGATTTAGTTGGTTTCTGCACTTGAAAATGCATTTTGACATGCTTGCGACAGTAGCAAAAATCAAGGAAATGACCATAATATCTTAAAAGTTCACGAAGTAGCTTGACTTCAATAAATGCTAGGTTTGGTTTATAGCCGGTAATCACCGATTATGTTTGTTTCACAAATTGAAGAGTGATACAAACATGTTATCAACTGGTAGTCCATAAATACTGTTCATCCATACCCCTTATTTACTTGCTGAATAGGTACTCGGCATATCAATTACTTCTGTCAACTAAGTCAAATTCTTGTGTCCTATGAGCAGATAAGGTATGTAGGAGATGATTCCACAACATTTTGGGCAATAGGACGCGATTCTGGTGTAATAGCCAAGAAGGCGTTCTGTGGGGAAGAAGTTGAAATGGTTATTCCATTTGAGGAGGTCCATTCGGGGGAGGTATAACATAAATAAATTTCATGAAAATTAATTTCTTTCCCTATACTTATGATGGTTGTATTCCGTGCTTTTTCCTTTCTCTTCTTTCCACATTAGCATTTTTAGTTTTAAAAATAACAAATTAGTTTCACAACAACTTGATGTACTTGTCATCTCAAAATTGAAATTGGCTACAGAAGCATGATTTTCATGAAAAATATTTCAAGAGACTTATTTTATCAATTCTTTTTTTGGGGGAAATAAATAACTTTACTCTGCAGAATCATAATATGGGGAGACAAATTGAAGTTATCACTATTTCAATCAAGTGCAGGGGTGAAGCACCTTCGATGTATGATTGCTATTTAATTCTAATTTCTCAGTAGTAGTCTAATTCACTTTCTTGTGATGACTAGATTTAATAGTATGAACCACAGGGCTTTTAGTTTGCATGTTTTTGTTTTTGTCACATTATGGACCAGTTGTCTAAACTTCTCCTGCATTCACATTTCATATTTCCAATAGTAAGTTCAACTAAACCTTGAACAATGAACAGGCCTTCTTTACTCATTTATACTGGTATTTATGTCTCTTTTTCTTTTTTTCAATATCTTTCGTAAAGATGGTATGAATTGATGCTAATTAATTGACATAGGTCGCTTGACTGAAATTTGCTTCTTTGAAATGAGTTCCTTTTTGTTCTCTCCTTCTTTCCTCATTTGAATAACTTTTGCAGTTGACAGTGAAGCTTGTATTAAAAGAGTGGCAATTCTCGGATGGTTCACACACCTTAAACAGCTATCATCTTAGCTCACGTCAATCATCATATGGGTCATCAAATGTCCTGTCAAGAACTGGGAGGAAAATTAGTATCACTGTTGTGGAAGGGAAGGATCTCATTGTAAAAGACAAATCTGGAAAATCTGACCCATATGTTAAATTGCAGTATGGAAAGGTAGGATCTCTTTTTCTTCATAACATCATGAGGTATATGAACTAGGGTCTTTAAGAATTGTGAAAATTCAAGCATTATTTATGGTGACACCATATAATGTCTATGAACTTTTCAGATTTTCCAGAGGACAAGGACCGCTCATGCCACAACTCCTATCTGGAATCAGAAGTTTGAATTCGATGAGATAGTAGGTGGTGAATATCTTAAAATAAAATGCTTCAATGAAGAAACCTTCGGAGATGACAACATCGGTTTTGCACGAGTAAATTTGGAAGGACTGGTGGAAGGATCAGCAAGGGATGTATGGGTCCCCCTTGAACAAGTGAATTCAGGAGAGCTAAGGCTTCAAATAGAAGCAGTCAGAGTTGATGACTATGAAGGATCAAGGGTATATTTTTACTAGAATGAAAAGATTGATCTTTCTAATTGATTTGATATGAAGATACAGAAAAGAAAAACCTAATGAGAATGTGAAAAGTTTTGGGCTGATCCAAATTCTTTAATTCAGTATACTTATGGGCAGTGGTGGAGACAAAAAACTTTTGTTTTCTGTCCTTGGGGAGTTAAATCTCATCAATCTACATTTAGGAAGAGAAAAGATATCTTAAACCTGCAAGATAATTATTGCTAGAGTAAAGTAAAGTTCCTTTAGAACTAATATACTTGAGCTATATGATATATTACTTCACCAAAAAATATATCGTGTATGCTTATTCATTATAAAATAGTATTTCTTTTCATATAATATAACTGGCTGTAGTAAAAAATAAAATCTGCTTGATTCAAAATATCTGTGTTTTTTCATTTCTTTATATACATAGTATGTATATCATACTTGGCATACAATTTGGGGGGATATACTTGTAAGGGTGTTCTAAGAATTTAATAGGTTTTGAGGGAGCCAGGTGTTATTTATCTTGGGGGAAAACATGTAGATTACTTGCCCGTATGCAAAATTTCCAGAAAATTTTGGTGCGACGTCTTCCCAAAGGCATTGAATTTAGGTTGGTTCTCAGTTAGCTTGGTCAGAACTTTCTTTTCACAACTGAAGATTAGCTACCAATTTTTCTAGATAATGTCACACCTAATTTCTTTATTCAGACTGAAAATGTGAGTCTGATATGCTTATTTCCTCTTCTAATTTCTTGCTCGTGTATGCTCAGGGTTCAACCACAGGTTCAACCATAGGTTCAGGTAGTGGCTGGATTGAACTTGTTCTCATTGAAGCAAAAGAACTTGTTGCAGCTGATCTCAGAGGGACAAGTGATCCCTATGTCAGAGTACAATATGGAAACTTGAAGAAAAGAACAAAGGTTTGAAAATACCATAATCTTAATAGTTTCAAGATTAATTTCGGAAATAGTATAGTGCACATTTGTGGAAGGAGGGTTTTCTTTCTTTATGATATGTTCCATTGATGTATTCCTTACAAAGGGGAGTTTTGTAATTTTATGTCAACCATTTAGCATACAAGTATGTTGCTTTATGCACTTGCTTGTAATGTTTTGGTGAGCTTACACTATCTGATCCCTGACCTGTTGTGCCATGGCCTGCCTTACAGGTTATGCATAAAACTCTGAATCCCCAGTGGAATCAGACCTTGGAGTTCCCTGATGATGGCAGCCCCCTAGTTTTGCACGTTAAAGACCACAATGCTTTACTGCCCACATCAAATATAGGTGATTGTGTTGTAGAATATCAGAGATTGCCTCCCAATCAGATGTCTGACAAGTGGATACCTCTCCAAGGGGTGAAAAGGGGAGAGATTCATATTCAAGTTACAAGAAAAGTTCCAGAAATACAGAAGAAAGCTAGTTTAGATTCTGAACCGTCCTTAACTAGAGCACGCCAAATCTCTAGCCAGGTGATTGTTTTGTTTTGTTTTTCTTGTTCTTCCTGTGCCATTGATTTCACTTTCTCTTCATAATCATAATCAGATGAGCTCCGAATCAAGTTAACTTGAATACACGTAAAGTTCCAACATAGTTTGAAATCACGAATTATTTTTCTCCTATGAACTTTCCTGATCCAAACCAATACCATAAGATGATATATATATATATATTTTTTTCCTATTCATCATCATGCATCTGTCTCCTTTTTGCTAACATATATTGTTTAAAATGAGTCTGATCAGATGAAACAAACAATGAACAAGTTTCATTCTTTCATCGATGACGGCAATCTTGATGAACTCTCAATAGCTTTGAATGACATAGAAAGCCTCGAGGATATGCAAGAAGAGTACATGGTACAGCTTGAGACAGAGCAAATGCTTCTAATTAACAAGATAACAGAGCTTGGTCAGGAAGTTCTTAGCACATCTCATTCCTTGAGCAGAAAGTCTTCAGGCGGTTGAACCCTTCCTAATGATTATTTTGTCCTCCATATAGTTTGCTTACAGGAAAACCATCACAGATAGGTAAAAGAGAACATGGTTTTCCAAATAATAAGTCTTATGGTTCATGTCACCTTTCAGGTTGTGTATATCAAAGATGGGATGCTTGATATCTATATAATATCAGGTTTAAGTTTTTTCTTTTTTTCCCCTAATCAGTAAAGAAGTTTATTCATACAGTAACTTAATACAAAGCACAAGCAGCAAAAGCTGTATACAAAGTTTCTGTTCAATAAAGAATCCTTGATATTCTTGAATGAAATTGCCCTGCTTCTGACATCAGCAACAATGCATGTAACGCCCCAAGTTCTAGAGGTAGAGCAACTGAGAGCAATTGTAACATATTCTTAGTAAAATAAAATATTCTCATAAGATCTTCATAAAAAATAACATTACAAGAGTACTATTATCTCAAATACAAAATGTGCTAATACATAATAAATTCATAAAAGTACAATTACACAATCTATGCTCGCTTCAAGCGATCTAATCCATAAAGTGGAGTCCCAAAAACTTCTACTGTTACAACTTCTATCAGTCCTCAAAGCAATAAGTCCATGTATTTCACTGGTACTCTTGTCCTTAATACTACAATTTATAGGGCAATCTGAAAAAGATATATAAGGAGAATGGGTGAGTTCGACAACTCAGTAAGTAGCCACAACACCAAATGCTATAAAACATGCTATGTAGATTTTTATGTCATAATCTCTGTCATGTACAACAATAATTTATGCAAAATAAAACATGATTGTTTGCAAAATGAGTAATCAGCACTTTCTTTTCATTTTCTTGGTTGTTTTACCCTTTGACCCATCACCATGAGTTTACCGTATCCGACGCACGTTTGGCTTATCCTGAATGACTCCTTTGGCTCATCCTGTCATAGGAGACCTACTAGGTTAGGAACTCCCCCTAGGTGGAGGCCACCTGGCTAGTACACACATTCTCGTAACCGTCCTTCGGTGTGCTTACCATGCTACCCTTGCGATCCGGCCGATCATTGCTTCAGTGCCTCGGGGTTAAACATTTATTATTCATGAATGCACATATACATTTCATATAATCTTGTAAGTTCATCTATATTTGTATAATATATCATGAAACATTTATGAGCTCTTTCATTCATAATTGCATTCATGCATAACTCATAAAAAATTGAGGTAATTGTAACATTTATGTAATCATGCCATATGATAAAACTATGCATTAAAAATAGGAAGTGCAACTAAAAATCATGTAAGTGAGTTCTTCATAAAATCCCCAACATTTTCGTTTCCAAAGATTTATCATAAAATCTGTTGGGGTTTTTGGTATTGTGTCCCCTTACTTGGCATCGCATGTCCTTAATTTGATTCTGCATCCAACTCACAATTCCTACAGCAGAGTAAAAGTACCTTAATCATTAATTCTTTTATCATTAACATCAAACCTCACCATGCTTGATTTATAACCTCTCATAAAATTCTAATAATCAACTTAACTATGGCCTCAATAAAACATCCAAAATCATTTGACTATAATTAACAACTTAATAAGTCTATCTATTCATAATATCACTCTCTTTCTAAGCCATTTAATTTATCAATTTGCTCTCAATATCAAAAGCTTATAAACACTTACAATAATTACTCTAATTATAACCAAACCCTCCAAATAACAATTCGAATATGCACGCACTAAAAGCTCTAATTTAACTCTATAAATTTAGCTTAATACTAAAAATATCATAATAGATAAAAATATTACCTTGAAGTCCTCCTATTTTTCTTTCCTCTTTCTCTCCTTCCTTTTTTTTTTTTTTCCTCTTTCTTTTCTCTCTCTCTCCTTTCCTCCTCTCTTCCTTTATTTTCTTTCTCTCCTTCCTTTTTTTCTTTTCCTCTTTCTTTTCTCTCTCTCTTCTTTCCTCCGCTGTTCCTTTCTTTCCTTTCTCGAGCTCACTTGAGCTGTTCCAAAAATGAGCAGATTGCTCTCCTTAAATAGTGGTCGGTACCTGCTGGTTGTGGGACGCTTGTCCCATGTGCATGACACTTTAATACCTCCTCATGACATCTTGCGCCCATATGTCTTCAAGTGAAAGAAATGGACATGCTAAATGACACCTACGGCCCAAGTGTCATCCGTAAGAGTCATAAAAGCATGCTGTTATCCACCTAATGAAAACATGGGACAGGTTAATCCCCCTGTGGAGCAGGTGTCCCACAACGTCTCCCACTAATCACCAATGCTGTTCCAAACTTAACAGCACGACACATGTACTGTCAAGATAAGATGTAATTTCTTAAGGGTGCTCATAAATCCTACAATTAATTTATAGTGAAGCTAAGCACGTCCACTATAATATATAAAATTTGTGGCCTAAGAAAATTATTAACCCGTTCAATTAATCTCCCATATCTTCACTGCTTTAACTGCTTGACATATTAACTTATTAAACTTAAAAAATTCATAATTTTCTCAATTTAACTCCAAATGACACGAAATTTATCTTAAATTTTCCTCATTCAAAGCCTCACAATATATCCAAAAATCATAACAATACATAACTCTTTGATACCTCAAAAATATCTCGAAATTCAATACCTCTGTTTGACCAAAATTTCTGCTTTGACACTTGTACCTTCTAAAAATCATAACTCATTCTACAAGTGTCCAAAAATCATGAAACCACTTTTAAAATCTTCATTTCTCATCATTTTATAAGATCTTAAAACAGTTTTTCTTAAAGTCTCTCACTGAATTTTTGGTGCTTAAAACAATGTGACTTTTCTTTCAATAACCCACTAAAATTCTAAATATCAATTCCCGCTATCTTTCACATAAAATATATTTACCTAACTTCATATAAATCTTAATAAAATTGTAAATCCTCCTTATCCTTAATATTAAAATCACATTTATTCTAGGGTATAAATTTCAGGATATTACAATGCATTTGTATATAATATTGTCATCCACCCGTAAATTTCTTGTGTTATTTTTTATATTGCTTCTGCATGCTTTCCGAGATTATTTTCAATTCTAATGCATCACAGATGTACCAGTTAAGCCAATTTAGCAATAGAGAAGTTCTTTCCTTCAAAAATATTGGTATCAGATTGAACCAAAATTTGCACTACTGATTAGGAACTCTCTTTCATTATTGTGGGTTGTTAATCATGATCAAGAAAGCTCAGCATTGTTTAAATGATCGTCATGTCAAACTTTATTAAACTAGAACATAATAATTTGGGAAAGTGTTACAAAACTTTTAAACTTTCACGTGTTTTAAAAGTAATCTCAAAGTATAAAAATTCTTAATTGGGGTATTGAATTTTCAAGCTCTTTCAATTACCCTCTTTTATTAAGATTTTTCGTTAATTTTGATCTAAATTCCCAAAATATTCCTCTTTTTTATAATAATAATAATAATAATAATAATAATTAGAAAATATATTGCAAATATATTTTTTTTAAATAAAAATAAATGGCTGAATCTTTTAATTCTTATTTTATTTATTTAAGTCTTCACGAACAATCATTTGAGAAGAAAATAATGTGAAATATTACTAATTGAAGAATAATATGTATTTTTCTTTTTTAAAATAAAGGTTCTCATTGACATGATCCTCAATTAATTAATCTAACATGTTTTTTGCCAAAATTAATTGGTCCACCCGGTTTCATTAATCAGTTAATCAAAATTTAAGCGAAATGTTCTTTCTTCTAAGATAAATGTTTAAGATAGCTTTTTTTTTTTTTATAACATTTTTTTTTTCGTTCCTCCTTTTTAAAAAAAAAAAATCATTTTAAAGCATGTACACTAACAAACAACTTTTATGTATCATAACACTTTTTTTAAACAAAAAATATATTTTAAAAAGGAAAATACTAGATGTTCTCTTAGCTTTAAGTGGATATTATCTTCTAAAAATCAAGTGAGAAAAATAAAGAGGTCAGTTTCTTTTTTACTTTTTTTAAAAAATAATATTCACCTAGTATTATGAGCAAATAGAGGGAGGGGGGACCAAGGTAGGCAATGGTCCCCCCAAAATAAGGGAAAAAAAAATTATAAGTAAAGTAAACTTTTAATTTTAGTCATTCGGCCCTCTCAAAAAATAAAAAAATAAAAATGCCCATACTTTTAGATGTTTTGCCATATTTAATAAAAACTTTTGCCCATATTCTTAATTTTTTTGGGTCATATCCATTAAGGGTTTTTTAAAAAAAAATTTATTTTTGGCCTTTACTTTCAATTGTCCACTTTTTTTGCCTTTACGGTAGTCTTTAGTTCATAAAAACCAACCAAAAAATATATTTATTTTTACTAAAAAAATTCTAAAGAACTGAGAAAAAAAATTTAGTTGGCCCCTACCATAAAATTTCTTGGTTCCATCCCTAACTAGGAAAATACTAAGAAAGCACATAGAATTCTCTTTTTCAAAAACATTTGAAATGATGTTTACATTACTAGCATGTTATAAACTACTTTACTCGCTTCAGGGTATGACAAAATATATATAGTAAAGAAAATGCAAAGGAAAATGAGTTTGATTATATTATTATTTATTAATTGGAAAACGGTTATGACATTTTATAAGCAAACATTTTGGTGAAAACCATGCATTGTGATAATTGTTTTATAAAGCACTAGTGGGAGAAATTTCAAAAGAAAAAAAAGAGGTTCACAATTGCACACATTTAGGTCAGAATATTTTTACTTGCTAAGCGGTGGACAAACACAACTATATGTAAAATTGTAGTGATTTTTCAAATGCCATTAAAGGAGATTGATGGAGATGACCTATATGTGTGCTTAGATTTCTGTTCATGATACTGGCAGGAGGCCTCTAACATTTGAACATTTGAGTGGTTAGTTGTAGTTATAGTAAGAGCCTAAGAGTAATGCCATATATTGTCCCTATCCCCTAAAGTCGATGTGGTGTGGTCCTTCATAGTAGTTGATATATGGAGAACTACGTTGAGTAATTTTATTCTTCACCCCATTTCCCATGCCCTAAAGCCTGCGTGAACCTCTTACTAAAAAATAATAATATATTTATTCATCAAATATTATGAGGGACAGCGTCACATATGCTTTGAGAAGAAGAGAAGAATGTACTGATGTATAATATTACTGACCATGCCATATAGGTTTTGGGAATGGATAATGGGAGTGATAGATATAATCATTTTTATATAGTAAATGGCTCGAAATAAAAAATAGTTGGAAACCATAATTTAGGAAGCGAATATCATTCATTTTAATATCTCGTTCTCATTTCCGTTACCTTGTGCGAATTTGTAAAAATAAAAGAAAAATAAAATAAAATTGGGAATAGCTATTCAAATAATAATGTAGTTTCAAGAGTTACTTTTCTGTATATAGGCAAAGCTTTAAAAAATAAATAATAATAATAATAATAATAATAAAAGCTTTATAGAAAATATCCCAATTTTCCCACAATTATCTTATCTTCATCTCTCCCTCCCGACAGAGAACTCCAGTACTCCAGAGTCCTTCCTCTCCAACCTCTCTAATCTCTCATATCTCCCAACTTTCCCGGCATCCAAACAATGAAACAAGAACCAAGACGCCGCCACTAAGCTTAATTCACCACTAAATCAGAAATGGCCTTCGCGACGGCAAAACTATCGGAACTGCCACTGAGGAGCTCACTCCCACTCACCTTCCCCACTCCCACACTCACTCTGTGAACCTCCTCTTCTCCTCGGCCCCAAATCTGTCGTTCCACATTCTCAAGCCCTTCTCCTCTCTCCGAAGCTCCTCCAACACCTCCACCACTGAGCACGGCGGCGACGCTAACCCCAAGACCTCCCCGGCCGCCAAGACCAGGGCTAACTCCGCCCCCTGGCTCAACAAGTGGCCCTCTCCCGGCCCTCCCGTCGAACCGCGCAAAGTCAACCACCACAAAAAGGACGACGGTGACCGAGCGGAGACTAGGTACTTGGATAGAGACAAAGGACAGAGCGCAATCGATAGAATCGTGCTCCGGTTGCGGCACCTAGGGTTAGGAGCGGACGGCGAGGATGACGAACAACCGGATGGGATAGATGGTGACTATGCAATGCCGGTTACGGGGGAGGAGAAGCTGGGGGATTTGTTGCAGAGAGAGTGGGTTCGGCCGGATTTGATGTTGGTGGAGGGCGAGAGCGGTGAAAGCGACGACGTTTTGCCGTGGGAGAGGGAGGAAGAGAAGGTTGAAGAGAGTGAGAGGCCGAGGAGGAGGGAGAGGAAAGTGGTTGCGAAGGCGCCGACGTTGGCGGAGTTGACGATCGAGGACGAGGAGCTGAGGAGGTTGAGGGGGATGGGGATGATGGTGAGAGAGAGGATCAGCGTGCCCAAGGCCGGGCTCACAAAGGAGGTGTTGGAGAAAATCCATGGCAAGTGGAGGAAGGAGGAGCTGGTGAGGCTCAAGTTTCACGAGGTGCTCGCGCACGATATGAAGACAGCGCACGAGATCGTCGAGGTTGGTCATTGCTTGGTTTCTCGGCGTCTGCTTCTGAACTGGACTGAATTGTGTGATAAATTAGTTTGACATTCTGATTAATATTCATTTATGAAGAAGAAAAAAAAAAGAAGAAGGTATACTTGTTAATCAAATGATTTCAATTTATGATTAGGAATTTAAAACCTCTTCTTGAAGTTACCTAAGAAAATCTAGTGTATCATTATAGATACCAGATTGTTGTTTAACATAACTATAAGAGAAACGCAAAAAATAGTTTTGATTGCCACATCAAAATATAGATTATTGAGATACAATAAATAAAGGAAAAATCAAGGTTCTTGCAGAGATGCTGAACGTTGAGGTGGCAAAGTTTGGAATGTTTAACTAAAGATAATGGTTGGGATTTCAAGAATTATCCTTTAGAGTTACCCTTGAGAAAGATCCCACTTTCATTATGCATGCTTGTTTCCCAAGGCACATCATGGTGACACCAAGTTTTTAACAGTGTAGGTCTAGATGATGAAATAAGAAAGTGAGGAACATTTGATAAGTTGTTAGTATGTTGTAGGATTGTTGACAACTTTGGACATAACAGTTACACCAATTTTCTCATTGTGAATCAAAAAGCACTGTATAGGGAAGAAGCATCTCTTTGAGAGATGGTAATACTCTCTATCTGTTTCAGAAATTTGAATATCTCACATCCTTTGGTACCTTGACTTGTCTCTTGGGATTTGGAGGTCTTATATTGATGCTATTAGTTCTTCTACTAGTAGTCATCTCATAAATTGAAATCTGGTAGTTGTCTGTATATGCTCTTATTTCATTTTCTTATTATATGTGAAAGTCATATAATTGAAAATAATTGGGGACTATGTAAACTGACTGCTTGTAGTGATGGCCAGCGACGAACAGGAGGGTTAGTTATATGGAAGTCAGGGAGTGTCATGGTTGTGTACCGGGGGAATAATTATAAAGGGCCTTCTAGACACCAGCCCGATGTTAGGGAAGGTGATGCTCTTTTTGTTCCAGATGTTTCTTCTGCTGACAGTTCCACAACAAGAAGTGACAGTAGTGCAACTCCAAGTCTGGAAAAGAGTGAGCCAGCTTTGAGAAATCCAGACCGTCCTGTGAGCATGACAGAGGCGGAAGCTGAATACAACAGTCTACTAGATGGTTTAGGTCCTCGTTTTGTTGAATGGTGGGGTACAGGACTGCTTCCTGTTGATGCGGATCTACTTCCTCAAAAGGTTCCTGGTTATAAAACACCTTTCAGGCTTCTTCCTACTGGAATGCGATCGCGACTGACCAATGCAGAGATGACAAATCTTAGGAAACTTGCTAAATCACTTCCCTGTCATTTTGCACTTGGTATTTTCACCTTCTATGGGCACTTTTCTTTATGTTTATATCTCTATTTATGACATAATATATATATTTGTTTTTCTTCCTCTGAATCCCTTATGAAGGGAGAAATAGAAACCATCAGGGGTTGGCATCTGCTATTATTAAGCTTTGGGAGAAAAGCGTAGTCGTGAAGATTGCTGTTAAACGAGGTATCCAGAATACAAATAACAAACTGATGGCTGAGGAGATAAAGGTGTTTTTCTGTGCTTATCTTGTTCAGGACATTAATGACGTATTTTCCCAATAACAACTAAGGAGACTAATTTTAAGTTGCACCTATCGTGCAGAATTTAACTGGAGGGGTATTACTGCTTAGAAACAAATATTACATTGTCATATACCGTGGGAAGGACTTCCTCCCACCAAGTGTTGCTACCGCTTTGACTGAAAGACAGGAATTGGCTAAACGGATCCAAGATGTAGAAGAGAAAGTGCGGTGTGGAGTGATGGATGCAGTTCAATTAAGTGAAGAGGAAAGAAAGGTACTTCCAACAAGTGTAGCCACTGTTTTGGCTGAAGGACAAGAATTGGCAAAACAGAGTCAAAATGTGGAAGAGAAATTGCAGTGTGGATCAGTGGATGTAGCTCAAACAGGTGAAGATGTGGAAAACAAAGTGCAGCAGGGAGCACTGGATGTAGCACAAGCAGGTGAAGATGAAGGGCAGGCACTTGCTGGCACTTTGGCTGAGTTTTATGAGGCTCAAGCCCGTTGGGGAAGAGATATATCTGCTGGAGAACGTGAGAAGATGATTGAAGAAGCTTCCAAAGCTAAGAGTGCTAGGCTTGTGAAACGAATTGAACATAAATTAGTAGTTGTAAGTTGTTCTCTGTGTTGGGGTGTGTGTGTGTAGCTGAAAATTAAATGCTTAAAGAGCCTAATCAATCCACTTGCTTTCCTGAAGGAACCAAATATGGAAAACAGAAATAGGCTATGTGTAGAATGTGCGCTTAATTTTAGTTTGCTTGCAATTGGAGAAATATTCCTCTGGTCCCTTTCTCATTCCACTTCACATTTTGGAATCGACTGAAGGCTTGTCTTTTTAAGATTTAAAGTCTCCCTTGAGAAAGAATATTTAATTAGTGTAGTATATTTTTCCAAATAAAGATCTTCTGAGTTTAAATTTTGTGTCACATTTTGATTAATAGCTCAAGGATTAAAGTGTCATTTGCCATATTTTTGTTTTTCTTCAATTTTTGTTTAATTTTGGTTCTTTGTTGCGTTGCAGGCCCAGGCCAAAAAGCTTAGAGCAGAAAGACTCTTAGCTAAAATTGAAGCATCAATGCTTCCTGCTGGTCCTGATCCTGACCAGGAAACAATCACTGATGAGGAACGGGTTATGTTTCGCAGGGTTGGTTTAAGAATGAAGGCCTACTTGCCTGTTGGTGAGTGATTCTCATTTTATTTAGTGAATTTCGTATCCTGAGCTCAAACACTTATTGTCTGAATTGTATGGATCAGGCATTCGTGGTGTTTTTGATGGCGTCATTGAGAATATGCATTTGCATTGGAAGCATAGAGAACTTGTGAAACTAATATCTAAACAAAAGACCCTTGCTTTTGTCGAAGACACAGCAAGGTTATTGCAATATGAGAGTGGTGGAATACTAGTGGCAATAGAAAGAGTCCCTAAAGGCTATGCTCTTATTTATTATCGTGGAAAGAATTACCGGCGGCCTATTAGCATAAGGCCAAGAAACCTGTTAACGAAGGCAAAGGCACTAAAGCGTTCAGTGGCCATGCAACGTCATGAGGTTCCATCTTTTATGTCTCCATTTTGTTATGAAAATGCACAATATTTTGCTAGTTCCGATTCTGGATATGTCCTTAATGTTGCATTCATGTCAAATTACTGTGCAGGCTCTTAGTCAGCACATATCTGAATTGGAGAAAAACATAGAGCAAATGAAAAAAGAACTTGTAAGTATAGTTTGATTCCCCCCCCACCCCACTTTTGTAGATAAAAATTTATACTCTTGTTTCTGTCACTTAATTCTTTCCGTCTGCTCATTAAATTTGTGAAACCTTGGTTTTGCATATTCTCTTTTCTCCCACTAATATGGTTGCTCCTTCCTGCCTGTATGATTTTTCTGAAGTAAGATCTGATTTGCTATGTGTGTGTAGGAATATATATCATATTTATGCCTGTTATTTTCAAGAGTAATTCAAATGAAGTCAAATTATAAGACTTCTTTGTGCTTGATTCATTTTGGAAATGACTAATTTTCATACTGTCAAAATAATTATTTGATGATAGTTTGAAATCTTTTTGAAGTAGATTTAAGGGTTAACCAACTTATCAAAAAAAGATATAAGGGTTAACTAATCTAGACTGTTGAAAAGTTTTCCCTTTCACTTTTTAAAATCTCTTTATATCCAAGGGGTAACTCAATCGGTTGAGAGCCACATTTTTTAAAGCAGATATCACTAGTTTGAATCTCCTCTCTCCACTCCCTTGAGGCCAAAAAACTTATAACAAAAAAAGTTTTTGAGTAAATGAAGGTCCATTGGCCTCTGTACTTGGGCTAGACAATATGCATGATTGATAGTTGTGCAAACCATGTGGGATTAATACTTAAGAGTTTGTTTGGAATTGCTTTAGGGAGCTTAAAAAATTACTTTAAATACTTAAAAAGTTGTGCCAAACAAAAGGCTAACTTGTTTGATAAAAAATTTCAAAAATATTTTTTTGTTACTTTTACACTATAAAAAAGGCCAGAATGCTCTTTTGGAACAAGCTTAAAAATGAATTTTTTACTTTAAAAGCTCTATTTCTTAACGCAATTCCAAACATACTCTTATCAGAATTGGGTTGAGCTTCCTAAAACATAAATAATAATCTCTCATCTTAAAGGGGGCTCTGTGATTTCCTAATTTTTTTTTTTAATTTTAATTTTTTTAATTTGTAAGTTAAACACACTCAATGAGACTTGAACCCACGACCTCACCCTCCACCTTGCTATAAAGGGGGGGTCTATGATTTCCTAATGTTAACAGAGCATATGTTTCTTAACCCTTCTGTGAATATTTTGCATGGTTGCAATTATTGCAATTATAGGCTTAAATTATTTTTTGTGTTCACTGTGTTGGTGTGTTGGTTTTCAAATCTCTCCTTTGCCTATGCCATCAATGTTGCAAAATTATGCACTGTTTAGGCATTTATTTCTCTCCTTGGCCTGATATCACCCTTTGCAACCCTTCACTTAGCTTTTGTCATAAATAAACCATGCCAACAAGCCAAGTGAGAACTGTTAGGCATATTACTAGTGAAATTAGTAGCAATGCCTTTGACTCGACATATCAAATAAAAATGTTAAGAAGTAGCTTTGGTACACTTTGATTCTTCTTGGAATTGATATATGTTGATTCTAGGAGTTTAAATGTTAAATATTTTTACTCTTATTCATTTTTAACATCATTTTAATATTTTTACTCATTCATTTTTAACATCATTTTACTCTTACTCTTATTTTTACTCTTCTTCCTTTTTCTTTTTCTTTTTTAAAAAAAACGAATTTCTTTCTTTCTTTTTATTTGTTCATGAAAGTTTTCATCAAGAATTAGGGCAACTGAACTTTTTTTTTTTATTATCCGCAGGGTGTTTCTCAAGATGTAGAGGATGAGAATGCCTGGAGCTCAGAAGATTCTAAGCAGATTGATAATGTCTCAGAGATCACCCAAGTGAGATATTTTCTTTTGCTACCTACTTTTAATTGACCGATAGTCTTGTCTGGTTACAATAGTGAAAAAGTCTCTCATAGGTGAGATGGGTCTGGGGTTGGAATCTGCAGCTTGCCCTATAGGATTGTTTATGATATCATTTGTCATAACAAGTGAAAAATATATATTCTGAGAACAATTACTTCTTCTCTTCTGCAGAGTGAGGATGAGGCTTCATGCATGAATTCTGATGGTGAAGACGATGATGAAGACAGTGATTGGGAAGAGGACGATGATGAAGACAGTGATTGGGAAGAGGATGAAGAAGATAATAATATATCAAGCATTGGAATTGACCATCATCCTTTGACTAAGAATGATTGACATATTCAATCTTTTTAGGAAGTGATTTGGTTGGCAGTCCTGTCGTTGCGTTTGTCCAAGTCAGGTAATCATTACTGATCACTTTCAAGGTTTCTATTGAATTTTTAATTTCTTGTTGCTAGCATCTGGGGTATGTTTACTTCTTTTGGCGTATTCATAGCTTGAGTATAGAGAAATCTCCTAGGCCATGTATGAAATAATTGCAATTTTCTTTTCTGACCCATATGATCACTCTGTGATCCATATCCAGAAAAATAATTTGGATTACCTTTTCTTTTGAATTCTGGAATTTTCATCAATAGCGTCGAGGGTGTATATTTGCTTCCACTTAAGAGTAGAGGGACAAATTCTAGGCTATGTTTGTTCTATATTTTAATGTGCAGATAAAAAAGTCACTACTCGTTGATGTGATCCGGTTTGGGTTCAATTTTGGTATTTGACATGTCCAGTAAATCGTTGTGCTTGTATTTCTGACCTCTGATATTTTTGTCTCAATTATCTGACTACCTTGTTGGCTGTGGCAAGCATAGCTTATTGTTGAATAAACGCTTCTGATCTTCCCCAGCAGGTGATTTGGCATGGATGGCCTGCACCAGAGCATGGATGATTTTTCTTCCTTAGTTCTCATATGCATGGATGAAGGTGAAAGTCCTCGAACTCAATAACATTTCATTCTTAATGAAGTTTTGACCTAGCGAGTTGCTCCAAAGGGAAAGATTTTATTCATGCAGTTGTCACGTGCAATACCCCCATCCTTTACAACAGCAAACTGGTCTTTGAAGATCATTTTTTATGTTGCTGGTTTTAGTTCTGGTGAAGCTTGGTTAGGAGGTTTTACCAGGTCTGTTTATTGTGAGTCTGCCATTTCTTTTAGCCCGAATTGCTCCACAACGTCTTCAAAGTTGTCAATGTATAGTGCCTTTGTAAAAGCATTCTGACAATTACATCTATTTTATGTATTCTGGTGGTAATAAAGTGCAAAATGACAACTATATATCGGTTGTATGTGGACCGTAGTCGTCTTGAGAACAATCCCGCTGCAGGGTGTTCTCTCCTTCTCTCTCTCGCTTATGAGAAATGCTGCATGTACTTTCAAGTGATTAATCCGAAGTGCTTATTTGTTGACGTGGTAGTGAAAATTATCATTGAATTTTGGATGGGTTAATCTATATATGATATATTAATGGTGATTTTAACTTTCATATTAGGAGATAAGCAATTAGAAGCACACATGTAGCATTTCTCTCTCGATTTTTCTGTGAAAAGTTGACTTTAACTTTCGACTTTATTCAATATCTTTGCATAAAATTTGAAGGGGATTTGACAGAATAGGAAGAATTTTAGTGAGGGAATTCTTTTGGTGCGACTTATGAAGGCACTCATAATTTTGTTGTACTTGTATCTAGAATTGGATACAATTCTACATGATTTATAATGTAATAAGAGGCAATTAAATTTATTTATTTATTTATTTTGGATAAGTTTATTTATTTATTTATTATACTCATTTCAGCAGGACCGGACCGGATTGTTACCTTTTCAATTGGCTTTTACGATTGATATTTCTCGGTAGCCAACACATTAATCGTCTCTCGTGGAGGTGGTGAGTGGTGCCGTTCTCAATACATCATCTTCACATTAGCCTATTGAGAAAGGGCACCACCTCAGTTCATTTCCTCTACGCAACTCATGCATTGAAACTTACGAACACCTCTTCCTCGCATATTATTTTTTGTTAAGAGTAGTTTGGCGGTTGTCTCCTAAGCTTTTTTGATCTAAACATTCTTGATTGGATAAAAATCATCATCAGACCTTCAAAATCCTGTACACTGCAGTTGAATTCATGCACATTTTCCAACTTTTGCTACAACATCCTTTGATCTCATTTGGATGGCCAGAAATAACAAAATTCACTAGGCAATAATATCCTTTGATTCTTCCAACGTAAATAAACTCCACTGGCCTGTCTCCTCTCAAATCCTGGAGAAAAATAAAAAGGGTGACCCATATCAATATCAAAGTCGGTCACAACAGATCCATGTATCACTTTCTGTTTTTATTTTTTTGAGAATGGTATTTTTATCATTTTTTTTCTTCTTCCATTAGGATTTTACAGAAAATCCTAATGGAGAGGATTTAGTGTAATTTTTTTTTAAAAAAAAATTATGCGTTTGGTTCCTTCAAAAACTAGTTTGTTTGTGAATTGTGAGTGTGATGTTAGTTGACGTGGCAGGACTTAATCATGTGCAAGACTCATTGGAAATAGATTTCATAACCAGTCTGTCCAGTCCAGCATCATCCCTCATCCTGTGTGCTTGCTTGACTAACCTTCAAAGTAGAATGTAGCTTAAAAGAATTCATTCCATCTATTTCATACTCCATCCTTCTATTCCCCACTTCATCTTCTAAAGGCAGATGTGCCATGGTCTCCCCAACTAAAACACATTTCCATGCACCGAATATTGTAAAAGATCACGTCACATTAACTTTTGGAGGATGGAAGAGAGAAATGGGTGGAGTATAGAATTACTCCATAATTACAATAGGAGAATACCGCTCAGTACCCGTGCACACGCCTACTCCCAAAGCCATCAGGCCTTACATCATGATCCTTAGAATCACCAGAAAAATCAATATATTGGAGAGAGAGAGAGAGACTTAATAAGAACCACGTTCACATATTTGCTGTGAACTAGAACCATCTACCATATACGATATAGTTGAGCCACAAAACAAGAGGACACTATAAAAGATGCAAAGCAATGCAATGGCAAATAACAAAAACTCCTAAATGCAAAGGCGCAGAGATAAGCTAAGGAAACATATTGCACAATAATGAACTCTAACTTAGTTTTGGAAAGGATTTTGTATCAACTTCTGTATAATTTCTTCACTGCAGCCAATTGATAGTCAGATGACAAAATGACATTAAATTCTTGATGCTGCACTGCTTCCACTTCCAATAAAATCAAATTTCTTCGCTGTTTTATTGTCGCAGTATCTGCTGTAGTTGAAGCACTTGATTCCTTTGCTCTGGAGGCAGGAGATTAATCTGTTCTGGAGTAAGGCTCATGACTTGTTGAAGTAGCGCCTTCTCCATCTCCGGTGTCAACTGCGTGATCAGCACAAGAATCAGAGTTGATCTCAAGCTATTAACAAAAGACCTAGTTGATGTGAAATTTAAAGAGTTGCAGATAAATTACCGGTTGGGAGCGAGGCAGCTGATTGCCAGGACCCATCTGGCTAGGGACTATTGGTGGAGGTCCTGGAAGACCCGAATGCTGTGTTACTGTGGAATTCTCAGGTGGACCAGACATCCAAGGAGATCCTCTATCCACTTGCATAGAACTTCCACCTTGATTGCTGAATTCTGCCCCCATATGTTGACCTGCCGCCTGAGGAGAAAAAAGGTGGATAATGTTAACAAAATCTTGCCCAAATTGTAGAAAACATTTCACAAGGAACCATTTGTTGCATAACTTAGGATGAAGTTTAAGAATTCTAAGTGCAAGCATGTTGCATCTGCTATTCAATACTTAAATAACGGCAATTCCCTACATTGATGGTTAGTAAAAGTAGGCATTAGGTTCTGCAAAAATTAGAACACTGGGAAAACTACGAAGCCATATTTTTGCCAATTTTCTTTTATATAAGTTGATTATGTTGAATAGGGGTGGGTGCAGGTCGGTGGGGGTTGGATATCCGCCTTTTCTCCTACCCGACCCACACCACATGGGTTTGTAATATCCAACCCGCTACCCGGTAAAAGTGAGCCCCATCTACCTGGGTTTGGGTTTTGCGGGGCGGGTTGAATGGGGTGGGTACAGCGGGTCGGTGGCCAGTTTTTTCCAATTTTGTCTTTCTAGCTTTTCTCCAATGTTCTCACGTATGCCTCCCTCTCTTCTTTTCTCCCTTTTTTCTTTCTTCCTTTCTCTTCACGCAAACAAGAGAGAGAGAGAGACCCACTCCTTTTTTTTTTTCCTTTTCTTTACCCTTTCATCTTTTCTTTTCATTTTCACTTCTTTCTTCTAGAAGAACCCAGATCATCTTCGTTCTTCAGACTCAAATCTTCTTCTTCTCGTCTTCCTCTTTCTCTCTCTCTTGCTGCTGTTTTGTGTTCATAGAGGAATCCAGATCGATCGCTTACCTTCAAGAAACAAAACACAAAACGCCATATGAAAATAACAGAAAAGAGGAGCAGCGAGTCTGGAGGATTCTAGGGATTTTTTTTGTCCTTTTAAGTGGTCCTCAATGGGGTGGGTACCTGCTGCCCAAATATTTCCAAACCTGCCCCACCCAGCATGGGTTGGAAGAAATCCAACCTGGATCCACAAAAAAAACCAAAATCTGGGCTTTAAGACCTTCATCTTAGTTATACGAAAATATGCCTTGGTTTGGTAAAACCAAAAAGTTGTTCAAGGTAAACAGTAAGGAAATAACATAACTGAACATCTGATTAGGCTGACTATTTGACAATTGATGTATCAGTATGGATGGAACCTGATGGTGGGTTACCATCTTTTCATTGATGTATGTTTGTGAGAAGCTATTTAAGTGAGAACCACAGCTTGTTCAAGCTCAATGATGACCATCCAAAACTCTTCCTCGATCTCCCATCTTTAAAAATTAGACCAAAATAATTGCTAGTTGACCAAACAAGAAAAGATCAATCACAATGATTATTTCTACTCTGAATAATCTTGCAGCCAACACCTCCCATTCACAAAGTTGCATAAATATTCGATGAAACAAAGGAACCTACATATTTCTACCGACATAAACAGTTTACTAGCTATCCAAGTTTTTTGTAACAGTGGCATCACCAACTAAAAACATATCCCAACACCTAATAATGAGCACTTAGATCTAGATTAGGTAAGGGACATCAACTCTGACAGCAGCACAAGCCAGGCCCTAACAGGCTGACTAAGGTCTACTTCAATCAGACAAGCCAAGTAGAGCTTTTATGTCCATCAGAAAGCCTAATGAAAAGAATAAATAAATGTGCTAATCAAGACTAACCATTCCTGTAAGAACGTGTGGTACGACAATGTTGGGATCCAATGACTAAAGGCACATACATACCTGATACAGCGATTGAGGTAGTGACTGATTTGGCATGGGTGGCTGCCCCTGGGGAAATGAAGGCCCAATGCTACCAGGAGGTTTGCTACCTGGCTGAACAATTTATTGATATAGAAAGCAATTTTAAACAAGCTAATATGTAAAACAATCAGTAATAACTTGTGAACAATATAATCTTCAGCTTACATGAAAAATTGGTTGTGAAAGATGCTGAGAAGCACCAGGATGTTGGAAACCCATATTCGGCCCCAGCTGTGGGGGATACTGATGATGGTAAGCTGGAACTGAAGGTGGTCTAGGTTGTGGCGGCAATGGCGGTTGCAGTGGCATATGAGGAATTCCAGTCGTCTGCAGTGGCTGTTGCAACTGAGTGGAAGCAGGTGGCATCTGGGGCTGCTGAAGTGGAGGTGGTTGTGAAGAAGAATACATAGGAATTGAAGGGACATTTGGAAGTTGTGATGATTGTGGAAGAGACAGAGAGGGCATTTGGGGATTCACATGTCCCTTAGGTGGTTGTGGCATCTGCGGGGGATGTGAAGACATGGGCTGAGACTGAATATTTAGTGCAGGAACGGCAGCAGATGAGACAGGCATCACAGCTTGGTTCTGGTGTTGCTTTCTTGTAGGAGGATTCTGAGATGCACCTGTTTGGTCCTGCATACCCACTTGACTTGACGATGAGTTAGCAGCCTGCATATTTGATGGTTGAATTGGCTGTGTTGCTTGTTGAGGATGTGGCGATACTGGTGACTGGATGGTTGGAATCTAAACACAAACTGAAACTTAGCATTTACATAAATGCACTAAAATTCACAGAGGCATTCCAAACTGAAACTTAGCATTTACATAAATGCACTAAAATTCACAAAGGCAATCCAAACTGAAACTTAGCATACCGCTTGAGGGGGCTGAACCATTCCAAGCATAATTTGTGCCTGGTGAAATAACATACTCAATAGTCAAAGAAGCAGTTGAAGATAATATGCTATAATTCCTCACAAAAAGCTAAATGAATTACATAACTGACTAAAGCATAGATCACCATGGGTCATTCATCAAGAAAAATAAGATTGATTTCCATGGACAATTAGACTTTAAACAAAATTCTAACTAAAATTAAGATGATTCTTAGATAAATAATGCTAGAGTTGCCTTGCATCATTTGCAGACATTAAAATTATCTCAAGATTACAAAACCAAATTGTTAATCTCAATGCTAACAGAACAATGACAGACCAAAATTTCAGACATAAGGTATAATCACAAAACCAAATTCTTTATCACTACTTTTTCATCAAAAAATTTATATAAAAGCTTGGAGTAAGCTTCATCTTGCTAGATGAAAGTTTGGAGGAAGTTCTTTCCAATTATGCATCAGTTTCATCTTATTATAAGCAAGCCCATTTTCTCCGAGAGTATCTAAAATCAGCAAGTCATGTAAAGAGAACTAAATAACTTTGGTTATCGAGATTTTCAGCATGTTGTTTCTGTTTTACTGGTGGAACTTCAAAATCTCCCCAGCTGGGACTCCTAGGAAACTTTGGTTAGACTCCAAAACTTTTCTTTTTCTTTCTTCTTCTTCCAATATTGAGCTGTACGGATACCTCAATCAAACACTTCATATCCAATGTAGCACGCACAACAACAAAAGACCAGCTAGGGCACCCAAACTGTTGTCAAAACCACACTTTGGTGATACACCTAAGTTATATGTACCATGGGCATGCATCTATGCACCTAAATGCCACTTGGCTATAGCTTTCCTATTTTTTTGTTCACATTCAAAATCAAGTTTTTATTTATCAGTAAAGGAAAATTTTACAAATCCTACATATATAAATTAACAAGCTCAATTTCTTAAAGTCTATAAGAAGCATCAAGTCTGATGCACTAAGTTTGGATAAGTTGGTATTACAAAGGACAGGGAAAAAGAAAATACAAATAAGTTGGCAGAAACCGTCTTAGCAAATTGTCACAGGAGTTTTTTTTTTTGACACTTGCTAATGTTCACAACTTGCATGCTCTTGATATTCACACACACAAACACATATTCATTTATTTATCTATTTTTCCTAATATAATATTCTCTATTTTTTTTTTCTTTCAAAATATTCATTATCAATTTCTTTAAATTAAAAGTCCAAGGACTGATCAGTACAAGGCAAACCATTTTTGACATTGACACATACTTGGACACTGCCTAACTGTCTAAGAGATAAAACAGTCCATCACCCATAATTCATGACAATATAAAAGTGTTAGGTGAAACAAAAGGAAGCAACTGTAGGCCAAGAAAGCAACATAGCCTATGAAACTTAAAACACATGTATTGGACATCAGTAAGAATATGTTAGAGGACATCTAAGGAATGCAACAGTAACAATATATTATAACTAATCTAAAAAATATGGCCCTTTTCTTTTCCTATAAATTAAATGGCCATAATGGGGGCAGCCCTCCCCCTTCCTAATCCCTTCCCTCATGTTGGTGGAGCCAAAGATCTCCGCTGTTCAAAGTAGAGAGGTACCAATTGGCTACGAAGCTGGTTAAATAATGAAGTTTTCAAGTGGTATTTTGGGATGGTAGTCTTTTCTCAGAATCACCATTTTAGGATCGTTTCTTATACTAAGACAAAACAACCAATTGATATTCTTCTTTCTTTCACAAAATTAGATGGTTCTAGGACAAGAATATCAATGCAATTATTCTCTATGTTTAATTTGGAAAAAAAAAACACAATTTGTCTTTCAAAAGAAAGTTTTCAACTTCTACTCGAACACTGCCTACATTATGCAAAACAGAAATATATACATTCGTTTAAGATAATTAACTTCCCAAAATTTGTTCAAAGGCAACGCTATCTCACACATTTCTACAAAACTATTCAACTTTCTAGTCTCTATTTAAATAAATTCGACTCATCAAACCAAAATGAAACAACAAGACACACTAAAACCCTAATTGCAAGGAGCATATAATCAATGAAGAAAACACCGAATTTCACAGCAGTTCGAAGAAAATAAATAAATAGTAACACATTTTTAAAACCCTAAAAATTAGTACATGAAAAAGGGCTTTGGTCAAGAGCGGGTTCTGGATGAGGATCTGCCTCGCTTGCTGCTGGTTCTGCTCGATCAGAGTCTGCAATAAAAGAAGCGACAACACAAAAACAAATACATTACACTAATTCCACTTGTATAGATACTAGGTAGTGTTTGGAGGAAAAGAAAGTTTCGAAAGTAAGCGAGGGAAAAGGAGGGACGAGAAAAGAAAATTCAGTCCGAGAAAATCAGAGAGAGATATATCTATAAAGGGAATGGCTGACCTTCATCTGAGACATTATGTCGTAGAGCTGGTTCTTCGACATTCCGGCGAGGTTCGCCGATAAGCCGTCGCCTGCGACTTGCTTTCCCGCCATTGTCTTGGTGAGAGAGAGAGAGAGAGAAGAGAGACGGACCGTCTTGGTTGGGGGAGAAGGGGTTTATTTGAGTTTTTTATTGGGCCTGAGCTGAGTTTTATGAGATGTTCTGGTTTCGGCCCAGCCATATGGACTTTAGATTAATTTACTTGTTTTAATCTTTAGCATAAAATACTCTTCAAATTTGATTATTTTAAGTTTAAGTTAATTTATTTTGTTAAGTAATTAATACAAGGGTTAAATACTTTATTCAAAAAATAAATATAAGGGTTAAATATTAAAAACCTCCATAGGGTTTGAAGTCTTTATTTTTTGCCATCTATGTTTTCATTTTTATCACATGAGGTACCTGTAATTTTTATAAAGACGAAAATAATACTTCTGTTAAAATTGCATCCAAAACTTAACGGCACGTTATGTTAACACCAATCATATTGCACTACATATCCTATAATTTTTTTTAAAAAAAGAATTAAAATATTAAATAATTTTTTTTTCTAAAAAAAATTAAAACTTTTCGGGGTAGCCTTGGCCATTTGGGGGTTGCCAAGTCACTGCCATTTGGCCGGCCGGTTTGGGGGTGGCCAGCCACCCCAACCCCGCGGCCGGATGGGGGGCCCAGGTAAAGAGGAAAATCCCACCAATTATGCCTCTACACCAAGCAACTCTGCATGTTCATAAGCTGTAACTATTGGGTTTTTTTTTGTTCTTTCTGGGTTTTTTGTTCTTTCTGTAATTAGATCTTACTAGGGTTTCTGCTAAATTTGCCAAATTTAACAGATACCCACTTTGTCCTATGCTATTTTATGTGCATATTTTTTTTGTGGGTGTGAAAATGTGAATGCCTTCGTTTGAATTTTTGAAGAGAAGACGAGGGCTTTACCGTAGGGGGTGGCGAGATGGGCCACCAACAATTTTTTTTTTTTAAAAAAAATGATTTTTTAATATTTTAATTCTTTTTTTTTTAAAAAGAAATAAATAAATTAAATTAAGGGGAAATTTTACTTACCCCCATAAACTTTGGCACTTTGGCAAATACCCCCCAATGTTCAAAACCCATCACTTAAGTGTATCAAAATTTAGTTTTCTCTCATTTTGCCCCTTTCGTATAAAAAATCTTAACGGAATGCCAATTTTATCCCTGATTCCAAAACTAAAACTGCGTCGTTTTGGGAACGGTGTAGTTTTGGAATCAGGGATAAAATTGACATTTTTTATATGGAAGGGGAAGAGTGAGAGAAAACCAAAGTTTGATACATCTAAGTAAGAGGTTTTGAACATTGGAAGAGTATTTGCAAAAACCGAGAAAGTTCGGGAGGGGTAAGTGAAGTTTTATCAAAAATTAATTATAGGACATGTGGTGCAATGTGATTGGTGCTAACATGGCGTTTTGTTAAGTTCTGGACGGAATTTTAACGAAAGTATCATTTCTATCTTTATGAAAACTATAGGTATCTCATGTGATAGAAATGAAAACCTAGGAAATAAAAAATAAAAACTTCAAACCCTATGGAAGTTTTTAGTATTTAACTCTTAATATAAAAAGCTATTTGAAACATGTCAAGTTAAAATGGGTGTAAATGGTACAACTGCTATGATAACATAAAATATTTTATTCTCAAAAATATTTCACTCAAAACTCAATTGATCCAAGTCACATTTCATAAAATTTTCAAACTCTCTCGCCTTAACTATTACGATTTTTCATTTTTCATTTTAATTTTTATGAATCTTTCATTATACAACCGAACAATGTTAAATTATCATTTATCAAAAAGTTTAAGTTAATAAGAACATTTTCCTTCACGTGTAAGCTCAAACTTCATTTTAATAGATGAAGTTCAAAGCTGAAACATTTAATTTAAATAAGGATGAATTGACGAAGTCAGAATTTGAACTCACTACATTTAGTTTTGAAACCATGTTAAATATTTTATCAATACGTTAACAAACAATTTATTTTGTTTGTTTTTTTTTTGTTTTTTTAGATATGGCGAGAAAGATGCTTTGGTAACAAAACAAAAGGGGAAACTTTACTTACCCCCATGAACTTACGCACTTTTTGCAAACACCCCACCATTATTCAAATATCTTACTTTGGTGTATCGAACTTTCGTTTCATTCTAAGTAGCCTACTATCGTTAAATATTGTAGTTAAATTAAATAGAAAAAATAAGAACAATGACCAAGGGTATTTTAGTAATTTTATACATCTCTGTTAGGAAAATTCTAACGGAAGATGAAAAGTGGAAGGAAATCAAAGTTCGATATACCAAAGTGAGAAAATTTAAATATTGGGAGAGTGTTTGCGAAAGATGCATAAGTTCATTGAAGTTTCCCCAAACAAAAAAATCAAAAAATCAAAAACATTGAGAGAGATCACATTTACCATTTTTTTGGATTCAAACCTACATTTTTAATAGAATAGTTAATCTACCATATTGATTCACTCAATATGCTAGCTAGTGAGATTGATTTAACTCAATTTTAATTTTATTTTTTTATAATTCAATATCAATTTCTTTCTATTTTACCTACACTATATATGCAAGTATGGTAAAGTCGTTATGAACACCTTACAATGGTTACTAAAAAACCTATAAATGACTTCAAATGACACTTAAAAAGGGTTGAATAGGTGTATGCAAATAATACGCGGAATTAAAAATTAAACAATCATTCACCAAAATATGTAAAACACTAAATCAAAGAGACATAGATATTTTGGTGACGAAAATGAAACCTTTTAAAGAATTCTTTAAAAGTAAAATCTCTCTGGGCAGTCAAACTCACAAATCAATCAACTATAAAAGAATAATGATTACAAAAAGTTCACGCTTACAAAACCTTTACAATTGACACTTCTTTGCATAAGACAAATGACCACTTGACTTCTATCGCAGTAGTCCTTTCCAAAACATCTAGCACAATCCTTCTACTTGATCTCCTTTATCAGAACTTTTGTAGACTTTGGTTGTATATGATCTATGATGAAGACACAACCTTTAACTCTAAGAGAGACTAACCTTAATGCTCAATATCTTAAACTCTCTCTTAGCACATAGATTTCTTATGTGGAATTCCTTACAATTTTTTGCATAATAGCTCTCTATATATAGACTACAAGAATGTTGGAGTTTTGTGACTTTCACCGTAAAGTTGGTGGGACCCAACCGGTTTTGACGTGTTCTACAAGTTTTTGGGATTCCTTCTCCTAGTTGGAGTTGGAGTACTTGTCCCACACGTATTGGGATTTCTCTTGGCTCTTAGAGATTTCTCCAATACTAGTTGTATTGGGTCTTGGAAAGCACCGACTTTGCCTAGTATATAAATGCATGAGCCCTTTGTGTTTTTGTGTGCCAACAATATAGAGAAAAAGGTTAGCAAGAAAAGTGAGTTTTTTTTTTTTTTGTTATTATTCTCCTTTGGGCAAAGTGAGAATTGGGTGTAATTGAGGCTTTGGATTTGAGTGGTTTTCTCACCCTGTTACTTTCTTGTACTCATATTTTGATAGTGGATTTTCTCCGGATTGTCTTCGCCAGTGGATGTAGGGTTGTTAAGCCAAACCCCTTCAATCTTTGTATCATGTGTGATTTCTTATCTTTGTTATTCCGCATTCTTCTTATTTTTTGCATATCTCAAGTCTTGGGAAATAGGATTAATTTCCTAACAAAGAAAACCTAGAGTTAGTCTAAATTGGAAGAAAAACTAGTTCTAGTTGGAATAGGATTCGTTTATATTTTCGTTTTTATCTTGTGGGATGATTTTGACATATCTAACTTCTGAATTTATGAAAATATTATTTCACAAAGATTTGTATCATTTTGTGTTAACTTTCCAATGCCACTAGTTTCACCTCAATCCGATTCTTGAGCCGAAAGTTATGATCTAAATACTGAAATGTGTGCAAGATTTAGAATTTAATCAAATCCGATTTTAACTCTAATTAAAGAATTTTGATTTGATTAAACATAACCACACTATATATGTATTCTATTATGATTGGTTCAACTTAATCACATCTTCTAGGTATTTTCTTAACACAACACCTTGTATGTATGCACTGCATACGGGATTATAGATGAATGTATTTTGTCACTGAATTCAACAAACTCCCCCTTAAACAATTTTGTGACAAAATTTACAAGTTACATCGTAATAGATAACTCTTGTTTCTAAAACACTCACAAAACATATAAAACGTATGTGGAATAGTAATACCTAATGTACCAATAATATAATAGATTTGAATAGAATATAATCATAAATAACTCACCAAATATGTTAGAACACAAAACAAATATCATTCATAGATGCAACAAGTATATCAAAATCAAAATCATCTATGGTATTCGATCTATTCCCATTCTGCACTCTCTAAAACTTTCTCTTTCCCTTTTTGTCATGAATGGACTAAGGGTAGTAAAGCACCAGTAAGCCCAAGGAAAGTCAAAGAAACATAATGTTGTGCAAAAGCACACCATCACAATTACGGTTCAATAAGGCGAGAACAATCACACACAAAATAACACCAAGATCTAAGTGGTTCCCTCAATGTAAGGTACATTCACTGGTGGAGGCGATCACAAAGAAATTGACTATGAAAGATCGAGTACAAAAAAATGAAAAATATACTAGCGAGAAAAATCACCCAAACCCATAACCCTAATAAACCCAAATCTTACTATCGGACAATATAGATTATTCTCCAAAAGAATATAAAAGATAGAAATACAAACTCTTCTTTTGTTGGGATACGATGACGGTTGGTCTCAATTTATTTTTCTCTCTCACTTTGTAGCACACACTCACTCTAATCTTTCTCTTGCTTGCAGCGTCTCCAACATATGCAATCCCACAACTCAAGGAAAACACTAAGTGGCCCACTATATGGCTCTGTTTTGTTGCACTACTTAAACAAAGGATGCAAGTCCTTATATATAGGTGAGAAGTCAGCTGGCCAATACAAGTCCTGCTTGGACCTTGAAACCTAAAATTAATCCAAGGCACACATGTAATTGTAAAGCCAAGAAAGCCACATATTGGGCCCCACCTACTTAATTGGTTTCAAGGCCCACTCTACGTTAACACATAAACATGATCAAAACTATGGATGCATAATGAGTGAAATGCAAGATCATGATAAAAAAACAAAACAAAAAACAAAACAAAACAAAATCTCCCCCTCAATGTATGACATAAAAAAGAAAAAGAACAATGTCAACAAATTTTTTTTGTCTCCCTCAATATAAGACTCGTTATGTCAAATACACACATATGATAAAACATAAAAGACTCATGTATTAAGAAATGATTATCTGGTAATTTCTCAAAATGTCTAAAATATACATGAGAATAAAAAGATATGAAACAAAAGTTTTTCAACACAAGTAAAGCAACATGTTCCACTCAACCCATGCTTGTGTGTTGTGTGTGAAAGCTAACTATCAAGTAAGTTTAAGAACTTATAAGATGAGGAGATAGGCTAACAAGAAAAACTTAAATTACCTCATGGAAAGATTGACATGTATATCTAAACAAAAGTCAAACATTGCTAGCCATGCCACCCTCATCCAATACACTTCCCATGTAGTAATAGTACATACTCAAACGTTGTCCAGTAGTGACCATCTCTTCCCGCAATGAATATGGTCACGACTATTTCTATAGGGACAAGTTGAGCACAAATAAGACACAGTGAAATAGATTCCTTTTGGAATATGTTCTTTTGTTTTCTTGTTTCACTATTTTTCCCTTTGAGAATTTGTCTTTAATCATTTAGTGCTTAAAACAAATTAGAAGAATGCAAAAATTTCTAAGTCCTAGGTTCAACTAGCATTTGGTCAATTTGACAAACACAACTAGTCAGTCTTCCTCACATGGTTGCCTAACATAACTCACCCTTAAGGTCAAATTCATACAAAATTTAAGCTTAAATGTGCACAAGAGTTCAAGCATAGGTAAAATTTATCATATAAGCTTAAGCAAAAAAAAGAAAAAGAAAAAAATTAGTCCATTAATACATATTCATCTCATGTATAGTAAGCACATTTTGTGATATAAGGAATTGGATCCATGAAGTATACATGAGAAATTTATGGACTATCAAGGTGCATATGACAAAAATATGATGAGACAACCTTAAAAAAAATATTTTTGTCTTTTTGAATTTTTCAAATAAAATGCACAATATTAATGCAATGCATATGCATAACTGAAATTAGAATGTATATATGGGATTATCTTTACAAGTTTTATGATTTTGGTTCAACTCAAGCACTTGATTTGACAGGTTCTTAGACTTCACATGAAAGGATTTCATTTATAAGATATGAAAGATTAAATGTATGGAATAATGTTAGGCATGATTACACCATTTGGACATTTCATGAGAAGTATTTATATTTTCTTCTTGTCAAATAATTGTACTAATTAAATATTTGTAAAATTGATTGGGACGACCTTCTCTTCTCTTAAATGGACATTTCAAGCGCACGTTTGGACAATGAGGGTGTGATGACCCATATAGGCAAATCAATTATCTAGTAATTGATCACATGGTTTGTCTCTCAGCCCTATTCCTCGCAGAATAAGACTCAGAGATTTCACCTTTCTTGTCGTAACAAGAAAGTAACAGCGAAAGACTTTACTAAGACTATGAGAATAAGAGATAGTAATTAAACATTACACAACATGCTCCAGAGAAAGCATAATAACATCAATGGCATCACATAGATAATCACCAATGTACTAGTCATCAGATCGTCATCAAGTAGTAGTACAGACCCAAATAAAACATAACATCATTGTTCTCAAAAGATCAACAGATCATAGTCTAGACTTAGGCTTAAGAAGAGCTAATGAAATAAAAATCCCTATCATATCATCACGAGCAGTGCCTCTATCTTCCTACATAGTCCAAAGTCAAATGGGATCCATATCCTCAAAGATCACCCATATCAAATCCTAAACGATCACCCAAGTAAACTCTGACGGCATCTTTGTCTAATGCAGGTAAATCATGCAATTATTCATAATGATGGGGGAAAGACATAAATAAAAGAGTAAGTCTAAGACTTAGTGATTTTTAACACAGATAATGCCCATGCCATTTTTGTAATGAACTCAGATATTTTTATAAAGAAAATGGCAGTTCCATCATGACAGTTTAGATTATGAGTAATATATATAGTAAGAGTCATAGTTCAACAGTATGGTCTACCTGAAATATTATCCATTTTCAGCAAAGTTGGCGTTATCTCAAGGGACCTATAGTACAATATCAATACCCCAGCCATTGCACAACATACCATATGTAACCTTAGTGGCACAACCGAGTCTGATCTCGGGTGACTCACACCGCTAATAATGTATGTCCTATAGTGACCAAGCCATTGGAAATGACTGCACCGTGGTCACGAAACCATTGGATCCAAAGCCCTTACACGCATTTGACCATAAATTTAACATATATAGTAAGCCCATGGCCAATACTACTACACGTACCGGTATATTATGTCATATGATGCAAATTATCTTATCTGTATTTTACATGCATATGTCTTTTACAAGTCCCATTTTATTAGCATATTTAGCACAACGTTTTTCTCAAAATGCTAGAGTTCATATGTAACAAGTATAACAATGAGAGTTATAAAATATACATGTTTTCTTGGTATACAAAATAGGCGTAGTACATGAAAAAAGTAACATTAAGCATTATGTGAGTCAAGATTCACTTAGGTAGTGTCTCCGAATACTCCAACTGATTCGGGTTCTCCAAATATGTGAAAAACTTTCTATTAATCTTAATTCTATCAAAACAACTAAAGTAAGAAAAACAGGAGCTATGGGACGATTGTTGAAAATAGGGTTTCCCTGTCACACTCTAGTCGTCAGTTTGGGCTCGAGGTCGTACGTCCACCGCGTCACGATGGGCCATACGTCTGGTCACGAGATTGTACATCCGCTCTGACGTCTTTCAGGGAAAACCTCATTTCTCTCCACTGTCCACCTATTCTCCGACTCCTAAGGCCATCACAGACTCCCTAAGGCCTCTTAACTCAGGTTGAAACCTCCATGCAAAGTAACAATGTTAAGCTTAACAGAACGCTAGCTTAAGCAAGATTTAAGACACAACTAAGCTAACACTACAACTAACTATAACAAAACAGCAATCGAGCAATATAACGACGTATTAAAAAGCTAAGGAGCTGAAGGTTACCTCCTTGAAGCAAAACTGTAAGAGTTTTCCCTCACGAAAGCTTTGAAACATACAAGACCTCACAAACACTCACAAAACACACACTGGCAACTTGGGAGTGTCTGAAAAGTGTGAAGAATGTATTTATAGGAGAGGGCTACCACCAACTCCCTGAAAAGCAGCGGACGTCCGTCCAACCTAACGTACGCCTGGTGGTTCTTACCTAGCAGTCCAAAGACTACCTCATATGTCCAGGTATTAGCTACAGGGTATTTCAAAAAGTAGCGTATGTCCGATGGTTCCACGTATGTCCGTTGTACAGTTTGCAGAGTGTACGTCCGGTGGTCACCCACTGTACGTCCGTACTATAGTTCAAATCACCCCTTAAATGGTTTTAGTGACCCAAAACCCAATTCATCCCCTAATTAAGCTACTTATACCTAGTTAATTATTTGGGTCATTACAGAGGGCAAAGTTGAATCTTTGTATACTCATATTCCAAATGATGATGCGGATAAAGAAGACAAGTTGGTGCTTTGTTCGGAGGAAGAGTTTGATGATAACGAAGACAATGTTGTATTACCTGAGATGATTGATGGGGATGAAAAAGTTGAAGAATCACAAAATTTGATGACATTTAGTTCACATGAAGAAGTTATCTCATATTATAAGAAATATGCTAAGCAAGTTGGTTTTGGTGTGTTAAGAAGGATGATTAGAAAGACACCAGATGGTCATCCAAATTACATGATCCTTACATGCTTTCCTAATGGCTTAGGAACACAAAGCAAAAGTAATGCTTCCAAAGTAACACCAACAACTAATAGAACTTGGTGTAAGGCAAAGATTTGTGCAAATTTACAGGATGATGGGACGTGGTATTTGAGTAAAGTGGTGCTTGTGCATGATCATCATGTAAGCCCCAAAAAAGCAAGGTTTTAAAGGTGTTTTAAGATTATTAATGATGTTGCAAAAAGAAGGCTTGATCTTAATGATAGATTTGAAATACCTTTAAATACCTTTAAATACAAATACCTTTAAATATTAATGATGCTCCCATTCAAAGGGAGCTTTGCACCTTTAGTGATTGGGTGGCTTCACCAACTCCAGCTAGTGAAATTCCCTCCACAAACACCATTTCTCCAGATGTAGCCCTCAATCCTCTTTGGCTATGGACAGCTTGCAATTTGATATGGGTATATCAGCCCTCCACATTGGGCCCAACACCAGTCATGTACTAGCCCATACACCCATTTGTGGGCCCAGCACAAGCCATGGCTCATATGATGACATGAACAATGCTTTAAACATGGAAAGCCCCAATTTTGATTTTTGTGATAACATGACCACTTCTCCAGATAAGGATAGCCCCAGTCATGGCTTTTGTGATGCCGTGGACCTTTCTCTAGATGTGAACAACTCACAACCTACTTTAGGTGAGCTAGCTCACACAAACACGTGTGAGCCTACCCTCAGTCCTAGCCTTTCTATTGATATGGCTCCCTTTATATCTCTCATAGACACGACCCAACCAGCTATAGAGGATTCCTCTTCCTCAGAAGTTTCTCCATCTACTACCAATCATATAGTCCCAAATACCTCTCTTACGCCTTTGTCCCCACCTACTACTGATCTCAACAACCTTCACTCTATACAGACTAGATCCAAACATGGGATTACTATACCTAACCCTAAGTACCTTGACTTTCATGCGCTCACATCTCCCCTACTCTATCCATCGAACCACACACTGTCAAATCTGCCTTACGCCATCCTGGTTGGAAAGCTGCCATGTATGATGAGCTTGAAGCTCTTTTCGCCAACCACACCTGGGATCTTGTACCTCAACAACCAAGTATGAGCATTGTGGGTAGCAAATGGGTATATAAGGTAAAGCTTCGGTCTAATAGGTCCCTTGAATGCTTGAAAGCTCGACTTGTTGCAAAGGGATTCAATCAAGTTGATGGTATTGATTTTTCCAAAATGTTTTCACCGGTTATCAAACCTGGAAGTATTGGGTTAATCCTCACCATTGCTGTGGTTCAGAGATAGGATATTCGCCAGTTGGATGTGAAGAACGCCTTTCTTCATGGTTTTTTGTCTGAACCCGTGTATATGCAGCAACTCTCGGGGTTTGAAGATCCTCATCATCCCCAACACGTTTGCAAGCTCAATCAAGCTCTTTACGGACTCAAACAAGCACTGCGTGCATGGTTTGATAGGCTCAATTCATTTATTCTCAATCTCGGGTTCTTCTCTAGTACTACTGACTTGAGTTTGTTCATCCATCACTCATCTTTTGGCATCCTAATATTGCTCCTCTATGTTGATGCTATGGTTGTCACAGACAATAACCCCGCTCGTATCCAATGGCTGGTCACTCACCTTGGTCATGAATTCGCTATTAAGGATTTAGGATTTTTATATCATTTTTTAGGCATTGAAGTTAGACATTTTAATCATGATCTGTTTTTCTGTCAAACTCGCTATGCCAAGGATTTGTTGTCCCGTGCACATTTGGAGGGCTTTGTTTGAGGGCTACAAAGCTCTTGCTACTCCTATGGCCCTCTATAGTCTCAAGCTTCCTGGTAATGATGAGTTATTTCTTGATCCGACTCACTATCGCAGTATTGTTGGTGCACTTCAATACCTCACATTTACTCATCCTGATATTTCCTATCGTGTGAATTTTGCTTGTCAATTCATGCACTCTCCCACAACTGCTCACTTCAAGTTGGTAAAACATATTTTGTGCTATATTACTTTGATATGCGAATTATTTCTTCAAGTTTCCTTAATCTTTATGCCTTTTTATATGCTAATTGGTCTGGTTGTCCAGCCACTCGACATTCTATGACTGGGTTTTGCACCTTCCTAAGGAGTAATTGCATCTCGTGGAGTGCTAAGAAGCAAGCGTGGCCCACTCTAGTACGGAGGCTGAGTATCGTTCCATGGCATCTACTACCACTGAGTTAACTTGGCTATCATTTCTTCTTCGTAACATTGGTCTCCCACTTTCCATGCCGCCAGTTCTTCTCTGTGATAATCTTAGTGCCCTTCATATGACTGTTAATCCAATCTTCCATAGACGCACTAAGCACATTGAGATAGACTATCACTTTGTTTGTGAACATGTAACTCTTGGTGCACTTGAAACATGGTTTGTTTCCTCCAACCATCAACTTGTCAATATCTTTACCAAGCTGCTACCCAAGTTGTCTTTTGCCGATTTATGACTCAAATTGGGCTTATGGCCTGACCCGTAGCCCAATTTGAGGGGGAGTGATAAGATACCAATTCTCACCATCATGGACTACTCAAGTCGGTCTAATAAAGAAGGTCAACAACCTCCTTGATTGAGTCCTTGATTTTATAAAATGATTGTATATTTTATACCTTATGTACATTACCTAATTTGCCTATCTCTTTGTGATTATTTCCATGTAAATATCTCAAAGAGATATTGATCGTATTATCCCTAGTTTGAAAAGATTGTACCCAAGGGATTTTTACCATGTATAGTGTGTTGTACACCTTCTATAAATTGTAATGAAATTACTCTCTATCGTCATCTTGAGATAGAGTTTCTCAAACTTTACTACACCCCTTCCGTACAGACCAGTATTTTTTTTAGTTCTTGTCACGGGTAAGTAGAGTGGGCCCCATTTGTCCTATGGTAGGCACTGATACCATGGATAAATTTATGGGCATAACTCATCTAGTAAAATCGGTTCCATTGGAGAAGGTTGCTCATTCTTATAAACATACCCATGGTCTTGTCCACAAGCAATGTGGGATTATTTCTCAATAAATAACTCTAATTTAAGGGATTTATTTGTATTTGAAATTATTCAAATCACTAGTAATACTTTATAAAAGATAGAGTTTCATCCAAACTAGGAAATTCGTGAGCCTAACTCATTTTATAAAATCGATTCAATAAGCGAGGGTTGTTCACATCTGTATTTTATAAAAATGATAAGTGTCTTCCACATGTGAGAAGCCAACCCCGAATGTGCCAGATGGGGGTGGCTCGACCACCCCCAAGGAGCCCAAGGGAGTGGCTGAAACCACCCCCAAACCCACTAGGGTGGGTTTCGGCCACCCTTTGGGCTCCAAGCCACCCCTATTTGGCTGTGGGGGTGGCGAGCCACCCTCAAACCAGCCAAATGGGGGAGGCAACGTGTAATACCCCGATAAAAGCAACCATTTTTATTATTCAAAAATCTTTTCACAAAAACGGTTAACAAGGTTTTTAATAGAATTGTTTTAACAAAGATCCAAGTACTTAATGTTAACCCAATGAGACCTTAATCCCTTAGAAAATAGAAGCCAAACACTAATCTTTTGGGGGTGAATGTACGCTAGGTTAAGTGGACGTACGCCACTATTTTTAGCGCGGACGTAAGCTTGAGGACCATCGGATGTATGCTCTACAAATAGTACAGAGGACATACGTGGGACCACATGAGCTCACCACTTTTTGAAATACTCTATGGGTAATACCTAGACGTATGAGACACCATTTTGACCATTGGACAATAGTATCAAACGTACCCTAGGGTTGGCGGACATCCGCTGCTTTTTCAAAGAGTTGGTGGTGACTTTCCCCTATAAATACCCTTCCCCACTCTTATTCTTCACGCCCATTCCAGTCCTCTGGCATGCCCCTAGGCTGCCAAAATCAAATCCTTGCTTGTTGAGTGTTATTTGGTGAGTGTAAGCTTCAAAAAGGAGATTCCAATGATGGAAAATCATGTATGTGCTTGGTTTCAAGGTAAACTCTATTCCATTTTACATTTCAGCACTGTTTTACCTTCTAGCTTATATCTTGATGAGTTTTCCAAAGTGTTCATTAAGCATTCCTTAAAAGTGTTGATGTTTTCAAAAAATCTTTAAAGTTTCGTTGTGTTGAGATTTCTTACGTTGCATATACTATTTTGTTAGCTTAGGAGAGGCTTAGAAGTTTAGAAATGTCATAGGAATCAAATATTGTTCGAAAACGTAGCATTTCTTGTTTATTTCAAAATTTTGACAAAATAATGAAATATAGTGACCAACGTAATTGTCAAGCTTTTAAGTATGACACCACCATCCACCAATAAATGGAACAACCTTCCCCCCATCACTACTGAGTTTCGTTCAACAAATACAAAACACATTGCCTAATGAGCGAGAAAAACAAAAATGTCAAAAATCATGCTTTTGTAAAAACACAGCCCAAGCCTCAATCCCCAAGCCCCCGAAATGCGAGGTGATGCGTGAAGAGAGGAAAACAAGCAACCTTCAACGATCTAAGGGTGCTTCTTTTTTTTATGTGAAAACATACTGCCCAAGGGTGAAAAGAAATAAATTTTATTATGTATAGCAAGGATGATGAAGTTAAGTAACAAAAAGAAGGAAAAACAGTGCGTTTCTTTTTATTCGGCAGCAGAGAGTTAAAGAGGGAAACAAATTGAATACTTTAGAAAAGTTGAAAGAGTTGCGAGATGATGAAATTGTAAGTGGACCTCCTCCTTCATATATTTTTGGATTTACCCTCTGGTGTTGCAAATTCTTCCAGTAATTTCTTCAACCAATTTTTACCCTTCTTTCCTCCTATAAATAGCTTCCTCATACCTTACAATTTTTTCATTCCATCTTCTTCTTCTTTAAACAAATTTTTTTTTCGTTCCAGCTTCTTATTCTTCAAACAAATGTATTTTTATCACCCCGACGCAGATGGCCCAAGCGGTTCTCGTACTCCCCCTTTAGAATTCGAAAATCAAGCTTCAAAAAATGAAATCCTTATTTTAAAGGATCACACAATGACCGTACGTCCGGATTCGGGAGCGTACTTCCGCCGTGTAACGACAAGCCGTACGTCTGGTCTCGACACCGTACGTCCGCTATATGTGTTCTCGGGGAGAACCTCATTTTCTCTCCACTGTCCGCTTATCCTCCGACTCCTAAGACTACTAGGAACAACCTAAAGCCCTCTAGTTCAGTTTCAACCTCCATGTAACGTAACAACACTAATCTCTAATCAAAATGCAAACCCAAACGGGTTTTAAGATGCAACTAAGCTAACAACTATAACTAAACACTAAACAAGCAGCACAATAACGTAAATTAAAGTTAGGGATCGAATGTTACCTCCTTAAAACAAAACCATAAGAGTTCTGCCTCACGAACGTTCCGAACTCGCGAATGCCTCACACATACACTCACCAAACACTCACAAGGCTTGGAAACACTCTGGCAGCCTAGGGATGTATGAAAAGTGTGAATAACACAAAGGGGTATGGTGCTATTTATAGGCCCAAAAAAGCAGCGGACGTCCGGCCAAGGGGCGTACGTCTGGTGGTTCTTGCCCAGTGATTCAATGACTGCCTCGTCTATCTAGGTATTATCCAAAGGATGTTCAAAAAGTAGCGTACGTCTGGTGGTCCCGACGTCTGGTGGTCCCGCGTACGTCTACCTGTATAATTTACAGAGCGTACGTCCGGTGGTCCCCTCGTACGTCCGTACTACAGACAGCAACGTACATCTGCCTAACCTAGCGTACGTCTGCCCAAAAGTCCAAATTACCCCTCTAACATCCTTAGTGACCCAAAGCCCAAATTAACTCCCCCAATTAAGCCACTTATGCTTAGTTAATAATTTTGGTCACTACACGTGGCCCATACCACTAATAATGTACATCTTGTAGTTACCCGCCATTAAAGAATGGTTGCGCTGGTCACGAAACCGTTGGGTCCAAAGCCCATATAACAATACATACATTTGACTATAAAATGAAGTCAATATAGTAAGCTTATGGCCATTATACCGCCATACCGGTATATGATGTCATACAATGCATCTTATCAACAAGTTATTACAAAAATGTATACATGCTTATATCATATGTGTGGTCAGTCAACTGACATATCCCACATTTTTAAGGAAAGTGTTCATAAGTGGTTACTTACCTCGTTCGCATGCTCAAGTCCTTTGCCCTACTATAACGAAATACAATGCATTGTTATGCGCAGTACTAGAGGACCTCTACGAGTATGGTGCTAAGCCTTTTCTAACAAAAAGGTTGTTGGATTCTAAAAAACACGAGAGTGAGGCTCAATGGCAAATGTCTGGTTTCCTGGCCGTACATACAGGCTCGAGGGCATACATCCGGTTAGTGAGTTAGGCAATCCAGCAAAAAGCTCTAAACCATGTTTTAAGGTTTCAATGAAATCTATAGGGTATTATATCTCCTTCTAGGCTATTGAATAAACACATGCATCATAAGACAACTCAATATCATGCAATACAAGGAATCAAAGAAGCTTTTAAAACTCTTTTGAAAACATTTCTTGGTTTGTAAGGAAATGAATAAAAACCTTGACATAGTGTCTTTTGAAAACTCACAACATTAGGAAAGCAATAAGAACAACATCGAGAGTATAAAAACGGGTAGGGGGTTACCTTGGAAGGTGGCAAGAACACCAAGCTTTCTTCCTTCTCTCTCACCAATCACAAAACTCACAAAGACACTCACACAAAGGGTTTCAGAGGGCTTGGAGGCAGAAATGAACATGAAAGGGTGAGGGGCAGGGGGTATTTATAGGTGAGAAAAAGTTGAGGGCGCTGCAAGTTGTTCTAAAAAGTAGCGTATGTCTAGTACTATTTACCTAGCGATCCAAAGGTTGTAGAGTACGTATAGTCATTAACCAATGGTCAACCCAAAAGTAGCATACATTTGATATGGTCCCCAGTACGTCCTCACTAAAGACAAGAGCATACATACGGTGGTCCCCCGCTGTACGTCCTCACTTAAACTCTAAATTTAACTTCTTCTAATTCTAACCTAGCCACCTCCTCTATCTTAGAAAAACAAAAAACCCAGGATCCTCTCTCTCTCTCTCATTGCTCCCTTTCCCTTTTGCCGCTCCCTCTCTTCTTTGCTAGTTTTTGTTATGGCCATGGCCTTGAAAGAGATGACGACGGCGGCGTAGAACTATGACGACGACGAGGAAGAGCCACCCACTATGACGGCGGCGTGGAACTACAGGATGATCCCGAGGAGCCGCAATCCGACATTGTTTCACTCTACAAGAGTGAGGTCCTCTTGGTACTTTGATTCAAAAACTACAATGGCCAAAACATCCGCCTCGCCCCGCCCCATAGAACCTAAAATCCGGCGGGTAAGGCTAAGTGTATCCGGGTTACAGGTAGGTTTTTTAAACCCGTAAGGCACAAGTCAAGTGACAGAAATGGTCGATATCCAACCCAATCTAACCCATGCCCAACCCTATTGGTGGCCCACGAGCCACCCCAGAGGTGGTCCAAGGGGGGAGGGGGTGTGCATGTAGAGCTACCCCCCACCACCTCTAGGGGTGGTTACCCAATTGGTAGCCACCCCTTTCCTTGTTTTTTATTAAGAATGACACATGTTGCCATTTTTACTCCAGTGACTAAATTTTTTTTTTTTTTCATATCCCAAGAACCTCTGATTTCACTTTCATACGACATTGAGTGATTTGTAATTTAAGCCACACAAGGTTTAATTTTGCATTTATCCATATATTTATACCGCATGAGCAATTTATAATTTAAGTCAACTACAATGACTAATTTTTTGGGGAAAATATAAAAAAGCCCCCCAAACTACCAAAATATAACAAAAAGGCCACTTATTTTATTATATTCTCATAATACCCTATTCTTTTAACAAATAAAATATTAAACTAATTGTAAAAAAAACTAAACAATTTTTAAAAAATAAAAAAAAAAAAACAATGGGCTAGTAAATACAAAAATATATACATATTTTTTGGAATAAATAAATATTTACCCATTATTTTTTTTTTTGGGTTTTTACAATTAGTTTAATATTTTATTTGTTAAAAGAATAGGGGTATTATAGAAATATAAAAAAAATAAGTGGCCTTTTTGTTGCATTTTGGTAGTTTAGGAGGCTACTTTATTACTTTTTGAACATTAGGGGGCTAAATTGTAAACGGCTGGTAGTTTATGGAGCTTTTTTATATTTTTCCCTAATTTTTTATTTATTCCAATTTTTTTGTATTTATTCACCCCTTAGTTTTTTTTTTTTTTTTTTTTAAGTAGTTTAGTTTAGATTTTTATTTTATTAAATTTTTTTTTTTAGTTTTTAAAAGAATAATGGTATTATGGGAATATATAGAATTTTTTTTTTAAAAAAAAGGTAAATTATCTTTGTAGTACCTAGGTTATAATTTTTTTGTAATAGACTCTCACATGTTCTAATATAAACATACCACATGTCAATAATTAAAAAATATATTCTTTTAAAAAAATGTAGCCCTGCCACCCCCTTTTGGCTTGTGGTGGTGGCTGGTTACCCCCATTTTGGCCATTGGGGGTGGCTCCTAGGGCCACAATAGGGGTGACCGACCATCCCCTTTGGCCAAAATGGGGTGGCAGGGCAACCGGTGACTAAGCCACCCCTAATGGCTAGAGTGAGGTGTGGCCAAACCACCCCCAATGGCCAAAAAGGGGGTGGGCCTAAAGGCCTTGTGGGTGGTCGAGCCATCTTCCAAAAGCCATGGGAGTGGTTGAACTACTCCTAGACCGGCCACATAGGGTGGTAAGGAAAGAGCCGAAAATTTTATGAGAGGGGGCTAGCCAATTTTTTTTTTTTTTTCGATTCTTTAGAATTTTTTTTATTAAAAAAATTGTTTTGGTTGTTTTTTATGAATGAGGACAAAGTTTTTCTTCAAACTGGATTGGAGGAATTTCCTTCCAACCTACTCTATAAAAGAGACATGTGTCCATTGAACATGTGAGATGCATATGTTTTTTTAATAGCAGGGATAAAGTTGGAACAAATTTCATTAAAAACTCATGTACATCTCACATATTATTAAAAAAGAGACACATGTCACTTTTATAGACTAAGTTGAAAGAAATTCCTTCAACCCAGTTTGGTGGAAAACTTTGTCCAATGAACTAACGACTACCGTAAGGGCTAAAAAAAAGTGGACATTTGAAAGTAATGGACAAAAACTAAAAAATAAAATAAAAAAAATCAAAATAAAAACTTAATGGATATGGCCCCAAAAAAAAAAAATAAAGAATAGGGCCAAAAGTTATTATTGGATATGGCCAAAAAATCTAAAAATAATGCCTTTTTTTTTTTTTTTGGAGGGGGGCAAATGACTAAAATTAAAACTTTACTTTATTTTTATTATTTGTTTTTACTTATAATTTTTTTTAATTTTTTTAAAAGAAAAGAGATTTTCCTTCAAATAAAGAGGGAGAAATTTAAGATTATAAAAATCATGCTAAATTGAGTTTTTGACATATTCACACCTTTTAAAAAATAAAAATAAAAAATATTTAAAATATAATAAAAATATAATTAATTGAATAAAAATATTTAAAATTTTAATTCAAATTAGAAAAAAATTTTAAAAAAATTTTTCATATAAAAGAATCTTCAATGAAAAGCTTTTCCTTTTCATTGTTTCTCGGAGTTTCTTTTTCCTGAGAAAATTTTCTAAGATTCTATATTTTCAATTTTCTTTCTTAGATTTGATTGAGATTTTTATGTTTAATATATTTGTTTGTTTGTTTTAATTATAAAAAACCCAAAACCTCTAATTTGTAATTTGTTTGTTTTAAACCCTAATTAACAAAATAAAATCCAATTTTATTTTAATTTTTAATCTGTTTAAAAAAAAATGGTGGTAGCTTAATATACGATTAGCACTGATTACGTGTCAAGTTACGCCATGTGTCAACTTCTAATTAAGCCACGTGTCAATGACTAGATTTTCATTAAGTCAACTAACGGTCAACTAATAGATAGATTAATTTGGTCATTTATCAAAATCACATGACCCCTTATGATAAAAATCAAACCCTAAGGGGAAAAAAAAAAAGTTATCAAACCCCAGGGGGGAATTAAGTATTTAACCCTTATTTTTATTATTTTATTTTTAGGACACATGGCATGTTTATATATGACACATGGCAATCTATTAATTTGGGCTAATAGAATGTGACAAATATACTAAACTGGTGTTTATCTATAAGTCAAGTACCATATGTGATACAATTTGAAACCTAGATAGAAAACTGAAATAAATTTTAATTGTTTTTATATTTAATTTCTTATAAAAATACATTGTAAGTTATATTTATATGTTAAAAACAATAATTAAATTTTTTTGAATTATTTATTTATTTCGTTAAGTTATATTCTTTAATTATTTTAATCAAATTTTGTTCAACTTTACTATTTTCATTCGAAAAAATAAATAAATAAATAAATAAATAACCTTTACCCCCTAGCCAAAATCTTGGCTCCACCCTCTCCTACCTCATATCATTATTTAGAGCATTCCCAATGGAAGTACCGAATGGTAGTTTTATCTAAAATGGCTAATCAGATTTGTAAAAAACCCTCCATATTGGATTAGCAAAAAAAAATTGCAAAATAGATATTTGATTAGATTAGCCAAAAAAAACAAAAATGCTACATATAGCAGCATTTTTCTCGGGAGCCATTTCATTTTTGAGATATGATACAGCCACACTTTAAACCCAACTTCACCCAAACTGCCACTTAAGATAAAGTTGGGTCTTAGTTGGGTTTAAGTTGTGACTTTATCATTTTCTAAGATGTGATACAGCCACAACATAAACCCAACAAAGACCAAAATTTTCTTATATGTGTCATTTAAAAAATTTTAAAAAAATAATAAAATTGAATTCAAAACATCAAACTTTAATTTTTTAAATGACATATAGGAAAAAAGTTGGATCTTTATTGAATCTATGTTGTAAAAGTTAAGTCTTAGTTGGGGATAAGTTGTGACTTTATCATTTTACCTTTTTTATTATTTCTTTGACATGTTCTCTTTTCCCAAAAAATTTTCCTACTATTTCTCTTCTACATCTTTCTTTTTCCAAAATTTTTTCCTACCAATTCTCCCTGCACATCTCTTTTTTCCCAAAAGTTAAAAAAAAAAAAAAAAATGTTAAAGTTATAACATAGATTCAACAAAGATCCAACTTTTTTCTTATATGTCATTTAAAAAATTAAAGTTTGATGTTTAGAATTCAATTTTATTATTTTTTTAGTTTTTTAAATGACACATTTAAGAAAAGTTTGGTCTTTGTTGGATCTATGTTATGGCTGTATCACATCTAAAAAAAAAAAATTGATAAAGGCACAACTTAAACTCAATTTTAACCCAACTTTTCTCATAAGTTTAAAAGAAAAATTGTCGTGGAGGAGAGAGAGCCTTAAACTAGAGAGAGGGAGAAATTTAGTCTAAAAATCATGCTAAAGTTGAGTTTAAGTTGGACATATATCACACCTCTATAAAAAAATAAAAAATAAAAATAATATTTAAGTAATATAAATAAAAATATAATTAATTGAATATAGGAAATATTTAAAATTTTATTAATTAAATTAGATAAAATAAGTTTTAAAAAATTATTTTACATAAAAATTTAACTCCTTCAATGATAATGCTTTGACGGGCTCCTTCATTGTTTCTCGGAGCCACTTTCTCCCAAATCCTTCCTAGAAAGAGAAGGGCCACACCTTCTTGGACTAAGAGTTCTGATGATTTTAAATTTTAAATTTTAAATTTTAATTGTTTTTTTTTTTTTTTTAAAGAATCGACTACACAAGGATCCTCTTTATCAGCAAAGACCCAACATTGACTTTTCTTAACAGTTGGACCTGAGACTGGGCCGGGCTCAAGTTACGGGTCCAATTCCCTTACCCATATGGTAAGCATTCGCTACAAATAAGTTGGGAGTTATGGATAATATAAAATATTTAGTTTAATGAGTAGAGCTAACAATTTTTAACACGACCCACGATTTCAATACAAAATTAAAAGATTAAAGTTGAAGAATTTGACTTTTTAAGTTTTAATTAAATGAGTCAGGTTAAAATTGATATATATAATCTTATATACATATCATGAACCCGACACGCAAATACAAATTCTCACCCTTAACTATGAGTAATGTTAAAAATTATATTTTTAAATGCAATTATCTCACAATAACGTGAATTATTATTTTAAAAAATATATATATCTTTAAATTTTGGTTTGGACCGTCGCATCAACATTATTCAATAATTATGAAATAAAAACATGGTATATAAAAATTTATGGTCTAACATTAAAAAATGGTGGATAATGTGCGCCATTAAATGGATAAATCCAATTTAGAGCACAGGCTGCTGAGAAAGCTTAGTGACAAAGTTAAAGAGAAGGAGGAAGTAAGAAGATATCAAAAAGGTTACAAAAAAAAAAGAAGAAGAAGATATCAAAAAAGAAGCCCCAATTGACATCATTACCCTCAACTTTTTAAAAAGGCTCTTTGATCCATTAGGAGGCAAAGAATACCCTCAAACCTATATTTAATTGATCCATGTAAATGTAATGTCACCCCTCTTCAAATTCTTATTGATTTATTATTTTAATATTTCTTTTGTAAAGCAGAAAGAATCCATCCATGTTTACCAATGCTTGTAACTTGGTTTTAGTTCATTTTTATTTATTTATATCTTTTTGGATATGATAGGATCATTGTTGTGGAGTAGGATTTTATACTTTAATTTCCCATGTAATACAAGGTTTCTGTACTTTTAAAGCATGCAAAGAGTACTAAAGATGATTCCTCCTGCTTTGTTTAACTATACATAATACAGATCATTTCAAATTAAATTAAGAGAAATTTCACTTCGTTTCGGATTTTTTTTTTTAACTTTTGCAATTATACTTTTAAACTTTAAAAAGTGTCAATGTTGGATCGCCATCTTTCAAAAGTTTATAATGTTACATCTATCATTAGTATTTACAGTTAAATCAAACAGTTAACGAGTGAAATGTCCCTTATACCCCTATAAATTTTTATAATTTCTTTAATTTTGAAAAGCATTTTGGGTATTTCAACGTCTTTTCTTAGGATTGAACAAAAAATCCTTATGGATGGGTGACATTGCAAACTTTTAAAATATGACAACTCAACATTGACACTTTTTAAAGTTTAAGGGTATGATTACGAAAATAAGAAAAAATATGGGAGTAAGTGAAGTTTTCTCATAAAATTTCAACTCTTATTGGGTATATTGCCTAGAGCTAGGAATGTCTTTTAAATGTCATAGACTAATTTCTAATAATCTATCACAATTTTTTTTTTCTGAGCTAATCATCTATCTTAATTGAGTCATAGATAATAATCCAAAAAATAATGTAATTAATTAACTTAACCAGTGCAAATAATCCACAAAAGTTAACTATAAAATCTATAGAGTCAAGCACTAAACAAGTAGAGCAAATTATACTGAATTTTGGAACAAAAAAGGTTAAAAATAAGAAAGTATGATGCATTAATGTATTAAAAACTAAATTTCATATATAAAATTAACTGACCCATCTGTTAATTAGGCCTTCTATTTCTTCTAAAACCATGTTTAATGTCTACTTTTTTATAATTGAATCATGATTAAGGTAAAGTTAACATTGCAGGATATATTTGACATTTTGTATATTGGAAAGAAAGGGATCATTTTGACCAACAAGGGAGAGATGGCAGGAAAGCAACCCGAGGACACCTTTTTCTAGGAGCCTGCTTTGCTTTGTGAAGAGGTGCCTCTTGGGAACTCATTTTGAAGCTGCAGCAACAAAGAAAATGCCATGTTCGAAAGAAGAAGCTCTTGTTAGGCTTTTCTGCAATGTCTCAAGCTCCTTCCTTCTTCTCTTCCTCTTCTTCTACTGCTCCACCCTTTTGCTTGCCAAGCTTTTCCATTTTCTTGGCAGCAATCCAACCTTTTTCAGGTCTTCTTATCATTTTCCAGTGTATTTATTTGCTTGCCTTCTTTCTTTTTTTTTTAATCAAGTTTTTTGTATGTTTGTGTTGCAGAAACCGAAATAGATATGAGTATAACTTGTTCTCGGAGGATGAGGAAGAAGAAGAAGCAGAGGAAGAGCAAGAAGAAACGCGTTTTCATGTTGAGTGCCTTGAGAAAGATCATCTGGTGGCTGACATCATTCATGGCAGTGACGCACTGTTTTTTCAACCAAACAGCCACCCTCAGAGGAATCAATCTCTTTCTCAAGAATTCATGAGCATAAATGAAGACCCAGATGAGGATTATGCCCCTGAAATTCTCTCTGTTGATGATTCACACGAAGGTGATGACATGTTCGAAGATGAGGATCTCCCTCCAAGAGATTCTGCTGACTCTGTTTTCAGCTCTGTTCCAAATCTTGGCGGTCCCACCATGCCAAAAACAACCATAGACAACGACAAAAACTGTCACGGTAAATAGCATCATGTCTAGCATCAAAGTTTGTTACATTCTTCACATGTTACAGTACTTGCAATACTTCCACTCGATGATCTAATGATGTTGCTTATGTTGCTGCAGAAGATGATCACTATGGCAATGAAGACAAGAAGGCAGAGACAAATTTCTTCGAGGATGAGAAATTCTTTACCATTGCACCAGCCAAGTTGGATAAAAAGAAGCTTGTAGCTCAAGAAAATGACGATGAGATCTTTGGTGACTCCTGCACCGTTGGCTCCACATCCAAGAGCTCATCCGAGTGGAGAAGCTCCATTAATTGCAGGGATTCAGGGACTGATCAGGATCCATTTTCTTCTTCTTCCCGGAGGAGTTGCCCCAAGTGGGAATCCTACACAGTCTTTCAAAAATATGATGAAGAAATGATGTTCCTTGACAGAATCAGTGCACAAAAGCTACATGAAACAGGTATTTCCCCTTTCCAACTGTTTTTCTTCCTTCTTTAACCCTGGTATCCGGAGTTTCACCCCGACTACATTCCCGGCACACCATGCAAACGCTCTCTTTACATGGGTCGGGTAAAGCTCGGGCTTTGCTTACCACTCGAACCAACTTGTCGGGATTAATTGTGTTGTCTTTTTAATGCTATGTTTTTAGGAAAATTTAAATTAAATTTATAGTAATCATATAGCAACCGAATTTCAGAGTCACTTAGGTCTATTCAAGTGTGTCCAAGATCAATATCGGAGAGACTTGTTCATAAGTTTGCGACGGCAAACAAACGGCCGTCAGATGTCCGACGACAGAACCCATATCGTGAATTGGAGGCAGCCTATGTGGCTCAGATTTGCTTAACATGGGAAGCTCTTAATTGGAACTACAAGAATTTTCAACAGAAGAGAGCTTCATGCCGTGATCTTGACCCCGGCTGTCCTGCCGAAGTCGCCCAAGAGTTCCAGCAATTCCAGGTTCTTTTGCAGCGATATATAGAGAATGAACCTTATGAACAAGGCAGAAGACCCGAGGTTTATGCCAGGATGAGGCTTTTGGCACCAAAATTGCTTCTCGTGCCAGAATACCGAGGTAATTTTAGAGTGCGTTTGGCAATAAGATTTTGTAAACCAATAGCAGAAAAATCTGTTTTTAAAATCTTAGATAACGAGGTATGTTTAGAAAAATGTGCGATTTTATCAAATGCTTAAACGTAAGTTAGTTAAATTAAAGGTTTTGAAATGACAAACCAAATGAACCATTAATTATGAAGCAACTCACGTTTTTATTTAACTGATGATATGAATTCCTTTTTTATTACAATGTTATATATTTTGAAGATGAATGTTTTAATGTGTTTTTAAAGATTCCGAAGATGATCAGAAGGAGTTTGATTTTGGATCAAGAATTTCAACACCAGAATTTCTGATGATAATGGAAGACGGAATCCGAACTTTCATGAATTTTCTCAAGGCTGACAAGGAAAAACCATGCCAGAAGATATCAGCATTTTTCAGGAGAGGCAGAAGAGGTTCAGTTGATCCAACTCTTCTCCAGCTGATGAAGAAAGTTAATAAAAAAGTAAGCCCACATTTGATTTTGAAGCAATAATCCTCAAATGGACAACCTTTTTTGTCCAAACTCGTAATTAATTAATATGATCTGTCTCTCACTCTCACTTTCACACTAACTGCTGCGTCTGTAGAAGAAGATGAAGCTCAAAGATCTTCGGCGTGTTCGAAAATGCTTGCGAAAAAGAAGACTGAATGCAAATGAAGAGATGGAGATATTGATGGGTCTAATAGACCTGAAAGTGGTGTCTAGGGTTATGAGAATGAGTGAAATAGGTGAAGAACAAATGCACTGGTGTGAAGGGAAGATGAGCAAAGTGAAAGTTTTGGAAGGTAAATTGCAAAGAGATTCCTCAACACTTTTCTTCCCAGCACACTGACCCACCATATTATATTGCTAAGTTGCTTCCTGACTAGACAATGAATGTGCATGACTGCACAAGATGATGAATATCCTTGACACCCTTTTGTAAATAATGTAAAAAACAATCAAATGGGCCCGGCAAATCTCAGTAATTACATGTGGGTGGCATGGATTTTGGAGAGATGGAGTCCATGAAAGGAGCTTAGATGGTTGGCTATTCCAATAGTGAAAGGGAAAGATGAAAGACAAAGCAAGGAACATGAAGATAGAGACAAGGATGTCTTTAGCTTACTTTAGCTTTTTAATAACAGTTTTCAATAAGGAATTTGATCTGACCAAAAGAAGAATGATCAAGGCAGCTGCTGCTGCTTACAGATGCAGTGGAATAAAAAGGTAGCAAGCACATCAGCACATGGTACACACTCAAGGGACTTTGTAGACTCAGATGACCCCACGAAGAAGAAGGGAGAAAAATAAAGGAGTAAATCCAACCTTTTTTGATGTAACCAGACAGCATTGGCTTTAATGATTTAACCAAAAATCTTACGTTATTATCTTAGATATTTGATTTATGTTTTTTCTTTTCACTCAAAGTCTTCTGCAGTCAGGTTTCATCATTTTTATTCCGACCTCTAGTTCCTCTGAGTACGTTAGTGAGAGGCTGCGATTGCTGCAACGATTCGCTTCTTACTAAGCGAAGCATTAGGCTCATGGAATGGGGGCCTTAATCCCCCTTGGTCTTAATTTTCATTGGTATATACAAGTAGCTCAAGAGAATAAGGGATCGATTGTTAGAAGTAAGGCTTAGCCCAATCAACTCATATAGGGTCCCCATGTCTGCAGCCCCCACTAGTCCAATACCAAGTCGGCCCAAACACAGCTCCAAAGGGCTAGCAAGCCCACTAAAACCCAATATTGGGTCGAGCGCAAGTTTAGGAGGGAATATCCCATAAAGGCCTAATCGATGGCTGATTGACAACAATCGCTTTATTCATACGCACGACTAAATTAAGACCTAACCTATATAAGGTTAGGAGACAAAACACGAGTCAGTCATAATATCTATCTAATTCTTTCGGTCTCTTATTACCTTACCTCCATATTTTTATAGTTTTATTAACTTTAGTATCTGAGGTTGTGCCGTCATCATCAACTTTGATTGCCTTGTAAGGTTACCAAATAAAAAACTAAAAGTACTATGGGGAGGATTTATCTTGCACTTATAAACTGATCGCTAACCTTATTTACAACCAATGTGAAATAATCCCAACATATGCATAGCATTGTATTAACATAATCTAGCCGGTTTGTGTTGCTTCTCATTGTACACTACAAAGAAAAGGGTCATTAGCGGAGACCCAAAGTGGCCGCTAATGGCCTAAAAGTGGCCGCTATTTACAAATAGCGGCGACCTGTGGCCGCTATTTGGTGGCCGCTAATAATCCGATGGTAATGCCAAATAGCGGCCACTTATAGGGTCGCCGCTAATAACCTCTAAATAGCGGCCACTTAATAATCATTTTTTTGGCCGCAAATAAGGTTTGGAATGGGCTATGGGTCGTTGCTATTTGGATCACATTAGCGGCCACTTTAAAGTGGCCGCTATTTAAATTTGAAAAATTTGAAAAAATCATTAAAGTGCCCGCTATTTAGATTAGGAAAAAAAAAATCATTAGCGGCCACTTTAAAGTGGCCGCTAATGATTTAAAAAAATAAATAAAAAAACCAAAATCCTTATAATAGATGTTGTTAAAGAACAGAATCCTCATAATGGATGTTGTTAAAGAGCAATTATGGGAAATGCATCAAGCCTATTTATTAAAAAAACAAACCAAAATAACCAAAATCCTAATAATAGATGTTAAAGAGTTATGGGAAATACATCAAGCCTATTTATAGTCAAATGGATTTAATTAAAACAAGTGGATTCAAGGATTCACTTCTTAGTTCTTATCATGGAACAAAAAGTGAATCCTATACATGTAAATAAATGCAACTTGGACTTAGCATAAGGAATTCAAATGCATTATGATCAAAGAACTTTGGAAAATAAAAACTAAAGCACCCAACTTGAGTAAGAATTTCACCACCCAAGAGTAGTGTAAGAAAAAGGGACTCAAATGCCCAAAGCCAAAGCTCATTTGGTAAACAAGAAAAACAAGATGGGTGAGAACCGCCCCATTATTGGGTATGCTCAGTCATGCATAAGTAACTAAAACAGTCAAAGATCCATTGACTTGGATCAAACTTACTTGAAGCATACATACACTAATTAGAAAACTGGAACAACGAAGCTGGGACATCCACTATCTATATATAGCCAACATTTCAACCAAACCCAAAAAGCTCAACTGCTATATATATATAGCCAACTAGCCAATGTAGCACCCAACTTCTAAGTAAAACAAGGTCTTTCAAGTTCTAAAAAGATTAAGGTAACTTTTTGGACAGTATAAGTTCCTGAATATTATATAATATGAAATTGAAAGTTATCAATATCATGAAAGTTGCAACACCAAGATTCTCCCTCCGGAGTAGCTCATCACATCTTTGGGTTGCACTGGTTGTTTCCACTACAATAAAATCAAGTCCAGCACATGCCGTTGATACAGCAACATCGTATTTTGCTACAAATAGAAAAACCACAAGTGAATGCCAAGGTAAAAAATGATTAAGAACATTTATGAATTTGCAATCACTATAATACAAGGCAAACAAAATATTGATCTTGTTGATGCATTAAACGTCAAGCACACCAAGAGTTGGAAACAAAACGGTGGAAAAGTAATAAACCAACCACTACTTGCTAAAAATAACAAACAAACAATTCAATTTATATGAACAACACATTGTTACGCATAAGAGGAAAGAAGAAAGAAGAAAGAAGAAAACAAATAAATCAACTTATATGCTTATAAAATCCCTCTTCATTGTTTAGTTGCTGATCTCGGAAAGGATTGAAAATAGATACGATACTAAAAATGAGACATGTCAACACTAAAGCAAATTTATGCTTATAAAACAATAAACAGGTAACAAAAACAAAAACTCTGAAAGGAGACTTCCCAGTCTAACCAACTGCCATCCTTACGGATATCAACTGTGTTACTGATCTCCAAGTAGCACTTGTTGTCGTCATCAACAAACTGAAAACAGAGAAAAAGTTTTATGTCTTGAGAACATAAAACAAAAATGCAAAAATACAAACATGGCCTAAAGCTTTATGTCCTTGTCTCATGACACAAAATTTCTGTCAAATTATTTAGAATAATTAAGGCAAACCAAAGGCTAAGGCAACATAGAACATTGGTTGAACCAAGCTTACTTCTAGCTGAGTACGGTCCTCTGGCAAATAATTACTAAAAAAGAATGAGATCAAATAAAGCATATGAGGATGAATCCTATGTGTATGACAGCATGAATGAAATTGGTTTTTGGCTTCACTAATCTTGTTCTCTTTACTTGGTTTGAATCAGACCATTGGATTGAGAAAGTATTGCATATGGGACTATTCAGTTTTAGATCAATCTCCTCAAAAGAAAAAGAAAAAACTTGCTTAACAGTGGAAAAATGGCTGACCAGCATCCGCTTTGCACCACTCTTCGTAGTATACATGCAAGCTATGCCCATATCGATGCCGGGGATCAATCTAACCGATTCAATAGCATTAACAAAAACAAATACAAATAAATATTAGTAAAACTTTAACAAAAAAAATCAAATTTATCAGTAAAAATTGCTCATTTCATCAAGTTAAAAGTAAGAAGTTAATTACAGCTTCAATCCAATGCTTAAAAGAAATGTTTCTTCAGGATAATTCAAACATACTAAAAACCAAGGATAATTCAGTTTACAAGTACAAAAATTCAGTATGCCGATAAAATTCAGTTTATCAAATGAGTTCCAACTCTTCTGGTTGTAGAGTGACATCCACTTTATCTGATTTCTGACCTCTAAGCAGATCAACCTGCAAGAATATGACCAATTACGATTCAGTTAACTATATACTCTTTAAGAGAGATAAATCAATATCATTGTTGGAAACTGAACAGACTGCTGGTATACAATTAAAATATATATTAATTATATTTTTCTTCTTATTTGACACGCCTTTTCTTTTGTTGGTAATCCTGTTCTTCCTCCTCTGAGTCTAAGTTCCTGCTCAATGCTGCATTTATTGAATCTATCAAAAATTTGTTTAAATTCTTCATACATGCTATCATCAAGCTCTGCCTGCTCTGGCACATACTCCACTTTAACAACAATATGCGCAGTTCCAAAATATAAGATAAATTCACATGCTCAGATCCATGTTCTAGAATTAATGCTTCTGTAAAGCATTAAACAATGAGAATACAGATCTATCATAAGAGCTTAACAAGCTTTTCAAGCTAATGCAAACTTAGCCTAAATTGAAAGTGAAATTTCATCTATACTAATCAGTTATATTCCTCTTCTCTGGTAATGTAAAAAACTTTTGTTCTTTTCAAGAAAAACCACTTAACCGAGCTCCGCAATAGAAATAAATAACATAGACTACTTTGTTTAGAACCCAATCGCTTTCCCTTTCTTTTTCTCCAGATTCTAAAAGTAAATGTTGAACCCCATATACACGATTGAAAGACACATCACGAGACTACAAAAAAATAGAAAAACAACGTAAGTGATGAAAAAGGTTGATTGGAGTGAGAGTACAAGCTTATATATCATTCCTACTATTTTATTCTAGTTCACAAAAATCCAAGAACTGTTACTTTATTGCTCGACATGATTGAAAATATATCCCTGAAATTTCTTCTACTTTCTCTTTCATTTTACTCTAGTTTCTAAACAAATAAACACAGAACGCACACAAACCAAAACTCAATGCTCAATCATATCAAGACCAAAAACCAAAAACCTAAACCCTAAACAATTTGTCGCCGCTAATGGCCTTTTCAATTTTTGATTTTCTTATTTTTCTCTTCTTAATAGCGGCGACACCAATGTGGCCACTATTTACCCCTTATTAGCGGCCACAATAGTGGCCGCTATTTGGTCCAAATAGCGGCCACACTAGTCGCCGCTAATTGTTTTTCAATATTTTTTTAGAAAATTTATCATATCATTAGTGGCGTCTTTTGAAAGTGGCCGCTGATGATTAGAAAATAGCGGCCACTTCCAAAAGTGGCCGCTATTTGCTCAGCATTAAGGGCCACTAATAGCGGCGACATAATTCTGGCCGCTAATATGGGGTTATTAGCGGCCACTTTCAAAAGTCGCCGCTAATGACCCCTTATTAGCGGCCACTTTTGGGTCACCGCTATTCGTTTGGTCACTAATTAGGCTTTTTTTTGTAGTGGTAGACTGTATAGATGCTTAGAAGTATCAGTACAGTAAGGTTGAATCTAGATGCAACTCCTCCCATTTGTCTGTCATTTCACAACACAATAAATGGCAGTCATTCTAGATTCAACTCTCTCAAATCCATCCAATTCTGGTGCCTATTTCATTTCAAAGGCCCACTGACCAACAAATTTGGGTCAGCCATAAATAAATGTCCCAGAGCCCCCATTCACCATTAAAAAAAAAAAGAGTAATTAGGGAGCACAAGGGGGGAGTGAAAGAGACTGGTTGGGCAGGTATCCCTATTCGCCTCAACATTACAATAATTTTAATGAAAAAATGCAACTTTACCATTATGACAAAGTCCTGTTGATTGCTGGGCAGTGGCATGTGGATGAATCAAAGCCAGCAACAATGAAGAGATTGTGAAAGGGACTGGGTGGGCTTACACACCACTTGAGCCCTCCCACCTCCAACTATCTTTGTCTTTTCCACCTTGGATGGGGGATCATATCTTTTGTGCTAAGCATCATCAATACTCTTTTCCTTGCACACTAATTTCAATATATATATATATATATGAAGCTCATGTAAAAAACAAAGAAAAAAGAATCATCTTTGAAGCTTCGGGTGCTACCAAAAACAATGGGCTTTGACTTTTGTGCTCTCAAAATAAGAGGTAAAAAATAAAAATGCAAACGAATCAATCATTCATTTATATTATATATATATTTTTTGTTCAAATATGTTGGAAACTTCCCCTTGACATCGAGCTATTTGAGTTATAAACTATGTGCTTCCCATGGCTATGTGCCTACTAAAACAACGAGAATATGAACAAATTCTTATCTTATTCTCCATTTCGTCTTTTGGCATTTTTGTATACCAAGCAAACTAAACAGGTATTCGATGACATGGCTCAAAGAATTGACCCGGTCCTCTCATGAGGGACTGTATAAAGCAGTTCAAACACTAAAACAAAAAAAGCAAACAGGAGCATGCCTTAATCACGTACAAGACCCTTCAACTCTACTCTTAACCCTTAATGTAAGGAAGACGAACAAGGACATGACCATCGAAATACCCTCCATCCTATGTGAGCCCTTATTTGATAATAATAAACAATCATCAGGGACAGTTGAGGGAGGAGTAGCACTTTAGAAATCAAAGTAAAATTCAGCATCAAGCATCAATCTTTGGATGGAGGTGGCAATAATCTGATGGATGCTTTGTTGCGAAGTTGTTTTACTTTATTCATTTGTTTTCATAAGTGTCTCATTGTACGGCCAATAAGACAGATTGGAAATCAATATAGTCCATCATCAATATATATATATATATATATAGCAACATTGGATGAATGGTTTCTTCTCCCAAAACAAAAGGGTATACTTCAAAGTACATATAAAAGTTTATAAATGCAAGAATACTATGATTTTAATTATAAAAGAATAAGTATCCTTTTTTCTTAAGGGAAAGTCCACGTACACTCTTTAAACTACCACCCAATTGACAATGTCCCCCTAAACTGTCAATTGTGACAATGTCCCCCCTAAACTACAAAAAATTGTCAATGTTTCCTCCATTGATGAAATTACCCTTGATAAAATAAAAACAAAAAAAATATATTAAAACTTCTAGGAAAAACCTAAAACTAAAAAATAATAAAATAAATAAATTTTAAAAAAAAAATCCAAGAAAAAAATTAAAAATTTTCATTTTTTTTTTTTGTTATAAAAAATGAAAATTGTTTTTTTGTTTTATAACTTTTTACAATAAAAATTTCTCTTTAAAAAAATAACAATTTTCGTTTAAGAAAATACAAATTTTCGTTTTCTAAAACAATTTTTTTTAATGTTTGTTTTAAATAAAAATTCATTTTTAAAAAAAAAATCATTTTTTAAAAATAAAGTTTTTGTTTTTTTTTTAATTAAAAAAATATTTTTTGAATTTATAAGGGTATTTTTGTATTATTGAGAAATACATAAGGGCATTTTTATCTGTTTATTAGCCTTAGATGGAACATTGACAATATTTTGATAGTTTGAGGGAGGTAAGTAAGCTTTACCCTTTTCTTTTTATAGTATTGTTTTAATTTCGTAATTGCAGCATCTTAAGTAAAGAGAAATTATTTTCCTAATATAATAAATATAGTTTGAATTATTATTGTGGGTATAGATATAGATATATGTATGTTTATATGGACATGGGTACATTTATTTGTATATATAAAGGGTGGTGGTTTAATAGTCTAAGAAAATTTTCAAATGGTTAGGACATGTAATAGGGCGTGGGTTCGAATCTCCGCAATTGTGAATCCTCTAGGAAGTATTATTTTTGTATACTTATAAAGTCAAGATTGAATTATTTAAAATTCAAGTTAATTTTTTAATTAAATTCAATGAAAAAATCTTAAAACTAATTAATTAACTAATAATTAATATACATTACAAAGAAAAAAAAATCATGATATTTACTTGTATATAAGGAATGAATAAATTAATTAAGCAACTTGTAAATTGTAGTGACCCAAATAATCAATTAAGCTTAGATAAGCTTAGTTAAAGGGTTAATTTGAATTTTGAGTCACTAGGAACACCTAGAAAGGCATTTTGGAAATTTTGAACTTTCTAACCGGACATACGCCTAGAGACCACCGTACGTACGCTCTTATTTTTAGTACGGACGTACACTTGGGGACCACCTGTAATGACCACGATAGGCAAATCAATTAAATGATAATTGATCTTATGGTTTGCCTCTCAGCCCTATCTCTCATGGGACAAGATTCAAGGATTACAACCTCTTATAAGCAATAAACCTCAGCGGAAGACCTCAAGAAAAGGAAACCTTCGTTGATTACGGGGTGATTATTAAACAATTGAAAGAGATAAATGATGGTAAAAATGGACAATAAGGCAAATTGGACAAAAATGAAAAAATATATATATTGGACAAAAAGCTAATAATTATTTTAAAAATTAGCCAATTGTGTTCAAAAAATGGGCCTATTTTAAGTCTAATATCTAAAATAAGCCAAAAAAACAATTTTTTTAAAAACCGATTACCGAACTAGGTACAAACCAAAACCGGCAGGTAACCGGGACCCCGATTCCGGTTTTCCAAAACCAAGAACTGAGGTACCCCTGTTCCAGTCCCTGGTTTTGGCCAAAAATGGAGAAACCAGATCGAGTTGACATCTCTAGATGAACCAAATGAGGTTCTACCTAAACCTTCTAGGTAGACATATGACTACTAAATACGAGCCTTCTAGGAGGACTTAAAGCCACAGACTCGGACGTACGGTCAAAATTGTTCAAAGGAACGCCACTTTGACCAGTCGTCTAATAGCCTCTTTTTTCATGTTTTACGTTCGTTTTAGTTGGGTTTAGAATTAATGATAGGTCTTTTTTTAGTATTCGAGTTTATGGAGCCTCAATAGAATTTTATGGAGGAATCTTACGACCCGAGTGAGTACAAACTCACATGGATGTTTGTTGTTACTTTTCCCGCATTGCACTTCTATTTTATATATATCAAATATACATATTTTGCAATTCTCATGAAATACATTTTTGGAACTACTATGAACTTTCTTTTATGAAAATGTGTATTGATTAATAAGATAATGATGAGGCTTATAAAATTATGCATGTAAAATACAGATAAAAGTAATTGCCTCGTATAACATGATCTACCGGTATGTGCAGGATAACGGCCATAGATTTACTATACATCTTAATTTTATGGTCAAATGTATGTATGTGAAGGTTTTGGATCTAATGGTTTCATGACTAAGTGCAACCATTCCCTAATGGATGGTCACTACAGGACGTACATCATTGGTGATGTGGCCCAGCCGAAGTCAAACTCAGTCGTGCCACTAATATTATATACGGTAGCGTATAATATCCGATGCACCAATGTTATATTACAGCTCTCTGAGGACAGGGCCAACCCTGCTTAAAATGGGTCATATCTCAAATAGACCATACGATTGAACTATTATTGTTACTCATGATTATAAGCATATATTATATCTATATCACATTTATGATAAACTGTTATTTCATAATGTTGCATGTACTTTATAAACAACCGAGTTCACCATTTAATGACGGGTACATTATGTGTATTTATATTCACTAAGTTGTCGGACTTACTCTTATATTATTTCTCTTTTTTCTCCATATATTATGTTGTTATAGATAGTTTTGCAGAAGATGAATACCACAAAGCATCCGGTTATTATAGAAGATTCGATTTGGGAGATGCTTGGAGACTTATTACAAGTTTAGGCGGGTGTTCATGGTAACTAGTACTTTTGAGTTATATTGTAGACTTAGGAGCCTTGATGTATGCTTGTATATTAAGGTATAACAACATAGATCCCTTGTAACAATGATGTGTATAGTATGATTTCAACTGCTTTGATGTTCTTTAGTAGATACTCTTGTTGTAATGATTAATATTTATTGAACTTTAATACTTTCCGCTGCTTAATATCATCTGTTTTCAAGGAATAGAGGTCGTTGAGTCTTGTCCCACGAAGGGTTAGGCTAGGAGACGAATCGTGGAGTTAGTTACCAGTAAATTAATTTGTGGGGTGTTATAGTTAACAAGCTTGAATTCACTTGAAAAATACATTAGCTGAGCTTGAACAAATTATTTAGTTTGGTGTCATTGGCAGTAAGCTCAAACTCATCTCGTGTGTTAGAATAAAATTTGTTTTGCGTAGAATTAAAATACAGGATCCCAAAGAAGCAGAAAATAACAGAATAGAAAATAGATTAACCACACACGACACTAAGATTTAAGTGATTTGCTTAACAAGCCTACATCGACTGGCAGAGACGACTCGGAGAAAATTCACTATCAAAAGATGGAGTACAAAGATAATAGGAAGAAAACCATTCAAAGCCCAAACCCCAATACACCCAAATCTCACTCTCACACAAAAGGGAAATAACAACAAAAGAGAAATATTCTCTTTTTCCCTACGCCTTTGCGGCTACAAAAGAGAGAAGTAACAAAAGATTTATTAGAGGCTGTTTTCTTCCACTAGTCACTATTGAGACAACTGACAAAGAGAGACACCTAAAGCCGTGTGGCTTCTCTCTAAGGCAATGTTCTTCGCTCTACATCCAAAGGCTGTAGCACTGTTCCTTATATAAGCTAAAGAGTTGGTCAAGGAGAACTTCTCTGTGTAGAAGAAGTAAATGTGGCCTTCAAAACCAAATAGAATAAGGAGAATATAAAAGGAGTCGGCTGAACTCAAGCACTTCCACAACTCAATAGGACTAAAAAAGGACATGGGCCCCACTGACTTGACTTGTCAATTCAAGTCACCAAACAACAATCTCCACATTGACTTGAATTCCATCAAGTCCCCAAAGTAAATCTCCTCATGTCGTCTCCTCCAACACCCCGAAGGGCAATCACAAGCTATAGACAACAATCAAGTCCAAGTAACTCTTGAACTTGAAAACCAAAACTAGCTTAGTCAACATATTCATTGGATTTTCCTCAAAGACAATTTGCTCCAATGTGATATCTTCTCGTGTCACAACCAGATCACTAGCATAATTTGAATTGACATACCCAATGACACTGGAATCGATACTACTATCTCTGTCAAAGACTGAGCCAACATTTGTAGCACCCCTTAAATAACGGAGTATCCATTTCACTGCCAGCCAATGAACCTTACCAGGACCAACAACACTGACTGCATGTGAAACATTTGGACGAATGCGCACCATAACAGACATGATGCTCCCAAACGCACTAGAGTAAGGTAAATGCGACATGAAATGCCCATTCTCCTTACTCTGTTGTGCTAACATTGCTGACTGTCTAAAATTATCTGAATAAGACACATCAGCTGAATCTGTCACCGTACTGCCCTAAAGAAAGTAGAGACCATCAATCTTGTTACCTTCCATCACAACCAATGAGCCTTCACTAACTCGGATGACTCCACCTCCACCAGAATACTTGTAGCCAAGGGAGTCCAAAGTGCCCAAAGAAATAAGATTTCTCTTCAAATCTGGTACGTGTCGAACGTTCTTCAAAGTCTTGACAGTCCCGTCATGCATCCTTATTCTAACTACACCAATACCAACAATCTTGCAAGCAATATTGTTTCCCATAAAGACTGAACCACCATTGACTGACTCGTATGTAGTAAACCAATCCCTTTTAGAGGACATATCAGAAGTACATGCAGTATCAAGAACCCACTTGTCATAAAAACGATTATCAAAAACGGAAACTGCAAGAGCGAATTCTATATCCTCATAACTTTCTTCGACAACACCAGCCACAGAAGAGGAACTTGCCTTATCAACTTCCTCTTTATTTCTCAACTTCGGACACTCGAATTTATAATGCCCATACTTTTTGTAATAGTAACGTTCTTCGAGTTGGACTGCGATTGGCCTCTTCTATCTGAGTCTTTCTCATTGGATCGACCTCTAAAATTAAAGGAATTTTCCGAACAACCCCTAACAAATAAACCCTCAACCTAATTGTCACCACCTTTCCCATTCAATCTTGTCCTCAACTCCAGAGAATTCAAAGCAGATTTAACATCAATTAAGGAGATAGTATCTCTACCGTACAACATTGAATTAATGATCAAAGAACTTAGATAGTGAGTATAACAAAATTAGGGCTTGATCCTCATCATCAATTTTAATATCAATATTTTTCAAATCCATAAGAATTTTATTAAATTCATCAAGATGATCACAAAAAGGCATACCTTCTTGCATCCTGAGAATATATAACCGTTGCTTTAGAATAAATTGTTGGTGAGAGACTTCTTCATGTACAAACTTTCTAACATTTTCCAAAGTCCAACGGCAGTTTCTTCATCAGTGACTTCTCTCAAAAATCCATCAGAAAGAGACAATAAAATTACACTGTGGGCCTTCTCTTCAAGTTCCACAATTTCCTCCTTTGATGATGTTGATGGCATCTTGCCATCCAAAATCTTCGCCAAACCTTGTTGTCGTAACAAAGCACGCATCTTAATACGTCAAAGACTGAAACTATTCTGACCATCAAATTTTTCTACTTCAAATTTTGCAAAAGCCATCCCACAAAATAAAGAACCCAGGCTTGATACCACTTGTTGTGGAATTAAAATACAGGATCCCAAAGAAGTAGAAAATAACAAAATAGAAAATAAATCAACCACACACGACACTAAGATTTAAGTGGTTCGGCTTAACAAGCCTACATCCACTGGCGGAGATGACCCAGAGAAAATTCACTATCAAAAGATGGAGTACAAAGATAATAGGAAAAAAACCACTCAAAGCCCAAAACCCCAATACACTCAAATCTCACTCTCACACAAAAGGGAATTAACAACAAAAGAGAAATATTCTCTTTTTCCCTACGTCTCTACGGCTACAAAAGAGAGAAATAACAAAAGATTTATTGGAGGCTGTTTTCTTCCACTAGTCACTATTGAGACAATTGACAAAGATAGAGACCTAAAGCCGTGTGGCTTTCTCTCTGAGGTGATGTTCTTCGCTCTACATCCAAAGGCTGTAGCACTGCTCCTTATATAAGCTAAAGAGTCGATCAAGGAGAACTTCGCCGTGTAGGAGAACTAGTCACTATTGAGACAATTGACAAAGAGAGAGACCTAAAGCCGTGTGGCTTTCTCTCTGAGGTGATGTTCTTCGCTCTACATCCAAAGGCTGTAGCACTGCTCCTTATATAAGCTAAAGAGTCGATCAAGGAGAACTTCGCCGTGTAGGAGAAGTAAACGTGGCCTCCAAAACCAAATAGAATAAGGAGAATATAAAAGAGTCGGCTAAACTTAAGCACTTCCACAACTCAATAAGACTAAAAAAGGACATGGGCCCCACTGACTTGACTTGTCAATTCAAGTCACCAAACAACAATTAAATGAACAAAACTTGAACAATCAATACTCGACTCAATTACAACCCAACAAATATGTATAAGATTAGACTTTTCTTGTGCTATTGTATGGATAAACCGAACACTTGAATTATCACATACACAAATTCTAGATCAATAAAAAAAAAATTAAATCATCCACCAACAATTTGGGGAAAAAAAACTATTTACACTAAGGATCTGTTTGGGAGTGCATTTAAAAAATAATAATATGTATTTTTAAACCAAATTGCAATTTTGGAGTGTTTGGGATTGCGATTTTAAAAAAGGCAATAATTACCTATTTAGTCTAAAATCGCAATTATATGCTAATTTTATCCAAACACTCGATTGATAAAAAAATATTTTTTAACATGTTTTACCAAATACCTGTGCGATTTTAAAAAGTAATTTTAAAAACACAATTTTTAAAAACGTACTTTTAAAATATCATTTATTAAAATCGTACTCCCAAACAGACCCTAAAGGCCTTACCATTAAATCTATTAAAATATTTTACAAGTTCAAAACTAACATTTATTATTAATTTTTTGTTAAACCATTTATAATTAAAGTTAATATTCTAATGATACTTTTTAGAAATAAAATTTAAGAGGAAGATTGTTTTTTTTTTTTGATATGTCCGTTCAAGAGAGGAGAGAGGGATTTAAACTAGTAACCTTTGATTTATTAAGCGTCATCCCAACCGATTGAGCTACCTCTTGGGGACGAGAAAGATTGTTATTCTCTCTCTTTGTCCAATTTATCAAAATAGAAAGAAAAAAATGAGAAAAAAAAAATCTACATTTATTTATGGGAAAAATACAAAATCAGTCCCTAAGGTTTATCTGATTTATAATTAACTCCATGTAGTATTAAAATGAACTCAAATGTCCCTCAAATATACTAAAAAAATAATTTAGTTCTTATAATCAAATTCGTTTCACTAACTTAATAAATTATGATAGAGTGTAACATTAGATTGAATAAAATTATGATACTTGTCTTATTTAAATCAGTGTCACACTAAAGGAATCTATTAAGTTAATTGACGAAATTTGACTGTAGAAACTTTTTTTTTTTTGATATATCCGAAGGACCTTTGAATTCATTTTGATATCACATGGATCTAATTGTTAATCAGGTAAACCACAAGAATTAATTTTGTATTTTTTTCCTTTATTTATTTCTAACTATCACCTTACTTACAATATTCTTCTTAATATTTTAATTTTTGCAATGTCTTTTTTTTTTTTTTTTGCAATGTCTTTTAAATGTCCTTCTTTCGTGTCCAAAAAATTATATAAAAATGTAAAAAAAAATTATAAAACACTTCAAAAATTAGAAAACTGAGAAAAAGACAAAAAAGAAAAAAAAAATAGTAGATTAAGGTTATTGTTATTATTTTAAGTCATAAAAGGACATTTCGATCTAATTATAGATTAAGAGAATATTGTAAAAATTAAGACATTAGAAAAAAATAAAATTATGTATAGGACATTTCTATATATATATATATTTATTAGAGAGAATCAAAGGCTCAGATCTCAAAAAGAAGAATGCCAATAAAAAGGGGACATGGATGCATCATGTGGACCAGACCCGATCCCTTTATCCTCCATCAGAAAATAAAGGCAAAGATTCCCCATATCTCCCAGGATTCCCTTCTGCACGAAATCCCAGAAGAAACCCAATCAAACGGGTGGAAAGCCTGATCGCACAGTGAAGAACATGCGCCCACAAACACCATAGCGAATCTCATCTAGGTTGCCACACTCCCTCATTCGTACCGTCTATGAATACTCAAGCCGACCTCTTTTATTTACTCTCTTCCTTTGTCTCTTTCACTCTCTCTCCTAAAATCTCTGCTTTGCTCTGTTTTCTTCCCCCACCCTTATTCTTCTCCTTTGACATCCTCCTCCTCATCTTGGAGGAGCCGTTGAGGAAGTCAGGTCAGCTCTCCCTCCCTCCCTCTCTCTCTCTCTCTCTCTCTGTTTCTGGGTCAGATCTGCATATTTTTTTTACATCCGTACATGTTTTCATGGACTGTTTTAAACTTTGGTCTAGAGAATGATAATTTTTTTTGGTCTTTAGAGAAGCCCAGAACGGTAGATATGTTAGTTAAGCCGGGAGAATGAGAAAAAAACTTGGAACTTTAATGAACTTGGGCGACAAAATTTTCTGTTTTTGGCGGGTATGAATTATGGGTCTGAAAAGAAATAATTTTTTTGGTGTGTGCAGGCGTGGTGGGTGCAGATCTTGGAAGATTTTGGTGCAGAAAAACGCCATGGCAGGCTGCAAGGAGGAGATGAGGATGGAGGGTTACTCGGTGGTATGTCCTAAGCCTCGCCGGTTGGATATGGGCCTCTTTGATCCCTCCTCCTTTCACGATCATCACTTCAGACCACCCTCCTCCTTCAGATGGCCCATCAAGTAACTCTCTCCACCAAAATATGTTTTTTACAGGATTGCTAATATGTTATGAACTTAAGAATTTTTCCTTTTTAGTTCTTTTTTTTCCTAAGATTTTGTTCTTTTTTGCTTGTCGCCAGCCATCAAATAGAGACCGGAGATTCAAGAGCAGGGACAGAGCTTTTGGATATCATTCTCACTAAGGTTCGTCTCTGTGCAGTGAATGCTGTTAGTATTTCCTTTTGCGTTCGATTTGTGGGTTTTCTTGGATCTTGAAAACCCAAGATGGGAATTGATTTTATTTCTCGACCCAAATCAAGAAGGAAAAATGATGATAAATTGATCGTTCAGATTTATTTTATCTTAGTACCTTTTTTTTTTTTTTTTTTTTTTAATGGATGGTCCAGGTTGGCCTAGATATCTGTCAGATATTGTGTGTTGCTTACCATGTATATGTATCCAGAGATTTGCCGCTAATTAACTAAAATCGATTTAAATCAAGAATTTAGTAGTTGATTAATTAATTTAAATTACTTCCTTTTACGACAAAGTTCAATGTTTGAGTAATACAGCTGTGCACGTGACAGTTGCCATGTACCTTTCAAGTAAAATTAAATGAACCTGTTTATCTAAAAAAAAAAATTAAATTAAATGAGCCTGTTTTCTCCTTCCACAGGGAAATTCTGTTGAGAGATCCTGTAACCAAGTAGCTTCGTCGCCACCATTTTTCTGTGGATCTCCACCAAGCAGGGCTTCTAACCCTGTAATCCAAGATGCTCAATTTGGCAATGAGAATGCCACCACCCCTTTTCCGCCTCCGCCGGCCGCGGCGGTGGCGGCACCACCCTCTCCATCCGCCCGTAAAGGCCGAGGATGCGTCCGAATGAACTTCGGGCACAAACCCGCCACGGTTCGTGTCGAGGGCTTCGATTGTCTCGGCACAGATAGGAGAAATTGTAGCATATCTGCTGTGGCTTAACCAAAGAGTTGAAGAAAGAGCAGAGGAGTTTAATGTGTAATGGGGGGATGCTTTCTTCTTGTTATTAATTTTGTGTTATAATTCTCAAGGAATTGTAATTTATAATGTAAATTATGGTTGATGGGAGAGATGTTTAATTTTGAAAAATAAATTAGAGAAAGAGCAAAAGTCTTTTTCTCTTGATTTTAAGGGTTTTTTTTTTTTTTTTGAGAAAGGGTTGGGAAGCTTCTTCTTTTGGATTCTGTAATTTTTGTCTGTTTTGGTGACACTACTCTCTCTAATCCTCTTTGTAAATTGTTAAGATGGAGGAATGAGGATGGAAGACTTCTTCGGAGTTTCGTTTGTTTTTTATCTTCTTGCTTACGTGTACAGTAAAGGCACGTGGTATGAAATTTCAGTCTTCAAGCTGTAAATTAATTAATAAATAAAAAACAATTCCTGCCTACTTTTGAGGTGGTGTCATTAGCACCTCAAGATGGTGGTTATTTTATTCTTGATTCTTTTTTAATCTCTGAGTAATTTATTCAGGATTGTTTGGTGGAAAGGGGTGCTATTATTAGCATTCTCCGACAATAAAGTAAAACAGTGTATTTAATTGGGACTGATAAGCATTGAATATTTGGAGAAAAATGAAACGGTATAGTTAATTTATTTTTTCGATTTGCTTGGTAGTAAAATTTTGAAAAGAAATGAAAAATAATATATATATATATATATATATATACCCTTTTTATGCGTTGACTCAAGATATTTATTCTCTTTTAAATAAAGTAATTGGTATATTTATATAATTATTTTATAAAATTGATGCGATAAGGTATAGGAGCTATTGATTGTATTTTTTATTAACCATGGAAAGATGATTTTTATTTCATTTGAGATTGATAATATTTAATTAGTATATTTTAGAAGGGTAAAATTATCTAAAAATTAAAATAATAAGTTTATCACTCTAAAAAAAATACTAACAGATACTATTCCTCCTGTTTGAAATGGAAAGGATCTTCTTTCCGATATAATGACAATTATGTAGTAGATGTTGTCACGGCTATGAAATGTTTGTATGGTATGTAATATTTTTGTTTATTGTCCTAAGGAGATGAACATTGGATTGAGATTTTTAACAATTTTTTACTCAAATTACTAATAATTTGGACAGCTTATTTACGCTTAAATTACTACACTTACTCTCACAATATTTTATATATATATATATATAGTAATTTGGAGTTTGGAGCAATGAACATGGTTGCTGAGAATTCTATCTATCTAGTATCTATCCATGCCCATGGAGGCTTTTTGTTTTTGTATTTATATATGTGAAAGGATTTGTGATGGTCCAAAGGCTGACAAAGTGACTCAGATGACTCAGTCGTGTATCGATAATAGCTAACCTGTAATTATTATTTATATATATTTAATCGTAATAAACGGAAAAGGCTTTCTGTTAGTGGTTGTAAAAGGTGGCAACGTGGGATTTGCTTTCCGTTAGGCGCGCTGACACAACCCCCTGCCCCACCTCCCCTTCGCTTTCGCTTTAGGCGTGCGTCACACAAAATTAAACAAACCATCCTCTTTTCCTCCTCCTTATTATTATTATTATTATTTTTAAAAAATTCACCTTAGTTTCATTCATAAATCAAGAGTAAAGCTCATACAGTACAGTGTATGTCTTAAAGTATTCATAACTAAACTACAAAGATACCAATGTCAAACAAAACGTATTATAATTTAGACTCTCAAAATAGATCCGCTAACCTATGACTAATCAACCAATAAAAAACATATCTATACCAGACATAATCAATTAATACATAAGTAGCAATTATTCTTTAACATTGAGGGCGGACCTAAGCCAACACTTATTCCTTGACACTGAGGGCTAAGAACCCCATGCCAACACTTGTCCTTCTCAATCCGAAAGCTAGGATAATGCTCACATCCATAACCAAAAGATTTGGACTAAGCATCACACCCAAAGCAGGCCGATCGAGACAGGACTTATTACAAGCAAAAAAGGCCCGTACACCGAATGACGTGTTGGAAGCTCGACGCGGTGGGGGTGCGGAAAAAGGCCCGACAGTGAACGGAGAGTGACGAAACAGGCACGGAGAAGATCAGTAGAACTATAAAAGCAAATACATAGAAATACTAAAGCAAATACAGAAAAATCCAATAAAAACAAAATATAAAGGAAAATCAAAACAAAATACAGGGAAACCAAATAAAGTATAAAACAAAAAGCAGAACGATTAACTAGAGAAGGCTCAGCGCAAGATCTGGCCGGAACACTGCTGAGGAAGGTGGAGATGGAAGAATGACGCGATGGGGTGCGTAGAAGACCTACCTCAGGCGGTGGGTTGCAAAATACTGAAAGCCGTAAGACCCAAACAGGACACAAAGACCCCCAAAAACAACCGAAAAAAGAAAGGAAAGCCAGAGAAAACAAAAAAACCAAAGAAAGTGGCGAATGGGAACCCAGTCGAGGCTAGATCATCAGGTAAATCACTAGACCCTAGGGGTGAAGAGACTATCGTACAAGGTGGAGGCCGGGGAAAAGGAAAAAGAAAGGGAGGGGCACCAGGACTAAGACATCAAGTAAATAACTAGAGTGCGATACAAAAAAGACGTGAGGAGGAGGGATGGCGAGGCCATCCCTCCTCCCAAGAGTGACAGTGATCTAGAGGAGGCTACTAAAGTAAAGAAAACCTAGAGAGAAAACCTGGAGGCCTAAAACCTAAATTCGTTTGAATTATTATTATTATTAACATCAAAACTAATTACAGAAGAATTTAAGTCTACCACGTGGCAGCAATTTAAGAATCGTGTCCCAATAGCTTCCCATTAAATAACTTAAGACACCGATAAGGATTAATAAGTTTTTGGGAAAAAATATAAAAAAGCAAAAAAAAAATATAGAATAGATATTTTATTAAATGAGCTAAAAAAAAGTTATATGTAGCAATACTATTCAAATAGTTATTTTCCTTAATTTTTTTCTCACATCTTTTTTTTCTCTCACTATCTCTCCCACTTTCTCTTTCAAATCTCATTTTTTCCTATTATTTCTTTCTCTACATTACTTTTTTTTCAAAAGTTGAAAAATAAGATATTTAAGAAAAATATAATCATTATAAAAAAAATGATACAGATAAAAGTATAAATAATCGGATATAGGGGGCCTTTAAAAAGTTATTAGATAAACTAAATAAATTGAGTTTTAATGAGCTATTTTACATTTTTTTTTAAAAAAAATAGCTTTTCCATTGGGAATGCTCTTAATGTTTAAAAGGTAATAAAATAGTTTCTCAGACTACCAAAATGTATAAAAAATGCCACTTATTTTTTTAATATTCCTATAATACTCTTATTCTTTTAACAAATAAAATAATAAAATAATGAGTTAAATACTTAATTAGTCCATAGGGTTTGAAAACTTTATTTTTTTCCTTCTTAGGGCTTGAAAAGTAATCAGATTAGTCCTTATGGTTTTGAAAAGTGACCAAATTAATCCATCCATCAGTTGACCGTTAGTTGACTTAACGGACTGGCACATGGACTAATTATAAGTTGACACATGATCACTTAATTGATTTTCTTTTTAAAAAGAACAAAAAAAAAAACTGGGGTGTCTACGGCCACCCCCTTGGGCATCAAGGAGCCACCCCATGGAGGTAGAGAACTCTTTGTTTTAGGTAAGAAAGGAAAAGACAAAGCTCTTAGTCACTCTCTGTTTTTCCTCTTTTTTTTTTTTTTTTTTTAGATTCACATGTGGAGCTCTGTAACTTCCGTTTTTGCTCTGTTTGGTTGAGAAAGTGTTGGAAAAGAGTAAGAAAGTTAAAAGTTGAGGGTTTTTTTTTGTATGACATTTTGATTCTTGGGAAAACAACATACGAAAATCTTATGGGTTTTTCCTTTAATTTATTTTTTGATTACTCGTTTAGAGTAACTTATGTGAAACCAAACAGGGGACAAGAATGTTTATGAGTTCAGTTCTCGATTTTAGAGATATGGGTGCTCTGAAATTGCAGAAAAACAATTGATATTATTACTGGTTTTTGTTTTTACGATTACTTCTTAGACTCTCCTTGTTACTTAGATTAGAAAATACGGTAAAATACTTTTACTTTGCATTAAAATGACTTCCAAATGTTTCTTTGGAAGAATTGAGAATTGGGTTTTAGAATTGATTCAAATCCTCCCTGAGAGAGATAGATTTTTTTTTTTTTTTCAAAAAAATAAAAAATTTAATTATGTGACCACTTGTCAACTTCTAATTAGTTAACGTATCAGTCCGTTAAGTCAACTAAGGGTTAACTGACGGATGAACTAACTTAGTCACTTTTCAAACCCTAGGGAGGAAAGAATAAAGTTTCCAAACCCTAAGGACTAATTAAGCATTTAACCCTAAAATAATTGTAAAAAAAAAAAATACTGAAACTTATTTTCCTCTAAGGTTTGAAAGTGACTAAAGTGGTTTGAAAAGTGATTGTCTATCCCGTTAGTTGACTTAATGACACCAATTAAAAGTTGACACGTAGTCACTTAATTAAATTTTTTTTTTTTTTCAAAAGAAAAAAAAGAGACAGAAATACTGGGTGGCTACGTCCCTAGGTTTTTTTGAAAAAATTTTTTTTTTTTGAAATTTTTTTAAAAAAAAAATAAAAAAAAATTTAATTAAGTGGCCACGTGTTAACTTCTAATTGGTCCACACGTTAATCCGTTAAGTCAACTAACGGTCAACTGACGGATGGACTAACTTGGTCACTTTTCAAAACCACAAGAACCAATTTGATAATTTTTCAAACCCTAAGGAGGAAAAAATAAAGTTTTCAAACCCTATGGACTAATTAAGTATTTAACCATTTTTTAAATAAAAAAAACCAATGAACTAATAAATATAAAAAAAATGGAATAAATAAATATTCGCCCATTGATTTTTTTTGTTTGTTTGTTTTTTTTGTACAATTATTTTATTATTTTATTTGTTAAAAGAATAGGGGTATTATAGGAATATAAAAAAATAAGTGGTCTTTTTTATACATTTTGATAGTTTGGGAAGCTACTTTATTACCTTTTGAACATTGAGGGGCTATATTGTAAATTGCTGGTAGTTTGGATGATTTTTTTAAAAAATATTTTTCCCTAAGTTTTTTATATTTGGCCCATATTATCCTATAAATTCATTAGATTAACCAAGATTTATGAGGTTCACTATTGACCTCACATATAAGTCTACAAATCTAATGGTTGATTGAAAGAAAATATGAGAAAAATATTGATCTCTAGCATTTCTCTTTTCAAAACTCTTTCTCCATTTTGCTTTCTTTAGGCTTGCTGGTCCTTCAAAGGCTCAATGACTTTTTATATCTTTAATGTGTTTTGAAGATTTAATCAATACTTTAATATTCTTTTTTATGTGTTGACTCAAACTCCTTGTAAAATATTAAAGGAAAAACTTCACTTTAGACTCTTAAACCATCGTTCATTTTGAGAAGACCTTCCAAAGTTTCAAAACTCTCAGTTTGAACTCCTCAACTTTCGATTGCAGTCAATTTAAACTCATTTGTTAGTTTTTTAAACATTAAAAGTGATACAATGACCATTATATCTATGACTTTTTTATAAAATTTTAAATTTATTCTTAATTTTAAATTTAAAATTAAAAAAATTATTATCCCCCAAAAAAAAAAAATTCACATTGTGACCCAAGTTGGGCTACCTTGTGACCCTCTCTTTTAATTTTTATTTTCATTAATTTCAATTAAAAAAAAAATCGAAGGGTAATTTTGCCTTTTTAGTGGTTTTAACAGCAAAAATTGATGGAATGAGGTAAATTGCATCAAATTGAAAGTTCAAGGGTTAAAATTGAAAGTTTTTGAAATGTAGGGATCTTCTCAAAACGTACGGTAGTTTGGGGTCTTTTGTGAAGTTTTCCCAATATTTAATTTAAGAGTTTAACCTATATCAAGATGAGCTCTAAAACCTTATTTTTACAGCCCCTATCAATAATATAATCAAAAACATAAAAGTGCACAAAAATAACTTGAACCAAAATACACTAGATTTTAGGGTGATAAAATCCTTAAAGAGTAAACCTTCTATCTTTAGGTTTTAGTTTTAAGGCATTGGAAACAAGTTTTGAGGCATTAGAAATGAGTTTTGGGGCTGGCTATGGTTTTTTTTTTTTTTTGGTCTCTCTCTCTCTCTAATTTGGTTGTTCTTACTTGTATTCTTTGTATTTTTCTTAAATTAATGTTGTGTTACATGGTGATTGGATGCTATAAAATGGTTGGTTTACGGTAATTCTAGAAGTCCTTCTTGTGTTCTTTCAAGAATGATGTGGCTCTTAAAATTACCATTTGATCAAAATTCTATAATGATCAATTACAGTTCAACGGTGATTTAAGAGCCACATCATTCTTGGAGGGACATAAAAGTGACACAAGAAAGACTTGTAGCATTACTCGGTTTACACCAAGACCTGATAATAAGGGCTCTCTTAATTTAAATGGAGGGTGAATAGATGAGTCATAGTTTAAACTCTAGATTTTTTGCTCTAATATCATATCAAATCACTATTTATTCAAAAATGTTTAAACTAATAGAAAAAGTAAATTTAATTATTTAATCAAATACTTTAACCTAAAGAAGCCCTGATGTCAATGAAAAATCATGAAATGAAAAGAAGCCGGTTAGAATTTTTTTAGATGAGTACGGCAGTCTAAAAAATTAAAATGACAATTTTGTCCTTCTTAAAAACACTAAAATGAAATAGAGATAATCCTATTCCTTTATCAATTCGGCCGTATAAAAATATGCTTAGACGGGTAATAATAATTTACAGAAAAACATAATAAAAACAAAAATTCTTGTCGAATAATGTTGTGGTGCTTGGCAATTGGCATGGTGGATAATGGCCCCATGATTTAGTGGGAGACTTAATTGGAAAAGTCATGGGTAAGCAGTGTTTGGACAAAGCACTATGATATACATGCAAGTCTTGTCTAAAATCGATTAAGAGAAGAATGAATAACAAAAGTGCGTGGCACTAATATTTCTCTATCTATTTATTTGACTTCCAACTTGCTCCACTGTCCCATGGGAAGTGCCTGAACAGGAAGAACGTCACATTATTATTATTATTATTTAATAGATGAGAAAAGATTAATTATTTTATTGATAAAAGAAGTCTATTCCTGTAAATAAAAAAAAATTGAAATAGAATATCTATTTTTATTCTTTAGTTTAGTTTTTAAGACCAGGATAAAATACTAAATATGTCCTGTTATGAATAAATCTACACTACAAGCCCATCATATTATGGGCCCCCAAGGGCCGAAGAATTGCCCTATAAAAATATTAATCAAATAACAAGTGCTATTTTATTAATTAATATAAATTATATTCCAATTAGGATCACATTAGAATATTGAAGTCTTACTCTAAGTCTTCGAGTCAATAGAAGCTTAATTCTATCTCAAACTCCAGTGAACAATTTTGAATATATCACAACCCCAAGAGAACAAGTCCAATTCAAACTCAGCACCTTAGCCTATAAATAGGTCCCTATGCAAGGTATGATGGACACTCTCTCATATCATAAATTATTAAGCATATTGATTTATTGTGCGTCGAAGTACAATATTTCTCTTAAGTTCTAACTTTGGCATCAGAGTGTCCGCGGTAGAGACACCGTCGGGCCCTTTGACGCTTTGTTTGCTCTTTTTGTAGCAAATTGGAGTGCATGCGACAAGATATTATAGATCTTGAAGGCCCTGAAGAATTAGCATCCACCGTGAGGAAAACTCTTCCAACATGTCCTTTTTACCAAGTTCATTCGGATGTTTGGAGTTCGTCTCCATCTCCATTTGTGACTGGTTATAGATATTACAGTAGTTTTGTGGATATTTATTCTCGTTTTACTTGGAAATATCGTCTTGCTCGATAATCTTATGCTTATGGTTGGAATCATATTGTAATTAGATTGAATAATGTTATATACCACACCTTCATTCAACTAAGCTGATGTGGCATTGTCCATCATTTATTGGATGGATAAGCCCTTAAAAATGACGAACATTATCACATTAGCTAAGAGATGCCCTAGTTGTTACATGTAAGAAATGAAAAGAAAAAAGGGATAAATCCAAAATCAATCTATATGGTTGGCGTAAATTATTAATTATTCGGCCTCCACCACCAACCTTTTTTGCTTAGAAAAAAAAAAACAAAAACCATAAATTCAAATTTCGTTAAAATATTTAATAGATTCTGTTAAGTGTCATGTTAGCGTCAATAAAATAACAACACGTGTCACACTTAATAAAAAATATATAAAACTATAAAAAAAAAGAAAGAAAAGAAAGAAAGGGTGGACAACACATCAATAAGAGGAAGACATGTCCCCAAGAGGTAGCTCAATCGGGTGAACCACGCCTTATGAGGTCACAAGATCAAAGAGGAAGACATGTTGTTGATATCACATTAAATATTAAATATTCTTGAGAAATGTTACCCTTACTAAATTCTTTTCTCAAAATTGGTTTATAAGTGTTGTGTCACCATCTAATGCTATCTCATAGTATGGTGACACATCACTTGGAAACTAATTTTGAGGAAAAGAATTAATAAAAACATTCTAAAAAACTTCTTCTACCCATCTCCCAATTTGTGGAAATTAATATCCTTTGGTAATCAACATTCTCAGCCCTCATTTTCAACTATTGAACATTGTTAGCATCTAATTAGTAGTGATAATCCCTTCTACAAGTCATCTACTGTATAAGATATATATTATGCCACCATGGAAATGATTGGACACTGAGATGAACATGCACACGTGTATACATATAAATATACAAAAAAAAAAAAAAAAAATTAAGAGTAATGTTATATATCATATTATCATATATCATATATATTCTTTATTCAGCTTTCCTATACATTTTGGGTTCAACCGTAGCAAACCCAAAGTTATGGATCGCTTGTTATGAATTTTTTGAAAATTTTCTTATATTTAGAGAAGTAAAGAGATTATAAAGAAGCTGTGAATGCTCACCTTAAAACAAATTCGCTTGTTGTTCTCTAAACTAAGGGAACAATAAAAGAACAAAAAGTATCCTAAATCTAGGGAAGCAAAAGTAATTCTCTTAACATTAAATTAATATATATATATATATATATATATATATATATATATATAAACTCTCTCTTTCTATAAATGGTTTGCAAATACTTATGGTACGTTTGGTTAGTGAAATTGCTATTCCATTAGGCAAAATGAAATGGAAGAACATTGAATAGAATAGCTTTGGTGTTAAAATATACGTATGATAATGATCTAACACTTGGAATAGCCATTCTTATTGCCCATGAGGGAATGCTTATTCTTTAAGTTGAAAAATAGTTACTCTTCTTAAATTTGAAACTTTTTAAAGAATTTATAAAGCTTAGTTTTACCTAATAACTAAGCAATATGAGACATAGCACTCTTAATTATCATTATAAAGCATCAGTTATTCGTCTTTCCAATATAAGTACAGAGGTATTACACTGCACTTGATTCTAAGCCCCAACCCGGCTTAGATTCAAATTCAAATGTGTGTAGCTTAGAGACTTCCTTGTTATGATCTTTTGAAAGTAGTCATTGTCATATCACAAAAAAAGAAAGAGAAAGTAGACATTGTCAAGTATAGAAACTTGTAGTTGATACAAAGACATTGTCCAGTTGCAGGTACCTCTTTTCAACATCCAATCTGTTGCTTTTAAGGTTTGCAATTAACATTTGGCATTGGAAGATTGGTGCATATTCACATTAAGAAAGTGTAGCTCTTATCTACATCTTCTTTGATATTATCCAATTATCACTTATGTTGGTTTTGATTTAAAATCAACGAGTGCATATAAGAAATGTAAATAAAAGATTGGGATATTTATTTATTTATTTTTATTTTAATATTTCAAATGCCAAGTGGCCGTAACCCAACGTGGGCAGTAGAAAAACTAGAAAACGAAAAATACCTTCTTGGAGGGTATTTTGATATTTTTCATAGCCTTTATTAAAATTTAAAGCCAAATCTTAATTAACGAAGGAAGTAGATTGTATTAAATTAAAAGTTTGATGAATGAAATTGAGAGTTTTTGAACTTTAACAGATCTTCTCAAAATGCACAAAAGTTCAGAGGTACTTTGTGAAGTCTTTTATTTTTTAAGGAAAAATGGACAAAGGTCCTAGATTTAAAATCTTGCAAACTCGGGTCTTAAATTTGCAAAATTAGAAACCAAGGTCTTTAGTGTATTGTCAGGGATCCTAGCATATTTTTCCCAAGACAAATTGGTGAGTACCAACTGGCTGTTCTGCATCAAACAAGTATATTGTCATTTGAGCTTCATTAATAATTTTCACAACAATACTAATCTTGGTCACTAGTAATCCTTCCCATCATATTCAAGCGACAAAACATGACCAATTCGCTCCTGACTTGTTAAGTTTGTAAAAATTGTCTCCAGAAGATAAGAAAAAATCTTTCAGCTCAAGTATTAATGAAATTCAGCATTCTACACTAATTGTACAAAGCCATGAAAAGTTGATCTAATTCAAGAAGCATGGCTGATATTGTTGATCAATGGTGCCAAACATTTCAAAACAATGGCAGCAAATAGCAAGAAAATGCCCCACCTGTCATAAAAATTCCAAACCATCACTCCAATGGAATTATGGCACTTGTTAGACTCTCCCTATGAATCCATATATTGGGAGATTTAATTGTTAGTCTCCATACAAAGAAGATGCATTTGTTTCTTGCAAAAAACAAAAAACATGACCACAAACCCTGCTAAGTCCAAACAACTGCCAGGTAACAAGAAAGTAGGATCTAAGAGGTATCTATGTCAGGTATGAATGTTGAAAACAGGGGAAATCTCATCAATAAGTTAAGAGTGCATAAATTGAATTCCAGGAAAGGGGAAGATGAAGCAAATAGTTATCGATTGTATTCACACACAGAAATTTTTACATAGCTCTAATATAGCTTTCAGACTTGCTATCCTATCATTAGGAGTAGGGACATAGAACTTATATGAGTATTGTAGGCATTATTTATAAAAGTTCTGTTTATGAATCATACAAGAATAATTGAAATGCATGCACTAAGGCAGTTGTTATCTCAGTTGGGTGGCAGTATGAAGCATAAAGACTAGGGCTAACCAGAGTTTACATTAGTAACATATTTTTCCTTTGGGCGATTATACCAAGGTGACAAATTGTTGATGCTCATGAGTGAAACAAAAAGGAAGTGCTTGGCAAACCTCCAAGCTGTAAAATATCTGCAGCGCAACATGTATAATTCATATTCACAGGGTTTTCCCCATACAAAATCATCTGCTCCAGCTCATATGTAAACATTCACAAAAGCAGAGAATACCAGTAGAAATGTTGATTTCACTTCTCACGACAGTCTTCTTTCCTTTGAATCCAACCAACATGAGGAGCAGTGCTCAAATATTTCATTCAAGCTGATCTTTTCTACCTTTTCTCCTAAATTTTATATCTGCATGCATTATTATGCAAACGAGCATACTGAAAACTGTAGACCAATTTTACATGCTCATAATTTAGAGTGACCAACAAACATGATATAGGAAAGTAACCTCAGTGATTCCTTAAATCAGTGTGATTGATTACTGCAGCACCATCGTCAGAAACACGAAGAATCAACCCAACTATACCCTGGTTGCTTTATGATCTTATTTTTTTCCATCATCGTTCTCAATTTTGCAGCACTGTCCCACTGTCCCATATCAACATACAAATTATATAGCAACACATATGGGGCCGAACTTTCTGGTTCCAGTCTCATCAATGCTTCAGCTGCAACTTGAGCCAGCTCTACATTGTGATGCACCCTACAAGCACCTAATAATGCACCCCACACAGCTGTATCTGGTTCGCATGGCATCCTATTGATCAAACCCATGGCCTCCTCAAGCTGCCCGTGTCGACACACAACATCCACAAGTGCAGCAAAGTGTTCAACCTGTGGCTCGATACCATATTCACTACACATGGATTTGAATTGCTTCCGGCCTTCTTCAACTAATCCTGCATGAGCACACACATTCAAAACTGAAATAAATGTTATATATGTAGGCTGCACTTTAAGCCTTTTCATCAATTTGAAAAGTTCAAGTGCCTGTTCAGAAAAACCATGAGATGCGTAACCTCCAATCATTGCATTCCAGGAGATCACATCATTCTTCAGTTTCATCTCATCAAAAATGGTCCGTGCCTGGTTTATTTCCCCACATCTTGAATACATGGTAATGAGAGAGTTATTTATGGGCACATCTGGAAGAACTGTCTTTGAGACCAACTGATGAATCTGCATACCCAGGTGAAGATCCACCAACCCAGTAGACACACTGAGAACTGAAGACAAAGTGTGCCTATCAGGTTTCTCTCCTTCAAGTAGCATCTGAGTGAAGAACTTAACTGCTCCTTTATAGTCCTCATTTTTCTCATACCCTGCTATCATGGAGTTCCATGATACCAGGTTTTTCTGGGGCATCCTCCCAAAGAAATCATTAGCAAGTTTTAAACTACCGATTTCCATAGACCCTGAGATCATTGTATTCCATGACAGGGTATCAGGATTTGGCATTTTACTAAAGAGTTTTGAGGCCTCTTCCACATTTGAACAATGGACATAGCCACTGATCATAATATTCCAGGAAAAAGTATCTCTTTCTGTCATGAGGTCAAAAAGTTCCCTGGCAGAAGCAATATCTCTCGCTTTCACATAGCATGTAATCATAGAATTCCATGATACCACATTTCTCTCGAACCTCCCATTTCCCTCCTTACCTCCATCAGGACAAAATGGAATCTGATCAAAAAGGTGTCGAGCTTCTTCAACCCTTCCCCTCTGACCAAAGCCAGCTATCAAAGTATTATATGCATGCACTAAATCTTCTCTGGCTTCATCCTTGTTACCGTGTTCAGTCAGAACTTTTGAAGCTTTATCCAATTCACCATTCTGAATAAGACCCGATAAAAGTGCACTGAGAGAAGCCGCATCCCGTTCTGGCATTCGCTCAAAAAACTCAATAGCACGCTCTACATTACCATTATGTAAAAACCCAGTAATCATAGCATTCCAAGAAACGACACTCCGCTCAGGCATACTATTAAAAAGAACTAAGGCTTCATCCATCCTGCCAATCCTTGCATACCCACTGATCATCGTGTTCCACGAAACACAATCTCTCTCCGGCATGTTATCAAACAAGTTCCTCCCCTCTTCAATATACCTACTTCCACGACATGATATATAACCTGATATCATCAAGTTCCAAGACACAATATCTCTTTCACGCAACTCATCGAACAACTTACGTGCCTTGGCCAGCTCTCTTTGTTGGACATACCCACTTATCATTGAATTCCAGGTAACAGTGTTTCGGTGCTCTGCATTATCAAACATGGTTTTCGCTTCACAAAGCCGACCTGTCCGGATCAAATGGGAGATCTTTTTATTTAATGAATGTAAGTCTGTGCCCCAAAAAGAACTCTTGGGTATCGAAGATGAGGTGAAAGAAATTGATGGAACAGATCCATTATTAGATATGCATGTCAACATTGGCCAACCACAAAAGGGCTGCATATTCCTAAGTCCGTAAACAGCCAAGTCTGGGCTGCACATTCGGATTCTCCTCCAAGCAATCACCAAGTAGGTCATTGAAAGACGGTTCAACTTCGATGCAGGACACAGCTAGATGCTCATAGTCATACCCACCCCCAGGAGAAGTGTTGAACCCACTTGACAAACAAGACGTAAACGGTATGCTGTTTCAATGATTTATTTGCAGCTTCTGCCTCTTGCTTGGCTCTAAAGAATTAAGGTGAAATGTTAAAGAATACTTTTAAAATATTAAATGTATAAAATAAGTAATGTAATAAAATTAAGAGAAAAATCATATTTAGACCTAGGTTTTCATCTCGTTTAAATTTAGTCCTTAGGTTTTGCTCAAATTTAAAATAGGTACATCTGTTACTTCACCATCAAAGTTAATAGTTTGTTATCTGCCAGTTGTCTCATTTGGCACGTCATAAACACTCTAATACAATGCCATGTCAACAAGTGTTAAGTTATTCATAGAAAAAGAATAAAATAAAATAAAAAATCAATCTGACATGTAGAACTTAGAGAAACACAAATTCAATCTGTGATATAAAGTTCAAAATCAATTTTAAGACGAAAGAATATTCTAAATGAATTTTTCTTCAAGTCAAGTTCCATGCAGTAGGAAGAAATCAATGCAAATGGAAATCAACAATTGGCTTTTGTGTATATGGAATTAGCCTAGTTCATATGATCAATAAGGCGTTGTGTTCAAGCTTACATACTAAAGAAAACTAATAGAATTAAGGTAAAGCTCGATAAAAATATCCAAGTACCCCAAAAAATCAGTCCAACTAACATGGGTGACTAAAGACACAATAGAATTTAATAATAAGTGGTTCCTTTCATTTCTCGACAAAGTAAATTGCAAGATATTAATTAAACAGAACTCAACATACCAAAACTTTTGACAATTAAGTTCAATAAGTATGACAATGTGACACCAATTTTGAGTCAACATAAAAACCTGTATCATAAGTGAAAATCAGACTTTTCCTGTATATCCAATTCTGAATTCCTCACTTTCGTATGCTTCTTTCAAATCCAAAACTAAAAACTCATGCACTCCTTGGAACATATCAACCATGTGTATACATATTCAAGCCATTTTATGTCTGAACAGAAAAGTGACATTCTATAAATATTGAATATAAACAAACACAACCTTAGTTTGAACTGAAATCAAAATTCAATTGGATAAGAGCATCTTGCAGCATTGTTTCTTCTCAGAAACATGGAAGGGAGTAAGCCACTGTTCTCAATCCTCTTTAACAAAGGGCTTAACTTTATATCAAAATAACCAAATGGGCATGCTTGGAATTGGTCAGAAAATCAATATGAGCCATATTACACCGAAATAAAACATAAAAATTCAAATGGGTATCTCTATATTTGCATTCTTAACCATCACATCCTAATATGATGGTTGGAAAGCCAATGTCTTTCTAGTTTAACTCAAGTTGGTTTTGATAAAAAATTAAAAATTAAAAAAAAAAAACCACACACACACAAACAAAAGAACTACACAACCATTTACATTAGACTAGGAATTGTCGATTCAGATGGAATTTTAAAAACCTTAGTTCATTTGAAAAAAAAACTTAACGAATTAGTGAGTATACTGTCGATATAAGCTTAGTTCCTAGTTTTGTAGGAATTTATTCAAATTCTAAATAAATACAAACAGAGAGAGAAAGAGACGTTACCGGTGGAGGAGAGAGGCGTTTCTCGAAGAGGATCCAAACCGTAGGTTGTGGAGGAAAACCGTAGGTTGTGGAGGAGCACCGCCGGTGGAGATATGAGAGAGACGCGTGACAGGTGGAGGAGTTTCCGTTGAAGACCCAAACCGTGGGTTGTGGAGGAGCACCGCCAGTGGAGATATGAGAGAGAGGAGGCGTTACCGATGGAGGAGCAGAGAGGCGTTACCGGTGAGGACCCAAACCGTGGGTTGTGGAGGAGCACCGCCGGCGGTGGAGAGAGAGAGAGAGACATAGGTCTGATAGAGAGTGTCTTGAATTTCAAAAGTAATTTTTTCTGAAAAAAAAAAAAAGAAAAAAAGAAAAAAACGAAGGAAACTACCACTCAATTAAAACTAAAACTAAATAAGTAAATAATAATAATTGTTACCACTCAATTAAAACTAAAATTAAATAATAATAATAATAATAATAATCTTTCTTTTAAGGGAAAAATTAGTTTTTTTTTTTTTAATTTATAAGAGTATTTTTGACAAAACTTTAGTCATTTTTTTTTTTTTGATAGCTTGGGGACATTGAAATTTTTTAGTAATTTGAAGTGGGACATTCTTCCAATTAAAAATTTGGAATGGAACATTATCAATTAAATGATAGATTGAAATAGGTATGTGAACATGGTATTTTGCTACTGTAGTGACCTAAATTGGTAATTAGGCTTGGTGCTCGTTGTTGGCTAGTAGTACCAAAACCCAAGGAGTCTTGAAAAAACAATGTCATTTTCTTTTATATCCAAGTGAAACAAACTAAAGAATATTTTTTTCTAAGGAAAATAACAAGAATGTGTTGCACAATCAAATGCTATTTAGTTAGAACGTATTAACGTGGTTAACTGGGTCTGGGTTGTGAATGGTCTAGACCTCTCCTCAAATCTTATCCACTTAATCCTCACATAGTGGTCCATTATCAGCCCAAAATTGAATTCAAAATGACAAGTCAGTCTCCATGCATGATGACAATTTGGAAATTAAGTTGGGCACGATACACAATTCATGTTCAAAATGAATAGTCGAAGACTAGAGAATCATGGTCCAAGCACTCCGTACCTTCTAAAAAAGAACTAAAACTAAATATTCTAAACAAGTAAAAACCAAGGAGTAATTTATATATATATATATTAAATTAAAAAAAAACTTTTGAATTTTATAAGGTTATTTTTGTTTTCGACAAGATCATACAAAAGAGAAGAGAAGAATTTGAATTAATGACCTACGCTTTATTATAAGTGGTTTTTGAAATCTTGAAAGTAATTAAAGGTGCATGGGCAAAATAAATTAATCTCCTAGTTGTTGCTAGTTGCCCTAGCCCATCTGGATTATGGTAAGAGCTAGGGTAAGAAACTAGAAAGCTAGATGTGGAATTTTTTTCTTTTCCTCATACATCTTGATGTAGAACCTAATGTCCTTAATTATTTTATTTATTTATTTTATTTATTTTTTATTTTCAAAAAAAGGTAGTGTTCATGATGTGTCAAAGTCAAACAACACATATGACAGAAAACAACTTTGACCCTAAAGTTACCTAGAGGCCTCTTTTAAACTTACAAAACATTGGTTAAGAAGTCATGGCTAAGCACACAATTATATGTATGTTTTTGTTTTATCTCAACTCATTTCATATTTTAAGCGGATTATCAATTTTTATGTGGAAAATAGCAAAATGTTCTATTTTCATTTGAGAAAAGAAAAGAAAAAAAGACATAAAAAATCATATTGAGAGCATTTTGTTCAGAGGATATCCCCAATGGCCTACCACACACGTGGAATTTAAACCCTCAACTTCTCCAAACTACTTTACCGACTTTTTTTTTTTTTTTTTTTTACATGTTCGCACAAGAGGGGAGAGGAGATATTCGAACTAGTGACCTCCGCTTCATTAGGCGTGGACTTTACCGCCCTATCTTATTTTAATTCTTTCTTTCTTAATTTGATATTCCGCTCCTTCTAATTACTGTAACTATACTATAGTTTATCCTTATAAATAATTATTTTATCACATTAAGAACTTATTATTAATTAGCACCATAGTATTTTAATACCATTAATCTATTCTATTTATTAATCAATTGTCACACTAATTTATTTCAAATATCTTTATCACTTAAAACTTATATTATGTAAAAATATTACCATTAAATAATATTGTTATTACAATATTGTCACACTCATATTATTATTAATTAATCTTATTTCTATTAATTCAATTTGCCTCAAGATTATTCACAATAAACTTCTTAATTATTTTTTTGGGCGTTAGACTTTGTTATGGTATAATGTTATTCAATAAATGGAAGTGATTTTGTGTAATCTAAATATGAAATGGCTTCAAACTTTTGTTTTTTTTTTTTTTTTTCTGAGCAAATAACATTAGTCATTAGTTAAGGGGTGTAGAGTCTATAGACTATTGACTATTCACTGTGCCATTTTATTTTTATATACTAGTAGGACACGACACTGTTTCGATGAGTAAGCCTTAACGTCAATTGTGTTTACACGAGCCAGCCGGCTGCAATTAATTTGCTACCTATCCTTTGTAATTACGAAGGAGAGGTGCTGCTATACGGATGTGGCAAAAATAAAGGGCTTTCTGCCCATCAATCATCAAGTGACACATAAGCATTTCAATAAAAATGCAAAAACTTAAAATGTAAACAAAACACCAGATCAAAATGAACCGGCAAGGTCTAGAAGAGAGTCACCACCACAGCTGGGTGGCTCTTGGCACTTATATCTGGTGGGAGCGGTATGCCACCCTACTACCAAGCAGATGAAGTCAACCCGCCATCCCCTCCTTCCCTCTTCTTCTTTCTCTTCAAAATCCAACCCAACCCAAATCAAACAAAAAAAACATGGAGCTTCTCTTTTTGCTCTTCCTCTTGCTCCACCTTCAAACCCATCCCATCGTCTCCGGCCAAAGCCACCCCATCGGTTCAATCTCACAGTGCGCTCTCAACTCCTTCACCGAAGGTGGCATAGTTTTTGTAAGAGATTTTTGGGTTTCATGTGTTTCATTTTAAGAGCCTATATTCTAGTGTGGGTAAGTGCATTTTGTTTGTCATGTTGTGGTTGGTGGGCGGTTTACCCAATGCTATGGAAATCCAATAGAAGCCCTCATGAGCTTCAAACAAGGTTCCTCAAGCATGAAATTCAAGATTTTGAATTTTGAATTTTTAATCTAATAATTACCATGTTTAGAGTCTTTTTTTTAAATATATATTAAAATATTAAAATAATAAAATTTTAAAAATTATTCTTCTAGTTTCTTGAGATGAAAAATTACTAATCATTTTTTTTTTTAAAAAAAAAAAAAACTTGTTTTTTAAACCATTGTAGCATGTCAAATGACCTTTCATTTTATTTTTGACAAATTTAATATAAAAGACTCTTTTAAGGGCCATTTATATAGAGTGAGTGAAGGCTGGTGGTTGAATATTAGTTTGGCAAGCTTTGCTGGTGTTGGGTACAAAACTATAGCCTCCTAAATGAATTAAAACTAACATATTTTTTAAATTATCATTAAATCAATGTTGAAAGACGCAAATATGACTTGTAACGTTACTAGCTAGAAGGTTATGTTGTTGTTGTAGGTTTTTTTTGACATGTCCACACAAGAAAAGGGAAGGGATTGGAACTAATGACCTCTTCTTCGTGAGGTGTGGTTTAGAGCATATTGAGATACCCCTTGGGGATAGAAGGTTATGTTGTTGAGAGACTAGAGTTTTCTATTTTTTTTTTATAAGTTCTATTCCTTTTTTTTTGTTGCCTAAAAAGTCCTCTATTTTTTTTTTGGTCGCCTAAAAAGTCCTAACTCATGTTTTACGCCTGAGGACCAAAATCAGGAGACTCCAAGTCAATGCAAATGAGAAAATTATGTATCGATAGGTGGGAAGTTGGATTTTCTTAAAAAAGACGTTGTAGTATTCGCTGCCCATCGTGCTGAGTGGGCAAATTAAAGTTAAAAGTCTTTGAAAGGGCACACAAATTAAAGGACACTGTATATTGGACAATGTCACTTTCAAAAGCAATTAAAACAATGTGTACCACAATCAAATCCTATCTACAACGCATAATGGTTTATGCAAAACATAAATATTTTTTTTTATTTGAAAATTTATATAAACAATTTGGATAAGCAAAAATTCTACTAATGTGTGAAGAAATGAACAATACTCTATCAATATTGATGGAGTATCACCATTGTTCCAAAATTTAACACACCAATAGCAATGAACAATAAAGGGTTTGAAAAAAATGAATCTATTAACAGAGGGTATTGTTTGGCTATTCAATAAATAAAAATCAAATTGAGGTCATGATTTGACATCATTTTGTGTTTGTTATATTAAGAAGAATCCTCACTTCAATTCCTCACTTCAATTTCTACAGGAATTTTGATTAGGGGAGAAAGACCCATGTCGCCCCAAAGAAGCAAACAAATAATAACTCTAAGAATCTGAAATTTGATTGATATTCCAATGAAAAATAATGCAAACTCTTATATATATATAAAGAGAGAGAGAGAGGGGTTAGGTTTTGAGTATTCTCCAAAATACTCGGAGAAGGAAAAAATATAAAAATATCCATAAACTTGGATGTAAAGAAAAATACTTATTGAGAAAGTAAAAATATATTATTCTACAAATAATCCCCAAATAATCATATGTTGAATTTGATATTATTATTATTGAATTTTAACGTATTGGTAATTTTAAATTTAGGAATGAAAGTGCAATAGGTTTTATAAGGAAAAGCATTCTCTTCTTTACAAATGAAATCGAGAGTATACATTTAGTGCATTTAGGAGGGTAATATTGAATTTATTTTTTGAGGAGCAAATTTGTCCTCCTAAATGCACTAAATGGATTCATTTAAAATGGAGAGGATTTGTTTCCGTTTTGAAGTTGATACTCAGTAAATGCTAAATAAAATTGGGCAAGGAAATTGTCCCTTAAAATGTAAATATAGTGGGCTTGAAATTAAATACAGTACATATGCTTAGAGGGATCGCATAAAATGGAGAACTTGAGTATCCAAATGAATAAGATTGGTAGAATTATAAAATATATAATTCATAACATAAAAGGTCTCGTTGATTAATTGCATACATACACATTTTCTTTACACCTTTAGCTTTCTAGCGGGATATTATCGGTCGTCACTTAGTTTGGAATCCAAACCTTCAAGTTTAAAGACATTTAGACTTTTATGACTTTTAATAATTGATATTTTTTTTCAACTTTTATGCATTTCACTTCAGCCAATTCATTGGCTTTGGCTTCACCTTCCCAAGTGTAAAGACTTCAGAAAAGGCAACTAGACTTTAATAGGCGGGCTTCTTTTTAGTGTCAAGAATCGAGACCTTGACTTAAAGAATCTTTTATTCCTGTTTACATCAATAGGAATCCTCACCCCAATTACTTAAGGGGTCTCGTAATATGGACCGTGCTCTCACCTTTTGAGAGGTAACAACTCTTTTGTTGCAATATTTCCTTTTCCATTGAGCTATTGCAATGCTTATGGACAGGAAAACTAGTTTTGTGGTGGCCTTTGTGCATTGCTTTCTCTCCTTAGCTACTATCATCCTGCATGTTTGCATTTGCTAGTGGAAATCCAAATGTCCTTTGCTTAGGAAGAGAAAGAGAAGCCCTCCTCACCTTCAAATTTGGTATCATAGACTATTGAGTTGGCTCTCATCTTGAATTGGCGAAGAGTGTTGCATGTGGAGAGGAATTGGCTGTGACAACATAACTGGGCATGTCATCCAGCTAAATCTTAGCTAGAGAGGATCTATACAATGAATTTGCCACATTGGAAACTTGGGAAGCTTTTAAGCAGTCACAGCAAGGCGGGGTGATAAGTGATTCTCTCTTGGAATTAAAGCATCTTCATTATCTAGACCTAAGTTGGAATAATTTTGAAGATGCTCATATTCTGAACTTTTTTGGTGGCCTTCAGAATTTGAGATATCTAAATTTATTAGATGCGGGTTTCATGGGTACAATTCCTCATCAGTTGGCAAATCTCTCCAACTTGCATTCTCTTGACATTGGATATCTCTACATGCAAGTTGACAATCTTGAATGGTCATCTCATCTTTCTTTGTTGGAATTTCTCGACCTGAGTTACGTCAATCTTAGTAAAGCATATAATTGGTTATAGGTGATGAACATGCTCCCTTCTCTATCTGAGTTACACTTGTCTGGTTGTGAACTCGATAAATATGATCATATTCCTTATATTAACTTTTCATCTCTCACTGTGCTCGATCTTTCACACAACAACTTTGTTTATTCAACTTTTGACTGGGTGAATAGTCTTGCATCTCTTGTTACACTTGATTTAAGTGACAATCTCATTCAGATTCCACTTACAGTTGTCCAAAATATGTCTTATTTGAGAAATCTATATCTCTCAACTAACAACTTCTCTTCCACAACACTTAACTTGTTATACAATATAACTACTCTTGAAAGACTTGATCTTGCATAGAACAATATTCGAGGTGTACTTCCTAGAGCCCTTGGATCCCTTTCTCGATTGATGCATCTTGACCTATCAAACAATCACCTTGAAGGAAAGATACCAAGATTCTTGGGAAATTTTTGTAGTCTCCAACTTTTAGATTTATCTAGGAACAACCTTGGGGGAGGTGTGCATGAAGTTTTGGGAAATTCTTTGGTTTGCATATAAAAAATTTAGAGTTTTTAAATTTGGAATCGAATCGACTTTATACTTTGCCTGACGAATTGGGGAAATATCAAAAGCTCTCTGTTCTTTCACTTTCTGGTAACATGATTTTTGGTCCGATTCCCATGTCTATAGGAAATCTTTCTTCATTGAGGGAACTTGATGTCATTTCCAATCAATTAAATGGAACAATTCCTGTAAGTCTCGGACATCTTTCAAATCTTGAAATGTTAGACATCTCTTACAATTTTTTTTTGAGGGTTTTGTTTATGATGTGCATTTTTCCAACCTAACAAAATTGAAAACACTTGGTGGCTCTTCAAACTTGTTGACTTTGCAAGTAAGTTCAAATTGGGTTCCTCCTTTTCAACTTAAATTTTTAAGAATGGATTCATGGAGACTAGGGCCACAATTCCCTACATGGCTTCAATCGCAAAAAGATCTTCAATATCTATCTTTGTCGAATGCAAGCATTTCAAATGTTATCCCATCTTGGCTTTGGAACCTTTGTCCCCAGATCGAATTATTGGATATTTCTCAAAACCAAATTCATGGCAGTATTCCAAATCTTTCTTATGGAGAAACTATCCTACTTGGTTCAAACAACTTCTGTGGCCCTCTCCCCCATATCTCTTCTTCTAGCATTATGGATTTAGATCTTTCCAACAACTCATTCCATGGATCTCTTTCTCCCCTAGTTTGTGAACATAAAGATAAAATGAGATATGTGGAGATGCTTGATGTTTCAAATAATCTTTTATATGGAGAACTTCCTGATTGTTGGATGAATTATTTTAACTTACAAGTGTTAATTTTGGGGAGCAATAAGCTAACAAGAAATATACCGAGTTCCTTTGGTTCTCTATCTGCACTTGAGTTGTTGTCCTTGAACAGAAACAATCTATCTGGAGATGTACCATTGTCCCTGAAAAATTGCAACCGCCTAGTGATTGTCGATCTAGTGAGAATCATTTGTTTGGTGGCTTATCTATTTAGTTGGAAAACAGTTCAGCCTCTCTTATGGCACTTGTGCGCTCAAATAGGTTTCATGGTAGTATTCCTCAGGAGTTCTCACTTCAATTCACTTCAAATCATGGACCTTGCACACAACAAATTATTAGGATCCATTCCGCAATGCTTTGGTAATTTGAGCGCCATGGTGAGACAAGCTTTAATGAGAATATAGGCATTATTAGTATGGAGAAATATTCTTGATAATGAAAGGAGTAGAGCATGAATATAGATGGTCACTTGCTCTCATCACAAGCATGGACCTCTCAAGCAACAATTTAATTGGAGAAATTCCTGAGAGACTCACTAGTCTTTATGGGGTGCGATTCTTGAATTTGTCCTACAATCAACTCCATGGAAGGATTCCGGAGAAGATCAATAACATGACATTATTGGAATCTCTTGATGTCTCAACGAATCAACTCACAGGTGTAATACCTCAAAGCATGGCGAGTTTAACATTCTTGAGTTATTTGAATTTATCATACAACTACTTCTATGGCAGAATTCCCTTCGGCACTCAGCTTCAAAGCTTTAGTACACTGAGTTTCATTGGGAACCGTGATCTTTGTGGACCTCCACTTACGGCTAGCTGCGTTGGAGATGACTCATCCCTTGAGCCAACACCAAATGTTGATGATGAAGGCGGCGAGAACGGTGGGTGGGTTGACAAGAAGTGGTTTTATATGGGAATGCCATTTGGATTTGTAGTGGGGTTTTGGGTTGTATTTGGTCCATTAGCATTCAGCAAGGCTTGGAGATCTACTTTCTTTAAGTTTTTGGATGGCATCAAGAATAAACTCTTTGGTGGTGTTTGAAAGAGTTCAGAAAAAGGCAAGGCCATGCGCTCAAGTAATGGACAAAGGGAGAAGAAGTGTTGTTTTTATTCAATAAAGCATTGTACATGTTTTCCTAATTATTTTGGTTGCCCTTTCTATTTTCTGTACAACTCTTTGTTGTGGTCCAATGTTATTCAATAAAGGGAAGTGAGTTTCTATAGGCTACAAATATTATAACTTTTATAAATCTATAATATGGAAATTAAAATACTTAAATTAGATACTTTAATCTAAAAACGGTCTCTTCTATTTGATCCTAATCTTATGTACATTAAACAATAATTGTAAAACATGTATATAAAAAACACAAATAATTATGAAAGTTGTATATCTTTATAGATAAGAGAGAAGACAGTTTTCTTATTCAATTATAACACTTAATTCATCAAAGTAACCATGTACTACATGAATGTGAGCCAATAATGTTATCCACCCGACTCAACACGGCTTCCACGACTCAACAAGTTTGGGTAATGCCACACGAGAAGATCCACCCTCTCTAATTGCAGCCTTTGCATCATTTTGGACACATGTGGTCCTCGCCCTGATCAAGTTACCTTCTAAGTTCATCAACTCTCTAACTCGTTTCTCCACTTCGGTTGCACTCACAATCCCAAAAGTTAGCTTAAGAAGTAAGTTTTACCTCAATTTGTCTAATATTGAAACACACATTACAAATTTGACTATTTCTTGAAGAAAGACCCGATCAAATGAGCAATCGTTGAGCCTTTTTATGATCACGCACTCCAACGGATTATTTATTCTACTTTTTATTATTTTTAAATATTATTTTGTGTGAGTTTGTGTAAGCTAAATATAAAATGGCTGCCTGAATTTTGGTGTAGATATGTGTTTGGCTCAACGGAGAAGATGAGTGTTGTTCCTTTCACTGCCCAAGAGCAAATTTCTATTTATTTATTTTGGACATTTAATTGTCATCGACACATCTTGCATGCTTGTAGGGTAATCGTAATACCACTGGCCCTTGGGCCTTGGGGGCCCGTTGCCTATTATTGTGCTTGCCAAGCCGTAATTATAGTAAATAACGTGTCCCTTAAAAAGTAAAGAAGCTGCCTTGGAATCAAATATACATATAGTTACAAGGAGGCCTAAATTATGGATAAAAATAAGGCTTGCGTCTAACCAGAACAGAAAAATAATGCCCTTGTTAGAGCACCCATATATATATTGCTTTCGGTCTAACAACTCCTCCTTCTATACATTAGTTCTCGAATATGTATCTCATCCGTTTCCTTAGTGACTAGATATTAGACACGAATTTGATATTCCTTAGCCTTATAACAAATAGTATGAGCTAATTGGTCTTAAAAATAAGGTCCACTAAAAGATGTCTAAAATGCTCATTATTTAAAAACAATTAACAGTTAATAACTGGCTTTCAATAATTGCATAGTTGCCAATTGTAGTTAACTGCTAACAAGTATAACGGTTGTGATTGTGGTTATTTAAAAATAATAACCGCCTAAAGCAGTCACATTTAAGAAGGGATAACTATAATTGCATTCGCTGGTACACCCTTAAGTGAGACAAAAACCACTAAGATTAGATATATTTGAGGTCTAAATCTAGATTTGAAATTTTTGATAAAACAAGGGACCTCTACAAATGAGAGTCATATATGCTATGACGGTAGAGATATGTTGTAGCAGATGAAAGCCGTAGGATTCAGGTTTTGGTAATTTTTTTTTTCCTTTTTAATCAAAGAAGGGAAAGAGGAAAGTTTTCAATATATCTACCCACACAAAATACTAGAAAGAAAAGGAAAAGAAAAAAAGAAATAACCGGGAGATGACGGAATCAATACATGTCACAGTTGAGTATACTGGTAAATTGTGTTTTCCCTCACAACAAATTTGTCGAGGGTTATGCTTTATTCATAATCATGATGTTTCTACAATTCAGATTACAGATGAAATTACATCATGAAACAAATGTTATCTATTCAAGAGCATCTTCGAATGGTTTCAGCATATCCTTGTAGGAGTCGTTGAGTTGTTCAAATGAGGTCGATCTGCTGTCCATGTCATTTGAATGCAATTGACTTTATCTTTATCAAGTTGATTTTCCTTGCACAATAAGTATCGTCGATACATATCAAAATGAAAAAGTACATTGTTAAGGCAGACACAAAGCATATTGGTCATGATATCATAAGAATACAAAACCAAGTAAGGCTAATCATGAAATATAACAAAGGTAGAATGGATTGAGAATCACGAGAGCATCATCTCGTCTACATCAGCTTTCTGAATGACCATCACGCAATATCAACATCATCAGAACCATTCACATTCTGGGATCCAGCTACAATAAAAAATTCAACAGCACTTGTGCCAACCATAAAATCATTAGTAACTTGCCAAAATATGACATTCGGCATGTAAAGGTGGTGCTCTAACAGCCGGGTTTAGCAAACATCACATTAGGTATACTCCTAGAAAGTGTTCAAACAAACATGCTATCTAATGCAAAAGACATTATAAAAAGTGCTTATGAATCCTTGTCGTAGCCTATTGCGTTATGGACCTCTATTATACAAACTTGGAAGGAAAAGTCTATGCAGGGAAGGGGGGCCAATCTACCTTTTGACAGCTATCATGTTAAAATTAACCATTAGTACAAACTCTTACATATGATTGACCACACTCTTACATATAACCGACCAAGAACTCAGCAAAAAAATAAAAATAAATCAAATGAAGAAGTATTTTTGTCTTATTGAGAAATATATAGGGACATTTTTATATTTTTGGTAGCCTTGAGGAGGACATTAATATTGTTTTGATAGTTTGGGGGACGTTGTCAATTGGATAGTAGTTTGAGTGGTATGCGGACTTAACCATAATTAATAATAATCTAAATAATAATAATAACAACAACAACAACGATAATAATAATAATAATTAACCACCATAGAGGACAAGTGTTCACTTAAGGGTCATGTTACGCTTAACGTCGGTTCGTCAATTATTCAAATTACTTAAACAAGTCCCAATCGGGTCTTGACAAAGTCCAGTGGTGGCTCGATGGGGTCCCAACCGAATCCTAACGAAGTTTGAATTATGGCCTGACGGGTCCAAATGAGATTCGGGAGAAGCCCGACCAAGTTCCTACGAGGTCCTAACTAGGTCATTGTGGGGACTTGATTGGGTTCTAACGAAGTTCAAGTGGTGGCCTAGTGGGTCCCAACAAAATCTGAGCAATGGACAAACTAGGTTTCGAAATGATGGCTTTGTTTGTTTCAACGTAAAACATTTTCTGTCATAAAATATTTTCAAGGAAGTCATTTTATAGGAAAATGTTTTATGATGAAGACATTTTCTGGCGTCTAGCACGCACATGGAAAATCACTTTTTTTTTTTTTTTCATTTAATCATATTAACCTATAAAATGTAATTTTTATTCACAACTGAAAATTACCAACTGCTGACTCAACCGGACCCCACCTAGACCCTATTGGGACCAAGTTGGGATCAGCCTAAGACCTTGGCAGGACCCGCCCAGTACCCAACAGGGACATTTTCGTAATTTAGTGTTTAATATGATTTTGCATACACACCAAATACCGGAAAATATTTTTTGACGTCGAGGACCCACCTGATTTTTCGTATATGCCAAATACCAAAAAATGTTTACTAAGAATTCATTTTCAAGGAAAATGTTTTCTACCGAAAATATTTTTCAACAAGTCCTGGGCAGGTCTTGGGTAGGTCCCAGTGGGGTTTGGTCAAGTCCCAATCAAGTCTCGAGCAAGTCCCAGGTGAGTCCCAGGCGGGTCTCGGGCAGGTCTTGACAGGGTCTCGGGTGGGTCCTAGATGAGTCCCGATCAAGTCCTGGGCAGGTCCTAGTGGGGTCCCAGGCAAGTCTGGTCAGGTCTCAGGTCGATCCCAGTCAAGTCTCGGGCAGGTCCCTATTAAGTCTTGGGTGAGCCCCAATCAACTCCCGGCAGGTCTTGATCAACTCCCGAGAGGGTCCCAGGCGAGTCCTGGTCAAGTTTTGAGCGAGTCCCAATCAAGTCCCGGGTAGGTCTCGATAGGGTCCGGTGAAGTCCTGATGGGATTCTAGGTGGGTCTTGGTAGGGTTTGTCAATTTAAGAATGAGATGCTCAAAGTTGGAAAATGGTTTACGATTTTGAAAACCATAAACCATTTTCCAAAAATTAAAGAAGAATTTTTAGTCAAAGGGAATATATTTTCCGTTGACTATTATTTTAAGTCACACTAAACACCAAAAAATATGAAATTTTTTTCCCTAAATCATTCTACAACGAAACAAACAGAGCCTAACTAAAAAAATAAAACTGTGAATGAAATTAGAGGCATCACAACTAATTACAAAAATAGCAGTGCAAAACCAATTATGAACCCAATGTACAAAACAATGATTATATGTATGTGCGTGGATACTAAGAATTTTCATTTTTTTTAGAAAAAAAAGGGAAAAAAGAATATAATGACTGCCTTCTATTTTACAGTTTACACCCATTTTTTTTTTCTTTTTCTTTTTCTTCCTAATTTACACCCATCGTCTTTGACTTTGAGGCTTGAGTGAAGAGGAGCTGCCAGCTCTTTTAAGAATCTCTGAAAAGACCAATAAATTCTGAGATGGTTAGTTACTATGCAAGGAAAATGATTAAATGACTGTCAATTTTATTCACCAAACACTAAAAATTTAAGAAAAACTAATGTAATTTAGTAGTATAACTGTTATATAATTGAAATAATGTGACAACAAAAGCTAAACAGTTGTATAAGGCATGAAAAACTCTAAAGTTTACGTACTTGTTGACACCTTTGTAGAGTCCTTTGTCACAATCCCCCCTGATTTTCGTGTGACACGAGGAGATCTAGTTAGTAGTTTTGGCCTGCATAAAATAGAAATAGGATTAAAAAATATTAATTCATTTGACTATTAATCATTAATCATTAGCCTGTGTGTGCATGAATGTGTGTAAATGAATGACCAAAGAAACAAAATGTTAAATACATGTAAAGTTTGTGAGGAAATGTTGAATGGAAGAAAACACCAAAAGCGAAGAGAAAAAAAGAATACAATATAATTTAGGGCGGTTCAACGGTACACCCACCATTAAGAAATTGCCCTAAGAATTACATTGTGCTTTTATTACGATACAAATAAGGTAATTACAATCACATAAATGATCCCAATCCTACTTGAAGATATCAGTTTTTAGAAGAAGAAGAAGATTTTTAGGAACTGCAAATAATGAATGTCTACTACTAATAATCAAATCTAAGTGCATCAAGAGTAGTTTAATTACTACAAGAACTTCACAAGCCCATTAGAATGTAATGAGAAAGAGGGAAAAGAGTTGTGAAGTTGTGAAAAGAAGCTTACGGGCTTATTTTCTGGGATTATATAGTAGTTGTATAACATTCTACTAAAAAGCATTACTCAAAGTGTATGTGAAATGCCATTCAAATGAAGAAAACACAAAAACTAAATAGAGAAAATGGATTACAATCTGACATATTTGCCATATTGTGGAGACTTTTGTATCTGTGTCTATTAAAACCAAAGACAGATCATATGGATCTTATAAGCACCAAAATGTCCCAAAATAGCACATTTTATGTTTTACAAAAGAACAAAATGAAAAAGGATCATTGTTTCTAACACCAAATTTTTTTCATATCTGTAAATTTAAAGGGCAGGCACTAAAAGCTTTAAAAAGATAAGTAATACTCACCTCTCTAGATTATCTAGCTGCTTTGAGCCCTCAGAGAAAATACTATTTTCTACAGATCCATCAGTCTCTGTTCCCACTGAAAGACCACCATCAGATATGACACTTAATCTCTCCTCATACTCTGTATCGCCATATCCTAAGATCTCAACTTCTGCAGGAATATTCTGACTTATGTCCTCTCCAGCAAACTCTGATTGCAGGAGAAATTCTTTTTGGTATTTAAAGTCATCCATGGACTGCTGGGAGTTAGCTTCAGAATGCTTATCACTATGCTCTGAACAATTTTCATGATCAAAAGCTGCTTTCTCAAGATGTCCTAAGCCTTTCCCACCTGATGGTTTTTGGCTTCGCTGAGGAATCCCACCTACAGATTCTTTGCTTGGGGAGGAAGATCCGTACCTCATAGAGGCTGTCCCACGCTTCTCACCATTGACACTAGGATACACATTTTTGAAATCTTTAAGTAATTGCAACCGCTCGATCTCCTCATCTTTCTTTGCAATGGTGTCTTTGAGAGCAGCCACCTGAATGGTTAGCAGAAACTTGAAAACAATAGCTTGAAGCTGGTTTATGCATAAGATATATATTCTTTCCAGCATATATCTGACGTTAAACTAGAACTTTTAAGGAGTGAGCAGGTATATAAAAATATGATCTCCCACAAAATACATGCAATTGCATCTTTTTTTCCAGCATAAATGGTGCACATTGGCCAATGTCTAGTAAAGCAATGTTGAGGTGCCCCTCTATATCTTCACTCTAAATATGAATGAAATAATTCATGTAATTCTCAGTATCTCCCATTTTGGACCCAAGGAGTTGCATTGTTTCAGTGAATTCCACTTTGTTCTCAAAATTATGAGTTCTTATTAGCAATAGAACTATGATCTCTGAAAGCAAATATCAAGTAAATAGTCGCTCTTATACCTCCAAGGTCATTCTAACTTCTAATTGAATGCTTCTAAAGGATTTAAACAAATAAAAAGATGAATAAGCACCTGCTCCATTAATTCCCTGGCATCTTTACCCTCTTTGCTGCTCCGTGCAGCACCTAACTCAACTCCAGAAGCCCTCTCAGCAAACTTCAAAGTACTTAGACTTTCAGAATATGAACTCGCATCAGGATTAAGCTGCACAAACATAAGGGTCTTTGCTTGACCACCTGTGATAGATATTAAGCGGAATATGTGTTTCAGATTATCTCTAACATTGCCTATTAATGCATGATGATGGAGACAAAATTTAACATCCTATAGAAAACTATCAAGAAATTGAAGGCAGCTTGTGAATAAAAGAAAATAAGTAACAAAGAAATACCCAGAGAGCTTTGTAGGACTTGAGTAAGCTTGCTATTTCGGTAAGGAACATGACTGGTCTTTTGAGCAAGAGCAGAAATGACATCTCCAAGGGCAGATAGTGATTTGTTTATGTGTTGTGCTTCTCTGAGTCTGTCTCCAGTTACCTCAGAACGATCTACCCTTTCACTTCCTGCAAGATCTACCAAATGAAGATTACCATGCAAGGCACCACCAACCTTCAAGTCCCTCCCACGAACATGAATAGTGACAATACTGTACAAATACATCTCCCTGAAAATCAGGGCATAGTAGAGAAATAACAATGCAGAGATAAATTTATGTAACAGATGAGATATATGAACCTGTGAGAGCGACTACTTCTTTCGTTCAAGGCAGTGGCACCAACAACTCTGTTCCTCAATCCCATATCTATTAATTCGATTACATCTGAGGCTGATTCAACAGATCTTATGGTAGCATCAGGTACAGCTAACCCATTGGGTTGAGCATGACTCAAAATCCCAAGTGTGCGCAAATCAAGGGAAACAAATGATTGACATGACAAAATTACCAACATTATGCTTTTCATGTAAATGAAACAACACATTAAAAGAGGAAGTATATGTAAGGAAAACATAAATGTAAATGAAAAAAAGTGAACTATGAAGGATGAATAAACCTCAAAACTCTAAAATGAAACAACCAAATCATGTTATCGAGATTAAGTAAATCATTAATAGAACCAAAAATTTAGCCTCCATATATTTGAAGCACATTTGGTCAATAAGAAAAGGATATTTCTTTTGAGAACCATCGCTTGATAGCAAATCACGCACTTGTTCATTATATATTTCAACCATTTGAACCCCTATTTCATACATAATGGAGCTGCTTCTACTTCGAGATATCTCAAAAAGATCGTTTAAAGCTCGATAGTTGACACCCCAATTCTCTTTAGCTGCTCCATTGGGACCAGACTATGAAGAAATGCCTTTATTTGCATTAGAATTATTGGAAATTAGGATCAAAGAAATCATGAAAAGTACAATATAGAGGGAGTTCATACCATCGTGTAAGTTTTCCCTGAACCAGTTTGACCATAAGCAAATATACATACATTATATCCATCAAGTACAGACCGAATCAAGGGTTGGACATCAGAAAACACCTCCGCTGCCATCATTTGAAACAGAATAAGTTGCACACTACAATTCTCACCATAAAACAAACAAACATGCATACAAAAAACTACCTATTTAACAATAAGATTGAAAGAAAATCAAATTAATCAGCCAATTGACTGTCTATGCTTATGGACAAAATAAGGAAATAGAATGTTATAGGGAGTGATAAAAACCTTGAGTTGCAGTAGGAGCAAAGACCTTATTGAACTTGAATAAACGATGACCTCTTTCCCTGGCTTTGAGGGATTAGCAACAACCAACTCTCCATTTTCCCCAATATAGTCTATGGTTGACCGCTTTTCTTTCTGTCCAGGAAGAAAAGGCCTTATCCGACAGAACACCCTAATGTTTCCTGCTCATGAAAATTCAGATTTTATCTCAAAAACTATACTCAAATCCAAGGTAATAGAACCAGAATAAGTAGTGGCACCTTTTAAATCTTGAAGCTCATTAAACATCTTTCGATTTTCAGCAAGAATTGCATTATAGTTTTCAGCTGCATCTGCTAATACTTTAAGCTTTACTCCTATGCAAAGTAAAGTTAACTTATGAGAACCTGCCATTCAAAAACATCATACATATGCTTAAACATTCTAATAACTACCCCCACCTAAGTGATTAAATTCCTCCGAATAGCTATTTTGTGTGTTCAGAATTTCTTGCTTAATGGATGCAGAAGCAAACCTCAAGTCCTGTATCTTTCATGAAGTTAGAAAAGGGTCTGAAGTTAAACATCAGTACACTCAAATCTGAAACAGTTTATCATTTAAAAGCATACCCGCAGTGCACTAAGCTGAAACTCCAGAAGGCTCAGGCAGATGTGCTCTTTCTGATTCCAACTCTCATATTTTGATTCAGAATATGACTCAAGTTGTTTCACCTTGTTTTTGGAGTCTTCTAAAAGTTGCTCAAGTTCTTTTGATCTCTCCTCGAGCTCTGTTTTAGCACCCTCGGCTTCTGTTTCCATTTGCAAGCATCGAAGTTCATACATCTTTTTGGTTATTTCCAGCTCTTGCTTCAATTCTGAAACTTCAAGATCGTTTTGCTCTCTCAGTTTCATCAATTTATCCAAATCCTCCTCCTCAACTTTCTTCCTTTCTTCCAGTTTGGTCCTCTCCATCTGTAAAAAATTCCTTCATAAAACTATTGTAAAAGTTATGCTTAAAATGATTGTTGTTTACATATTTTCACAAGTATTGTCTATGTATTCTATAACCAGAACATTAAATGATACAAGCAGGTTCAATCTGAAATGTACCTTTATATGTTGAAGCTGGTCCATAACAATTTGTAACGAACAACTCTAATTTAATAAAGAAAATATTAGTACCAAGTACAAATAAAGATGCCCCCAACAGTAATACAAATACAATTTTTCACCCTGTTGACTATATTATTCGACATACCTGGCTCTCTTCATTAGTCCCTGATGCAAGGGTTTCAAGTACTCTTATTCTTGACTGGTATTTCTCTTCACGTGCTTTAAAAAGATTGTTTTGCTGTATGCACAAAAACACAAAAAAAATTAACATGGGGTTGCAAAGAGAAAACCATTAGAAGTAACAAAATCCATATGACATGTTACAGTTCTCAAGTGATCTGCTTGAGTTGATATGCGTCGCTCTATCTCCTGCACAACTTTTCTCAACAAGCATGCCACACGCTGAGCAAAAAAGATAATGTTAGAGAACAGTTGTAGAACTATATATGCATAATATGCATGTACATAAAAGAAGGTGCTTAGTTTTTTGATGAAATAAGAAGGTGCTTATGTACATACATATATGCATACATGCACTACTAACAAAATCCATTGACATACATCAGGAATTTCACCATTCTTTCTTTCAACGCTTTCATCCAGAATTCCGTTCACAACACTTAAAAGTGACTGAGTTGGGGCATTCTGCAATAAGAGATACTGATCATGAAAAGATATTTAAGACCTGGCCAAATAACAAGAATTGTTGACAAGTAAAAGATTTCAACAACTTACATCTAGACTGTTCGGTTTCATCATCTCTGTAATTTTTGCAGCAGGTAGGTCTGCATATCGTCCTTGTTTCAGTTGAAACACTTCATGGAACTTATGTCCACCAGGATGTTTTGATGCAGCTGATGGTTCTGTGCAAAAGGAAAAACATGAATTACTCTAAATGACCAAAACTGAATACAAAATTGTTCAACTGTAACAAGCAAATAGAACATTAGCATTAGCATAATAGCTAATTATTTAACACGGGGTCTGCATGGCAGTAGTTATACAAACACATACCTGACAAGATAGGAGTACGTGAAACATGTTGAAATTTAGAGTCAGACAAAACCTTCCGCCTCTCTTCTCCAGATAATGGATAAAAATGTCCACGGGAAGATGCATCCCCACGAGGGCTTCCAGATTTAGGCATCAGACTATTGAGAGAAAAATAATCTCCAACAACATTTGGCATGAATCGTGCTCTAAGTGCTAAAAGGCAATCAATAACAGCCTTCATAGATCCCTACATAATATAAAACTCGCAAATGTGAGATGGGAAAGACTAGAAGAATAAATGACATCTTTTTGTTTTTTGGATGAATAGGCAACTTTTATGGGCAACCAAACTCATTACAATCTATGAAGCCAGCTAACCTAGGCCTATAACCCACAGGTTTCAGGATCGAAACTTGACTTTAATGCCGTGTTAAATCACCACTTGTCTCAAGAACTTAAGCTAATAAGAAGAAATAAATTTAATCATTTAATTATATTCTAACACTCTCCCTCACGTGTAGGATCAAACTTCCTTTTAATAGATGAGAGCTAACACATGAAATATTTAATTAAAATTAAGGTAAATTGATCAAGTCAGGGTTTGAACTCATAACCTGGCCCTGATATCATATAATGACATTTAAGTTGTTGGTAAATCAGCCCAATTATCTTTGTGTCTGGTTTCTATTTATAATCGATGTATACAATATCTGATACGATTGTAACTAAATTACATTCAAACTATATTCAAATTCAAAAGACAAACAAACTATATCTACACTTGAGACTAGTTCAACTAGCTGCACTTTATCCATTGCATGAAGGATCTATTAGTTGACGTTAGATCTTATCTGAAGACTTCAAAACAGTGCTAATAAGGCTAAGAACCAAATCAAAGCCAAACACCTCAAATTAAACTAAACAATCACACCAGAAGAATAAGATCTTTAAGCAATTAACAACGAGTGGTTAAGACTAAACTTTATGTACATATGAACAAGAATAATGCTATCTAGTAGACTAACTGTCATACAACTTGATGATGTAGCCTTAAAAATTAGCCTTTGAATCTATACTAGTAAATAAAAAATAAAAAATCAATAGCTGATTTTCACTATTATATCACCCAAATTATATGACAGTCATAGATCAGTCCACTAAATAGGTGTTAATGGTTACATTATCACGGACTACTCATATATGCCTATCATATTTATTTGAACATATAGTTTAGAATTTGCTCGAGTCCATGACCTAAAATTGTGATGTGTGTGTATCACAAACCAATCATAGGTCTATATGCATGTAATAGATGAATACCTTCTCTAAATCTGACATCTCAAATCTAGGGATCCCCAAGTCATCCATTACTGCCAGAAACCTTCCAATATTCTCTGTACATACTGAAGAATGATTGGAATCACCTTCCTGGAATGGAAAATAAAGGTTAGCAACTGGAATTTAACATCCAAGTTCCATTTTATAGCATAGCTTGGTAAAAGAGAAAAATGAAAAAAACTTTCAACAACCTCTTTCACAAAACCAGGTCTCAGCCTACTCAGTAACCGACACAAAACAGTACCATCACTCAAGCACATTCTCAAGTCTTCATCTGAAGCATTGAGTGGCAAGCTTAAATCAGGGAGGGTATTATTCAACCACTCCAGTAACATTGCTCGCTTCTTGGCTGGACAAAATGAAATCAAAAGGGAAAAAATTAGTTTAGCAATAAAGAAATTCAGAGAAAGCAAAGAGGAGAAATTAGCTTTCTTTACCTTCCCCCTCTCCATTATTATTTACTGTTCGTCCTGAAACATCCACATTACTAGCTCCCTTTGAGCTGTTAAATCCTTCATATTCTTTTGTGGAATTCATCATCAAATGCTTGACAGGGGCATCTAGATTCACAGCTCAATTATGGAAACATGACAAAAGTGAATTTCCAGTCCTGAAACCTGAGAACACTGTCCCCCTATTCAAACAACCGATCAAAAATATCAAAATATAGGAATCTTGTTTTTGACAGTTTGGATCATGCTACAAGATGCAGTAAAATCTACAATAATGAATCAATATATTGCCATTAACTGGGCTAGTGTTATCAGCATGTTAGAACATTGACAGTCAGGAAACCACTTGACTAAAAACTTTTCCACTTGTATGCATTAATAGCTCCCCAAAATATATATGATGGATTTCCTTAGAAGCAATTGGATTTTGTAAACTTTTTGTGTTACAACGGACAAATATAAAACTTTAGCTTGTACATTTTGCTTTACCAACTCTGGTTTCTGGATATGTTTTAGTCGTGTACTAAGCTTGTAGAAATATAACATAATTCATAAGTTCATTGAAACTTTTAGTTTCCTCCATTGAAAAGGTATCTCTGCAATTGATGGTCATCATTCTTTCAAAACACTGTGAACATAAATGCATGCACTTTTAGGATGAATTTCAGTCTTTGAAACTGCACTGCAAAGTTTAGCCTATCAAATCCCAAGTCTTTGAAAGATAAAAGATTCAAAAGAAAGTTAATGAAAACACAATTTGTTAAAACTGCACTCGGTGAATGACAAAACATTTTTGGAACACAGAATCTTTGTTATTCTAACATAATCTATATGCGTGTGTTTTCCAAAAGGATAATTAAGGAGGAACCAAGAATAAACTAGAACAAGATTAAAAGAAGGAAAAATTGCATAAGAAGCTTGGATTTGGACAATAAAACTAACATTTCAAATGCCAAAATGCAGTAGTCCAAATCAAGATTGCAACAACAAATTGGCATTCTCAATCTTCACATTACATACCAAGTTGTTTCAAAAAAACATGGTCAGAAGCTAGAGCTTGAACATCAACTCCTAATGCCAAACATGATCAAGAATGCATGTTTTAAGAAGATGTAGATTGACCCAATAATGTATTATAAGCACCCATAATCAAATTCTTGGAAACAATTAAAAATCCAAGCATTTGAAGAAAAAGAAATGCAACGAAAACCAACCTGAGGGAACAAAGAGACACCCAAAGCTATTATTATATTAGCTTTGGACGTTGATGTTTATGGTTGTTGAATTAAACTCTGTCACGTCAGATGATTGGAGAATTTTTTCGAATTCTTTTCAATTTGGTATAGCATAATAGCATGAGAGGAAATGACCGGTCCGAGAAAGTAGGAGTGCAACAGCCAACACTCTACGTGAAAGTTGGGGGCTTTGCCACATGTCTCAAACCAAAAAGTGACGGCCTGTCTTCTGTGCTACCTTTGGTGGTCAGTGAAAAGTGGAAAGTGGTAATTTTTTTATCACCCATGTATTCGGTAGGCCAACAAAATAGGCTTTTTTTTTTAATAAAAGAAATAGGCATTGTTTTGAGTTTAAGGTTGCTTGTTTTCCTTTCATAAATAATAATAATAATATTTTTTTTTAAAAAAAAAAAAACAGCTTGGGATTTTACTGTCGGAGACCATTCAGAGTGATGCTAAGAATATTTAAAAGTATTTTTAGTATATAAAAAGCTGTGTCGTTTTCAACATAATTTCAAATAGGTTCATAGTCTCTTACAACCCTAGCTTATATAAAAATAGACAAATTTAATTATTTAATTAATATTCTAAAGTTCATAATACTTGTTCTTGATCTCATGCTACAATTTTGAGCATTCTAGGGTCACCTTCCTAAACTAATGTGTTCATATATATATATATATATATATATATATATATATATATTTGTGAATGACATGAGAAATTTAATCATGCAACTAGAATGTTCCTGTATTAAGGTTCTTTTTATTTGACACCTATGCAACAAAAGATCCTGTTGAGAAAATTGTCTTGAATATTGTTTGAACTTTGAAGAAATATCCAGCCCAAATTTGGTGGGAGAAGTTTGTCACAACCCACCTTTTTCTGCGTTGGGGGGACTGGCCTATATATATTCTTTAAAAAAATATATTGTACTTTTTATTTTTAATTTAGGGGTAAATATATAATTTTACAACAAGTTGAGTCATCTGCTATGCTGCATGCTACTTGGCAATTGGTTGTCACGTGAATCTACATGCATCTAGTAGATTTTGTCAATCACCTAAGAGTAAGAGCATTCTTAGCAACTCTTCATTATTTTTTCTAAATTTAAAAGATTAAACTAATTTTTACTTCTATATGTCAATACAATCTACAATAACTTCTCTTAATATTTTTATATGCCATTAAAATATTACTTTTGCTTTTTCTTTATTTTATTCTATTCATTTAATTTACGACAGAGTTTTCCTCCAACCTAATCTGTAAAAGTGACATGTGTCCCTTCTTTTAATAACATGTGAGATGCATATGAGTTTTTAATATTATTTATTTCAACTTTGTCCTTAGTATTAAAAAAACATGTGCATCTCACATGTTCAAGGGACACATGTCACTTTTACATATTAGGTTTAGAGGAAATTCCTCTAACCCAGTTTGAAGGAAAACTCTATCCATTAATTTATTAACCCTAAAAAAATCAAATTCTTCTTCAAGTTTGCTTGACGCGGGAGAAAATTAATAATAATAAAGATTTCCTCTAATCCAGTTTGAAGGAAAACTCTATCCATTAATTTATTAACCCTAAAAAAATCAAATTCTTCTTCAAGTTTGCTTGACGCGGGAGAAAATTAATAATAATAAAGTATATTTATTATTTATGCTTTAGTTTTCATTTTTCAATAAGGATTGGGTTTTTTTTTTTTTGGCCTATTAGGATTTTTTTCTTTTTTTCAATTAGGTTTTTTTTCCTGTTCCTTGGATGCCTAGTTTATCTAAAGGCATCTAGTCTTTGTTATTTTTTAACCTAGTTTTATATTATCAATTCAATTTAAGCCTTTCAGAATTATTTCTTTGTTTATTTATTTGGAGCACTTAGGGACTTTCTCTTCCCTATTTGTTATTTACTCTCTTCCTGAGTTCCTTTTTTTATCTTCAATTCTTAGTTTTTCTGCTGTTATATGTTGTAGAACAATCTTAGTTCTATCCGGCATCAATTGGTATCAAAGCTTAGCGTCTTCTTGGGACGAATTTTCTCCATTAGTTTTTCATAGTGGTCATGGTCAACATGGACAAGTTCCGAATGAGGAAGTCCCCTACCATGTGTGCAATGTACAAGACGTGATGATTGAAGCAAGTTGTAGAGTTAACCAAGCGTCTAGCGGCGCAAAACTTGGAGATGTATTGCAATGTTGGTGGTCGCAATTCAAAATTCAATTTCGAGAACCCGTATCACAAGCATGTTCTGTTTTGGAAACAACGTGTTCGGGATGAGTAGCATGAAGGCTTAGGCTTCAAAGTTGAACTTCTAGAATTTTCTGGTGCTTTGCAAGCCGAAAGCTTCATTGATTGGCTTCATAGAGTAGAGAAGATCTTTGATTATAAGAGCACTCACTGCAGGCTCTTCAAACACTTTTTTTGTTAATTTGAAGAGCCCATTTAAAAATAAGAGTTAAAAACATCACTTTTCAGCCTCTTCATTTTAACAAAAAACTTAACAATGTGAACAGTATTTTTTCAAACTTAACAATTACTATTCACTCTCTACTCTTTAAACAATTATATTTTCTCTCTCATCCTTTTTTTCTTTTTCCTTTTCTCTCTCCTTTTTTTCTTTCGGCAGGTCTTATTTTTTTTTCCCCTCTTTCCTGCAATCTTCCTCTCTTAGTGTTTTCCTGCAATCTTACCTTGGGCTTTCAAAGATCTCAACGTTGAAATTCACAGAAGCTTTGAATCTTTTTTTTTTTTTTTTGAAAAGACAAAAGCTTTGAATCTTGGTGCATGATTAGGTCCTTCTTTTTTTTTTTGACATGTCTACACAAGAGGGGGGGAGGGGAGATTCGAACTAGTGATCTCCGCTTCATGAGGCGTGGTCGCAGCCGATTGAGCTATCTCTTGAGGACGATTAGGTCCTTCTCTAATACAGGCATAAGGATAAGACAAAATTTTTGAAAATATGACTGCTAAGATAAGACACAGTAAAAAATATGATTGTTAAAAAAATTACAAATTTTAAAAAATATTACCATTAGAATAAGATAAATATTCGTAAAATAGACTATTAGGAAAATATAAATATTCAAAAATATAAAAGTTAGAGAAAGAATAAACAAATCTTTGAAAAATAATATTTTAATGAAATAGTGAAAGTGAATTGTTAAAGTAGAGAGGCTGAAAAGTGTGTTCTAAAAAGGTGAGTTGTTAAAATAACAAAAGGTGTACTTTTTGTTATTTTGAAGAGGAAAATTTGAAGAGGCTGCTGTGGATGCTTTAAGGAGGTTCTAGATAGCATGAAGGTGAAGCTTGTCACCATTAAACTAAAGGGCTAGGCATCTGCTTGGTGGAAGCAGCTAAAGTGATCACAATATAGACAAGGCAAGCCGAAGATCAATAGTTTGAAGAAACTAGTAAAGCACATGAGAGCCGCATTCTTGCCCCACAATTATACCCAAGCCATGTACCAACCGTCACAAAGTTGGACACATGGATCTAGATCCGTGAAGGTACATGGAAAAATCCTACAAAGAGAAGACACGTGTGGAGATGATGAAAACCAAGTACCAATCGGTCTCCCGATACAATAGAGGTAGGTGTCAACAATTTTAGATTACATGCACCATGAAAGGCAAGTGGTCAAACTTGTCATTGATCCAAGGAGTTGCAATAATATAGTTTCAGATGAAGCAGTTCGAAAGTTAGGGCTTAATACCATGAGACATCCTACACCCTATTGGTTGGAATGACTCACGAAAGGAAACGAAGTAACAGTTTCTAAATGTTGTCAAGTGTCATTTTCCATTGGAACTAAGTATATGAATACAATGTGGTGTGATGTGGTTGACATGGATACGTGTCACTGTAACGCCCTGAGAATTAATTAACTGGTAATTAATTCTATGGTTCGTCTCTCAACCTTGTTCCACTCTGAACAAGACCTCCAGGACCTCTACTCCTAAAAAACAGAGGATACTAAACAGCGGAAGTAATAAAGTTTTATAATCATTGAATCATTATAACCAAAACGTCTAATCAAAGATCATCAAAGCAAAATCATACTATATGCATCTCATCATTACAAGGGATCTATGCTAAACCTTAATATGAAGCATGTATCAAACCCTAAGTCTATATCATAACTCAAAAGTACTAGTTACCATGAGTATCCACTTAAGCTTGCAATAAGTCCTCAAGCATCTCCCAGATCGAATCCTCCAATATAACTGAATGCTTTACAATCACCACTATGTGTAACAGCATAACATACATATGGAGAAAAAGGAAAATAATACAAGCATAAATCGACGACTTAATGAGTAGAAATCCACATGACGTACATGTCATTATGAGATGACAGTTATCATGCAAGTAATATATATATATATATATATACCAAGGAGGGGGTAGAAGCGCAGTATGCAGTATGAAAATAGTGCAGTAATGAAAGTAATACATTAATGAAAGAGTGAAAAGGTATTGCAGTATATAAATTGCAGTAATGTAAAGAAAGTAGTAAAACTGTCCAATCTGGCGATATGCAGTAATGTAGTAATGAAAAGCAAATAATATAAAAACAGTAGAACCGTCTAATATGGTGGTATGCAAGTAATAATAAGAAAGTAACTGAAGATAAATTAGATAAACTAAAAATATTATTGAAGTGTTAGAAACACACTTACAAAAGTAGAATAAGGAAAGGAACTAGGAAAATTAGAAACTAAGTGGAAAATTACAAAAGTTGAAAGTAAAGGAATGAAGAAAAGTTAGCGGAAGATTCAAGGTACGAAAACTTTTACCCTACAATGGTAAGGGAGAGCTCTTTTTATAGAAGCTCTTTAGAAAACATTCAAAATAAAAGTACATTCTCGTAGATGAACAGTGACAATGAACAGTAAAATCTGAAAATCATGAATCTCTGCAGGACCAAATTGTCGGCAGTCAAGTCTTCAAAGTAGTCTAAAATCTTGAAAATCTTGAGCAAAATCTTGGGGAAATCTTGGGGAAAATATTCAACAGGAAAATCTTGAAAATTTTCAACAGGAAAATCTTGAAAATTTTCAACAGGAAAATCTTGAAGTCTTCAATTCGGACAAATCTTCAACAATGAAGCTGAACAAAATCTTGGGAAAATCTTTAGCAGTTCTTTTCTTCATCTTCATCAGAACAATTTTCCAAAGAGTCAAAAAAGGTCTTAATCCATTCTTTCTTTTTGGAAATGTTTGAAGAGCTTGAAGAAGTACCACGGGGAGAAATCTAAAATGAAGCGAGCTTTAGAAGCTTGGGCCATTCCTTTAACACTATTGACAATGGCATCAATTCTTGGACTTTTGTCCCATAATTTGGCTTGAAGCCAATGTCTTTCAATGTTGGTGTCCTTTATGACATAATGCCATCTCAAAAACCATGGAATTCTGTAATTCTTGGCAAAATGAAAAATAGGTGGGAAATTAGAATCAAAGTCTTTATGATTGATATGAGTCTTGAATAAATGGAAGGCATCAACAAGTAGGGGAGGAAGAATATTTGGAATAAGGCCAAATAGTTTCCACCACTGGAGGAACCAGAACGGAAGAGTGCCTTTAAATTTTTTTTATCAAAATTGATGAACTAAAAATTATTAAATTCAGGAGTTTGGAAAAGCATGAATTCAAACCAGGCATTGATATAATTATAATAAGAATAGGGAATATTAGGATTAACAAAAGGTCTCATAGTAGAAGGATGAACTCCCCAATCTTTTTCAGAAATGAATTTGACAAAATATGCAACATTGCCAAGAAGTTTTGGGGAACCAGAAGTTTTGCCAAAAATGGGTTTGAAATGAACAGATTCAGTTTGAATTAATATATTAGTATAATAGGTTAGATTATTTTGAGGATGTTCAGGAATCCAATGGAAATCTAGGGGAAAATAGGAAAGGGCCAACTACCCAGGGGATTTAAAATGAGAATGATTCTTTTCAATGTAAAATAGGTACTGGGAAAAAGGAAGTCTAATGTAAATAGGAGGGTCAACAATAAGGGAGAAGGAAGGAGTAGATTTTGGTTTCAAAGCCTTTGAATCAATCTTTCCTTTTTCTTTTTTACTGGCCATGGTGTCACTGCAAAAATTCACGAGTAAGGAAATCAGGAATTAAATTATTAGAATCTTTAATATATACTATATCGAAATCAAAAGTACTCAAAATTGCTTGCATCGGGCAAAAATCAATTTAGATACAATATTTTCAACATCTTTTTTCAATATGCATTTTGCAGACTTGCAATCGATTCTTAGCAAAAATATTTGATTAAGCAAATCAGATTGAAATTTTGTAATACATAAAACAATAAAAGAATTTCTTTCTTAATAGTACTATAATTAGATTGCGCAGAATTCTAGGATCCATAATGAAATCGAACAATTTGTTCAAGAGATCTTGGTGAAACAAGTTGTTTCAAAATTCCTCCAAAACCAATTTTAGAGGCATCTGTCTTAACAATTTTAAAAGCATCGTCTGAAGGAATACCTAAGCAATGCAAAGTTTTAACATGAACTTTAATCTATTTGACAATGGAAGTATGGGTATCAGTCTAGGGCGGAGAATTGTTCTGTAATCTATCAAACAAAGGCTTACAATATTTTCGTAAATCTTTGTAAAAGTCAGCAATATAATTCAAAGAACCAAGAAATCGTTGGAGTTGGGTTTTGTCAGTAATGACATCAGGAAACTTATCAGCAAACTAGATGGCTCTATCTATCGTGTGTATTTGGCCTTCAGAAATATCAAAACCAAGAAACCTAATCTTGGTTTGAAAAAGTTTAATCTTTTTAGTTGAAACAACAAGACCACTGTGTTTAATAGTATCTAGAAAAGAATTCAGATGTTTCCAATGTTCCTCAATGGATTTGGATAAATAAGAACATCATTAATGTAAACAATGGTGAAATGGGTGAAAGTGTTGAAAATATCATTCATAATATTTTGAAATTCACTAGGAGCATTATTTAATCTAAAAGGCATAACATTCCACTCATAATGACCAAACGGGGTAGTAAAGGCAGTCTTATATCTATCACGGTCATCAATCTAGACTTGCCAAAATCCTGATTTCATGTCAAACTTGAAGAAAACAAAAGCATTACTCAGACGGCTGACTAAGTCCTTCTTGTTGGGAATAGGGTACCTAATCCATTCTAGCACATCATTGAGGGGTTTATAATTAATGACTAATCTAGGGACTCCTCTTTCAATTTTAGCATTCTTCCTAACATAAATAATAATAATAATAATAATAATAAAAAGCAAAAGACCAAGAGGACTTACTTTTTCGAATAATTCATTTTGCAATCAAATTAGCAATTTCTTTTTGATAAAAATCTAAAGCATTCATTTGAATGAGTCTGGCTTTAGTAAGAATCTTTTTTTCAGAAAAATCTTTGACATAAGGTAAAGAAACAATATGCTTCTTTCTATGCCAAAAAGCATTGGGAAGTTCAAAACAAGCAGTGTCAACAATCTTGTTATTAAAAGCAGAAATCTTTGATTGCAACAATTTATCATAAAGTTGTTCAGCAATCTTTTTATATTTAACTTCTTGTTTAAGGAAGTTTAAATGTTTAGTCTTAGCAGAAATTAAATTGAGATTCAATTGATTGACATCAATTTCAAATCTTGAAATAAAATGTGAAAACCCTAAGCAGACTCCAACTAATTGTTTATCGCAATTTATGCGGAATTGAAACAATGAAGCAATAAACAATTCAACAAAATATGTAAAAAAGTGAGCAATAAAGAACACACAGAATTTGGTTACGAAGAGGAAACCATTTAAAGAAACACTCTAAAATGTAAAACCTCTCCAGGGTAGCTAAACCCAGGAAATCAACTAAATCAGTAAAAAGATAAAGGATTACAAGATGTTCATACTCATAAAACCTTTGCTATGACACGATCTTGTATAAGACAAGCAACCCATTCGTCTTCTACCGCAGTAGCCCCTTCCAGAGACAGCTGGCACAATCCTTCTACGTGATTTCCTTTCATCGGAACTCCAGTTGACTTCACTTCAACAGCTGATGAATAATGATGAACATGGAATTAAACACTCCAAGAGAGAGAACTTAAACGCTCAATGTCAAAGCTCTCTTAGCACACAAAGGCGAATTCTAGATTCCGAATTCGTTACCTATACAGATCTGTAGAGATCTATATATAGTACCTAAGGACTCTCAGACCTATTAGAACTCAAATACAAAGGAAACTAATCCTAGACGCAATGGGCCGTCTGGACAGTAAGTAGGCTTGTCCGGACGGGCTACTCAAATAACACGTGGAAACTAAAATTAACACGGGCCGTCTGGACGGAAGCACTGGCCGTCCGGACGGTTCTAGGGCAACTTCGCTTTCATAGGTCTTTTGGCGCGGTGTTTTAGAGGCGTTCGGACGGAATGCGAAGCAGACGTCGAGCGCGACGGAGCCCTCGGGTTTTAATCGAGGCCTTAGCGCATCACGTCCGGGCCGAGAACCGAGTCGTTCGACGGTCCTTGTTCCCATGCAACCTGCTATTCCATGAAGCTGCTTCACGATCCTCCGAAAGATGCGAGAACATAAATAAATGCAATCATAAAGTTTTGATCACCAAAAAATAGCCAACTACTTATTTTAAATAAAATAACTAACAAACTCCCCCTTTGGCATTTCGGTGATAAAACCATAAAACCACATGCAAATGGCATAATCTCCCCAACAAAACATAATAGCCCCAACGGTTAACAGTCAATAGTCAACAGTAACAACAAACATAAAAATAAAATGTCTCCCCCTTAAAACTACGAATACTCCCCCTGAGCAAAATACTACTACTCCCCATTTTTATCACAAAAGTCAAAGGGTTGTCCTCCACAACGACTTCTAATCTCCCTGGCTAAGAAAATCCTTGATGCTCTGTATCTCTCCACAGGTGAGGTCGTGGCTTGTCCATCTCTCCACAGGTGGTGCTTAGCTTGTCCATGTTCTCTCCTAGAGCTTGTACTTGAGAGGATAAACCTGAAATTTTTTCAATCAACATGGGCACACATCTTGAGGAATGGGTGTGGTGCTACTTGAGGATGCTCCTGCAATGTCTGGATTTCTGGCTACAGCTTGTCGCCTAATGTGGCGATCAACTTGTCCGGATGATTTGGCAATGGTCCTCTTATCGAAAGATGCAATGCAGGTGATAACAGGTTCACCTTCTTCTAGTTCAATCCCTAGATGTGCAGAAATGTGAGAAATAAGACCACCAAAGGGAAGAGAAAGATTACCATCTTCGAAAGCTGCAAGCATGAGCCGGATGGCGTGAGAGGCAAAGTCAATGGGCACTTCAGTGGCAAGTGCATATAAGAAGGCAGCCCTATCAACTCCAAAATCAGAATAATGTCCGATAGGCCATAAGTTGCAAAACACAATGCGACTAAAGATCCTCATAGGAGCGGAGAAATCAGCAATGCGTGTGGAGGCATTCTGAACTGGCCAGCAGGGAACACAACCTCCCACAAAGACTTCCATCATAGTATCTTTAGATGGAAATACATCAGGCATATAGGGATATTGTGATTCTTCCACTAAAGGGACACCAGTGACAGCTCGGATGAGATCACCATCCACCGTGAATGCATGAGATCACACATATGTAGTGAAAGAGTGTTGATCAATAGGTTCTATGTTTGCATAAAACTCACGAACCATGCTCACATAAGCCCTGGTTTCATTTAGGATGAGAAACATCCACCCATAGTTGGCAAATATTTGTGGGATGAAACCAAAATCATTTACGAAGTTAGTGCACACCACACTTCGTTCCATCAACACTGTCTTGTCTTTGAACTGGGTATTGTACAGCTTCATCGTTCCTTTAGTTTTGAACCGGTCATTGTATGGTAGTTGTACCCTTGTACGCTTCCTTGAAGACTCAGCCATGGTACCTACACCACTTGTAACACCAAGTTAGTATGTAAAGATACAAATGTGTAGCATAGTGTAGAAAAAAAATGATAACAAGTATTATCATATAAGGCAAACTTGTGAAAATATAGCATGGCATAATCCAGTGAGAAACAGGCTATCATTTTTCACAGCCACCACCTAAACATCAGAGCATTAAACAAGAGCAATCCAAGAGATGAATCAAAGCAAATGGCTCAAGAAAGCCGTTGAAGCATTTTAACAAACACATGGTGTGCATTGAAATTTTGACAAGAAAGATAAATTCACACAAGATGAAACCTCATGCTTAAATACATACAAACAACCCAAAATTGCACAACCATATGATCATCAAGCACAGTAATCAAAGAAAACAGAAAGAGAATAAGAGGAAGAGAGAAGAAAAAATTCCAATCCAACTTTCAAAACCTAAGAAATAATCTCCTAAGCAACATGGAATGAAATAAGATAGAAGATTAGAAATCATACCATAGGTTGAAGAGATTGAAAAATGCTTTGAAAACAAATAGGCATGAAACAAGGAGAAAAAAATTGAGAGAAGAAAGAAACTGGCTGCCAAGAATGAAGCGATGAGAGAAAAAAATGGTTCTCGAGAAATAAAACTGGCAGTTCCGTCCGGACAGTAATTCACACCGTCGGACGGTACAATTTTTTTTTTTTTTAAATCAAACAGTTAACTTCTCCCCCTGAAACTTTAATTTTGATCAATTGTACATAGCTCATGTAGGACCAACTCAAACAGTAAGTACATCAAGACAATAACAAGAACTATTTGAGCATGTAAAAAACATTTGAGCTCCCATGCACAAAAAACATGAAACAGAATAATTAAAAAAAATTAGTTAAACAATGGGACATAGGTTAACCATTCTGGAGGGTGAAGTGTGTGAAAGTCAAATTCAAAGTCAAAACACAATGTAAAAAGAATTTGGGCACGCTACATATTATGACAGAAAAGACACATAATTAAAGGCAAACCGTATGATACTAGGGCCTATGATTCCTTATCCAAAACACTTCCTGAAATTGGCACAATTAGCCAAGAATCCTTTTGCAACCGTCTTTTTCCGCAATGATTTGGTTACTGACTGTTTCTATAGGGATTCATTCAACAATCATGACATTGAACAGTTGATCAGATGTGCTCTTTTAGAGCTCCTTTTTTTTTATATATTGATTTGATCAAGGAAAGCAAGAGTTTTTAGGATCTAGGTTCAACTAGCGAATTGGTCAATTTTAACTAAGTCTTAAAATATGCATCACATGCAATGTGACCGTGAATCCTTTTCACAATTCTCAACTAAAAATGACTCATAATTGTGCACGACCAGCATATGAACAACCAAATCCCACATGAAAAACTAAACTCATTACATTCATTTCAGACATGCAATAGTAAGAGCTCAAAAAGCAAACTGTATGCAAAAAGAGATCAGTTAGCATCTTACATGACCCAATGTGAATTTGAACGTTCATGAAATTGAGCACAAGAAACCATAAGAGAACATTCAAAGAAGGAAAAAAATAACCAAAAAAATTTAGCCAAAAATAAAGAAAAGCATATATTTTTTTTTAATTAAAAAAATAAAAAGCACAGAAAAAAAATGCAATAAAAGAAAAGAAATAACGAGAACAAAACAAAAGAAAGGCCAACATGCACTAGGATATTCAGAATAAAGCAAGATAACCAATCCTAGACATGTGGGTGACTCACCTAACACAAGGTGATATCACCCCCACTCCCCCTCAAGGGGTGAATGGTAGTATCCTTCTTAACCCAAACTTTCTTCATTTTGGGAACAGAAGTGCGACTCTTATCCAAGTCATTTAACTAAGTGATAACACCCCTCACCATGTTGAATAATTTATCATAGCTATTTCTAGAACGAAAATAGCCTCTTTTTGACTCATGATTATTCAACTGAAAATATTTTGGGCGAATATGCCCAATCTTACCACAATGATGACACGTAGGAATGAACCTTTGAGTAGGTTGGTTCCTTGGCATATGAGCACATCTCGGTGTAGAACGAGACATATAAGAATCAGTTAGAATTCCCTTACCTTTCTTACCTCTTGAAACTGGATGAAGCATTTCCTTCTTCTTAGCCAAGTTTTCTTCTTTACAAACAGGTTTCACAAAAATCAACTTTGAAGGAGAAACAACATTATTAGAAGAAACAACAGATTTATCAAAACCCAATCCAGTTCTATTAAATGAATGTTTCTGATTATGCAACATGTGATTAAGCTCCTCATTAGAGAATGTGTTCAGATGATTTCTTGAATCATTAAAATCACTCTCTAAGGATTTCACTTTGGCAATCAAACTGTCATTTTTAGATTTCAAGGTATCATGAATAGCATGTGAATCATTTAAGGTACTAGACAGTTTATCCTTTTCAAGATTAACTTCTTTAAGTTTCTGCAAGGTTTGCTTATTCAACTTCTTCAAATTATTGTATTCCAAAAATAGAGCATTATAAGCATTTTGTAGATCACCTTCCTCTTCTGATTCATTTTCACAAATACCATAATCAGGCCCGGCTCAAGGGCTAGGCAACTGAGGCAGTTGCCTAGAGCCCCCAAGTGATAAGGCCTAAATTTTTTTTTAATAAGGCCCCAATTTTTTTTTAAATAAGGCCCTAAATTTTTTTTTATAAGGCCCAAAATAATTTTTAATTTTATTTTAACTTAAGGCCTAATTTTTTATTTATTTTTTAAATAAAGCCCAAATCTTTTTTCCATAAAAACTTAAGGTGTCTAAAATAAGGCCCCAATATAATAAGTTCATAGTAAAATAAGACCAATTATCCAAAAAAACAAATAGTAAGCTTTTTTTTTGGTGGTCTTTTTCCCTCACACTAATCTAAAAAAAGTAAAGAGTCATTCTCTCTCTCTCCTCTGTCTGAGTGTTGGCAAAGTCAATTTCTCTCATTTGAGCTCTCTCTCTCTTTCTCTCCTACCTCTTCTTCCTTTTTTCTCTTCTTTTCTCCTCTCCGATACAAAATGCTTAGAAGTCAGAATCCAATCTCCACCGTTGACATTGAAGATTCATTTATCATTAACATCCATGCTAATTTTAGCTCAATTAGACCAAAAATGCTCATCGATCGGATGTGTTTTGTTTGGTGAGTTTTGACAATTTTGGCTCAATTCCTGCCGATTTCTGACAATTTTTTTGGTGAGTTTGTTTGAAACCAAGAACCCTAAACATACACCCACAAGATACATTAATATAGATTTATTACTGTAAGAATTAAAAGTTACAATAAGATACATTGAAAACTCTAAATATAATAATATTAAAAAAATATTATTTAATTAATTTTTTTAATTAATATTTAAATATTTTAAAAAATAAGGCCTCGCTTAGAAGTTTCGCCTAAGGCCCCGAAAAGCATTGAGCCGGCCCTGACCATAATCACTATCTAGAGAGTTACACTCACTAGCCTCATGCTCACTCTCATAAGAGACCCCAAAAGCTACATAATTAGCAACATTTTCAACTTTTTCTTCATTGTCTGACTCATCACTTTGAGTCACATTAAAAGCCCTACCTTTTGAGTTTCTCAAATTTCCACAATTTGCCCAGATGTGTCCAATACCCCCACATTCATGACACTTAGGACCACTAGGAAATTTATCCTTCGATCAATATTCCTATCTTGGAGGTTATCTCTACCATCATGCCTAGAATTTTCAGGATTTCTTGAATTTCTACCCTTAAAATTTCCATTTTTTGGTTTGAAGAATTTTTGAAATTTCCTAACTATCATGGCAATTTCCTCCTCATCTCCTGAATCCTCATCTGTTGAACCTCCAGATTTCTTCTTACCAGCAGTTTTGGTCTTAAGAGCAATATTTTTTGAGTTCTTTGGTTGAGGCAACAAGAGCTCAAAAGTTTGAATTGACCCTACAAGTTTCTCTACTCTCATAGTATCCAAGTCATTTCTCTGGTTTATGGCAGCAATTTGGGGCAAGAACCTAGTAGGTAAGGATCTCAAAATTTTCTTGATTATTTTTGCATCAGACATTTTCTTTCCAAGATTTATAGTATTGTTTCTAATACTCGAGCTTAGAATAGAATTCATCAAAAGTCTCATCCTCTTGCATCCTAATCTCTTCAAACTTTGAGACTAACATCTGAAGTTTTGAAACTCTAACAACCTCAGTTCCTTCATGAGTTATTTCTAAGGTTTCCCATGCTTCTTTAGCTATTACACATCGAGAAATTCTTGAGAATTCTTCCATGGAGACAGCTGTGAAGATGGAATGTAATGCTTTGTCATTTGCAGAGGAGGCACGATTTTCAACAGTTGTCCATTCAGCCATTGTTTTATCCAGAATAGACCATCTAGATTCAACAATATGACAAACATCCACAAATTTAAGATATGCCCTCATGCGAATTTTTCAAAGCGTATAGTTTGATCCGTCAAAGACAGGAAGAGAATTAGGTGCAACAGTATAAGACATTTTGAGACGGAGTCTAGGATCACACTCAAGAAATTAATCCCTACAGAGTGAACCCGCTCTGATACCAATTGAAAAACCCTAAGCAGACTCCAACTAATTGTTTATCACAATTTATACAGAATTGAAACAATGAAGCAATAAACAATTCAACAAAATATGTAAAGCAGTAAGCAATAAAGAACACACAGAATTTGGTTACGAAGAGGAAACCATTTAGAGAAACACTCTCTAAAATATAAAACCTCTCCGGGACAGCCAAACCCAGGAAATCAACTAAATCAGTAAAAAGATAAAGGATTACAAGATGTTCATACTCACAAAACCTTTGCTATGACACGATCTTGTATAAGACAAGCGACCCACTCATCTTCTACCGCAGTAGCCCTTTCCAGAGACAGCTGACACAATCCTTCTATGTGATTTCCTTTCACCGAAATTCCGGTTGACTTCACTTCAACAGCCGACGAATAATGATGAACATAGAATTAAACACTCTAAGAGAGAGAACTTAAACACTTAATATCAAAGCTCTCATGGCACACAAAGGCAAATTCTAGATCCCGAATTCGTTACCTATACAGATCTGTAGAGATCTATATATAGTACCTAAGAACTCTTAGACCTATTAGAACTCAAATACAAAGGAAACTAATCCTAGACGACAACGGGCCGTCCGGACAGTAAGTAGGCTTGTCCGGACGGGCTACTCAAATAACACGTGGAGACTAAAATTAACACGGGCCGTCCGGACAGAAGCACTGGCCGGCCGGATTGTTCTAGGGCAACATCCCTTTCACAGGTCTTTTGGCGCGGCGCGTTCGGACGGAATGCGAACGGACAGCGAACGGGCTGCGAACGGAACCCTCAGGTTTTAGTACTGGAGGCCTTAGCTGCTTCATGTCTGGACGGGAGCACAGGCCGTCCGGACATCCTTGTTCCCATGCAACCTGCTATTCCATGAAGCTGCCTCACGATCCTCCGAGAGATGCGAGAACATAAATAAATGCAATTACAAAGTTTTGATCACCGAAAAATAGCCAACTACTTATTTTAAATAAAATAACTAACAAAATGAAATTTAACTGGGATACCCATTTTAACTATGGACACTCCATTTTCCTCAGCTATAAATGGATAAAGCATAAAAATAAAAGGAATTTCAAGAATCACTTTATCAGTCATATCTTTAACAAGAACAGAAGGAATGTGAAAACAAACATTATTCTGGCAAACATGGACATTATTTAATTCATATTTTATTTGCAATTTGCTTCCACTAGCAGAATTCAATTTTTCAGTGGATTTTTCAAAATATTTACTAGGAATAAGTCCTTCTTGAATACAATTAAAATCAGCACTAGAATCAATCAAACAATAACATCAAAAGCATAATCTTGAGCAACAACAATATGAACTTTAGCATACCGTTCATGAGAAACAACTTTGTTAATTAAACTGATAATCTTGACATTATTGGAAATCAAATTATTGCTAGATTCTCCTTCATAAAAATGCTCAAATTTGTTATCTTCATTATCAGAATTATGTTCTTGAAAGCAATTTTTAAGTTTTGAAATTAAAAATTCTTGTTCCAAGTTTTTATTATCAATTTTTAAATTATGCAAATCTTTCTTTAAGTCAACAATGTCTTTCTTGATATTACTAATCTCATACTACAAATTTGAGATAGTAACAACTTTGGATTTTTGTTTGGAAAATCTTTCCAAAGTTTCATCAAGAGATCTTGGACTTAGAAGGTTTGTTAGCATCTTTAATCATTATTTTCTTGAGTTTTTAAGGTATTCTTACTTTAACTCAGGATTTTCAATTTTTGGAATTAGGGTTATTAACAAATCTTCTTGTTTTTCAGCTTTAGTTAAAACATTGCAAGACTTTGTTTTGTTGCAGCAAGAATCAAAACATCCAATTTTAACATCTTAAAAAAATTCACTTGCTGAATGATAATCAGAATCATCGGAAGTTAAAAAATCTTCTTTAGAAGAAAAATCAGAGAAATCATTATTTTGCAAAATTCTAAAAATATTTTCTTTTTCACTTTCTTCAATATTTAAAGCATTAATTTCTTATTTAATTTTTTTGGGAAGTTTTGGACACTTATCAGCAAGTTGTCCTGATTCTCCACAATTAAAACATTTTCCTTTTGAAAAATATTTTTCAAATTTAGAATCTTTTGTTTTGGGTTTTTTAGAAAAATTCTTTGAAGGCTTATTAAATTTTCTTTTCTTGTAACTATTGTAATATGGAGCAGATTTCTTTCTGAAAACTTTATTAGACTTTTTCCTATTTTTCCTAAATGGAGCAATAAGAGGCAATCCAAATTGTTCACAGAAATTACTCATTTCATATTTAGCCTTCTTAGCATTTTTTTAATTGTTGTTTAATCATTTTCTGATGAATACACATTTTAATATCAAGTTTTTTTATAGTGGAAAACAAATCACCATAAGCGAGGTTTTCATAGTCAATTAAGAGCATGTTTGGCTCTGCGGTTGCAGAGCCAAAACGTGCTTTTGAAGCTTAAGAAGCCCGTTTCAAAAAAAAAAAGGATGTTTGGTAAAAAAATGCAGTAACCGATGCTCTAAGCGCTCAAAATCACGTTTAGGCGAAGCTCGAAAATGAGGCTTTTGTGAAACGGACTTTTGGAGAGAAAGGCGTGCCGCAATATGCTCTTAATAAAAAATATGAACAAGACAAAAATACCCATATCAATTTCAACAAATAACAATCATACCCATATATAAACATCACATTGAACCAAAATATCATTCTACCGTAGTTGAGAGCCGCTGAGAGAGAGATCAAAGCGAAGTTCATCTCGTTCGGTGAGTTCCTTTGATATTTGATTATTTTCATCTCTTTTGTTCGGATCTTGAGAAAGAGTATTAAAAAAATAAAGAGAATAAAAAATATAGAGGATGAAACGCAAAGAAAGAGTACTATAAAAATAATAGGAAGAATGGTAATAGAAAAAAAATAAGAAGAGAGAAAACCGAGAAAACACCATGGAAAAGAGTTAGAAGAAGAAACAAAAAAAGGGATGGAGGGAAAAGAAAGGCGATACACGGTAATGTCAATTGTTTGGGGTAATAATTATTTTTGAACGGAGAGAAAACGTGTGGTGGTGTAGGAGTGAAAGGCTGGCTTTGGGCAGTGGGTTTTAGCAAAGGCGTGGTGCGTGTAGGGGGTAGGCTAGTCTTGGGCAGTGGGTTGGTTATAGCAGAGCTTCACGTGGGATTGGCGGTCTTGGGCAGGTTATATTTTTTCCTTCAATATTTTTTATTTTATTATATTTTTTTTCTAGAATGAACGTATGGATATTCAGGTCAACTTGCACATATGCACATTACACTTGTATGAAAATCATGCATGCAACATGTTTGAATCCATAGGCAATTAAATGTTTACAGAATTTCTTAAAACTAGCATTAATAATATATTGAGAAGCGGGGCATCATACCTGTAGGACTAAACTGAAATCTTATGAAATTTTTTTATTTGTTTCAAGAATGAGCGTGTGGTGTGTAGCTTAAAATCTTGACTCATACACTATTTTTGTTTTAACTGTAGATTTTTATACTATTATTGACTCTTTCTTATCTATATTTTTTTTACTTGAGTTCTCCAAAAAGTAATATTAGTTAATAATACTATTTGCTTGTTTTGAGATAATATTGTTTATTGTTGCCATTTTGTTTGTGAACATGTATGTTTTTCATGAAATTTTTATATATTTTATTTTATCAAAGCCAGCACTTTAAACAAATTATTAATTTTTAATAGTGTTTAACATACTTTTTCATTTATAATTTTATCAGCTTATTTATTGTTTGACAAACATGAGTAAAAAAGTCAAAACAACGTTCTTTCTTTGCTACAGACTCGGATAAAGAAAGTAGTTTGATGAAAAATGCTAGAAGATTATCTTGACATATGTATTCTGAGATTCATCCGGTAATCGCCAGAACACATTTCAATAAGACAGATGGAAAATGTGATAAATAAATTTAATGAAAAAACTGGAAAACAATATTGTTATAAACAACTAAAGAACAAGTGGGATAGTTTGAAAAAAGAGTGGAACATTTGGAAGAGATTGATAGGCAAGGAAACTGGCCTTGGATGGGATCCAGTGAAAAAGACAATTGATGCGCCCGATGATTGGTGGGAAAAAAAATTGCAGGTATTATATTTTTACTTATTTGTTTTTGTTTAAGTGGTTTATAAAATGTCTATTATTGATTTTTACATATAACTAATTACAGGAAGTTCCAGAAGCAACCAAGTTTCGCACAACAGGTTTGGCTTATGCTATAAAGGTGGAAATATTGTTTAGAGATATAACTGCCACCGGAGAAGGATCTTGGGCACCATCTATAGGGTTGGTTCCTAATGATATTAATGCCATAAATGGTGTAGATGTCAACTTTGATGAAGATGTCAATGTTCTAGAAGGTGAAGATGTTTTGGACGATGAACCAAATCTCAATACATATGGCATTGATGATATTCCTGCTGATTTAGATACGCGGGATAAAGGAAATAAGAAGTTTGGTCTTACGGTTCAATGCAAGAAAAGAAAGAAAGGAGTTCAAATCGTTAGTCAACATTTGAGTCGTATTTGTGATGTAATAGAAAGTAAGAATACAATGACATCTAAGAGTTACGATAAACCTGGATGTAGTATTGAAGAGGTTATGGATGTTGTTCGGGGGATTGCTGAAAGCGAAAATGACATTGACATTCTTAAGTTTGCAACAGAAGTATTTCTTAAGAGATCGCATAGAGAGATGTTTGTGACTATTAAAGAGCCATGGTTGCAGATTGACTTTATCAAGCGAATGAAAAATAGAGATATTAACCGTCGTAACATGGAATAATGTTGTTATTCTTTAATGTTGTGTTTTGTTATGAACTATTTAAAAAGTTTTAAGAATCTATTTGAATGTTATTTTTTTATATGTGTTGATTTGTGTACTAAGGTGAATATATTATAATATTTCATAACTACGTAGATATCTCTTTTTCTTATTTTTATGGATTCTTATATATTTGTTTTGTGTTTATTTCTTTATTTGTTTTCCTTACAGACATGGACAATAGTGATTATAGCAGTACTCAAGATGATACAAGTGATAGTGATTATGGTGAAGGAAAATGAAAATGAAAATAGCTATGCAGCAGAGAATTTGTTGAGAACTATTATATGCCATATATCGCAAAGGAACCTTGTAGGACATCTTCTCAAACAGGTTATAAATGGGTTATGGAGATTTTACAAGGTAATCCTGATAGGTGCAAACAAAATTTTAGAATGGAAATACACGTATTCCTTTACTTGTGTAAAGAGTTGAAGGAAAGATATAATTTAAGAGGTACTAGGAAATTAACTGTTGAAGAGTTGGTGGCTATGTTTTTGAATACTTTAGGCCATGGGTTTGGGAATAGAATAGTACAAGAAAGGTTTCAACATTCAGGAGAAACAGTTAGTAGACATTTTACTCGTGTTTTAATGGCTGTTTCAAGAATGGCGATTGACATTATTAATCCTATTGATAGGGAGTTTAGGGATGTTCCAAACAAAATTCGTGATGATGAGCGGTATTGGCCATACTTCAAAGATTGTATTGGAGCCATTGATGGAACCCATGTACCAGTTAAAATTTCCCCATCTAAACAAATACCATATATTGGTCGAAAAGGAACTCCTACTCAGAATGTTATGGCTGTTTGTGATTTTCGTATGTGTTTCACCTTTGTTTGGGCTGGATGGGAAGGTACTGCACATGATACACGTATTTTTTTAGAAGCTATTCGAAAGGAAGAATTGCGATTTCCACATCCTCCTAGAGGTTTGTATTTAATAAAAATAACAATGATCAATTATACATTAAAAAATATATATTTCAATATTTTTTATGAGCGTTATTCTCATATTTATTACAGGAAAGTATTACTTGGTAGACGCAGGATATCCTCACATGAAGGGATACATGGGGCCATACAAAGGGGAGCGGTATCATTTACCAGACTTTCGTCGTGGAAGCCAACCGAGGGGTATGCATGAAATTTTTAATCATGCACATTCCTCACTTAGATGCACTATTGAAAGAACATTTGGAGTTTGGAAAAATAAGTGGAAGTTATTGCATTGCATGTCGAATTTTCCTTATGATAAACAAGTGAAAATTGTGGTGGCATCTATGGCTCTTCATAACTTCATTAGGAAGCATGCAATAAAGGATGCTGAGTTCCAACCATATGATGATGATGCAGATTTACTACCTCACGATATAGCGATAACGAAGCACAAGATGAGTCAAGCATACAACAATCGATACATCAAATGAAAATTCTATGAACATTGAGCGTGATCATATTGCTAATCTACTTATGACCCGTTAATGTTTTCTTTTTTATGTTCTTTTTGTTTTTGTTATAAACAATTTAAAATGTTTTAAGGATCTTCTTGAATATTATTCTTTTTTATGTGTTAAATACTATGAAGTGTTGTAGTGTTCAAAATTGTGTTAAATATTTTAAAAAGGGACATAAAAAAAATGATTGACATCACTTTTATTACATATAAGTACAAAAAATGAAAATATTGACGTTTTGTTATATAAAACATTACAAAATAATTTGTACTTGTAAAAGCTAACATTAACCATTTTTATATAAAAATGTTGGTATAAAATGGAAAAAATGTGAAAAAAAAAAATCATTACCAACCTTAGGCCTTTATTGTCATTACCAATATGTAATGATTTCGTAAATGACATATATTTGGTGTAACGTAATGATTTTTTTTCTCACTATACTAAAAAATTAATTACATGTCCTTATATGTCATTTTTGCAACTAAAAGCTCTTTTTTAGTTTTGTTACCAAACATCAGTAACACATTAAAAAAGCACTTAAGATATGCAGTTACCAAACATGTCATGGCTTTTCAAAAACAGAACTTTTGACAAAAGCTTATAGGCAAAAGCTCTATAACCAAAAGCTCTATTTTCAACCGCAATCCCAAACAAGCTCTAAACCAGTATTAGTGTTGATCAATTCATCTTTAACTTTGTGAGCAAATAATGAAGGTAATCCATCAATAAATTTTTCTTTCCAATAAGGTTTTTGACTATTAGACCTAACCATAACACGAAAAAGAAAAACATTTTGGTACCATCTATAATCAAACATAGTAGGATACCAAAGATTATTCAAATAATCAGAAATTCGAGAAGTAAATTTAATGATAATATAAATCAAAGTATTAACACGATCAGGTTCACCTCTACCAAGTTTTTCATCAAAAATGGGAAAGCCATCTTTGTTTTTCTTGACAGCTTTTCTAATTTCTTCTTTGGAATCTTTAGTGAGATGTTTGTCCCACCAATTTCAAAGAATTCCAGAAAATTCAGTAGCTAGCAAATCGTAATTTCAAATTGGCTTAAATTTTGATTGGTGTCATAGGCATTAGCAATCATAGACATATGATTCATTTTATTCATCAACTCTTGTTCAGACAAACCATCAATATTCCATTCATACAGTTTGTCAGAGGCAACAGAAAATTGGGACTGAAGAAATCTTTCTTAAAATTGTAAATCAGGAGGAGTGGGTCTAGAATACCAATTTTTTGCAAAATTGATAGGCTTATATTTGTCAAAAAGTCTTTGAAGTTTTGGTTCTAGATTAATTTTCCAAAATTTTCTTCAAGAATTTTAATGTCTGAACTAGTGGAATTATGAGAGGATATGGAATCTGTATTAGAAAAATCACTAGTTTTCTTCTGATGAATTACAAAAGTACTAGCCTGGTTAATTTTTAATTCAGAAAGCATTTTTTCAATTTTCTCAATATTTTTCTGGGAATTGGTTTTTAAACCTAGAGACTTCCGTTTCTTAGGAAGAGAAATCAAAGGTTTTTCAACTTTGGAGCAAACGGGGGAAATGATTTTTTCTTCAATACGATCTAATTGCTGTCCAATCATATGCAAAGATTGGTTAACACAATTGTTTTGTTCAATAATTTTCCTATTTTCAGGAGGAACATCATTGGTTGATTTGAACGAAGAACCTTTGACAGTGACTCCATTACAATTCAATGAGAATATTTTTAAGAAGAAGATGAGAAGACTTAACAACTGTCTTATCTTCTTTAACAAAATTATTTTGGCAATATTTAGAACATTGTCAGAAGGGAAATGTTTTTTTAAGAAAATCAAAAAACAAAATATGTTTTTGAGACTCAATAATTTTTTATGTCCATTGGACTTTAATGAGGTCTCTTTCGCTTTTTGAAAATCTGGCACAATAAACATGCTTTAAATCTCTATTCTTTTTTGAAGAAAAATCTTTTTGTAACACTGGCCAATCAATTTGTGAGAAAAAATAAATTATATTGAAAAGAAGCTGATCAGGCTATCAAACAAGCAATCTTATTTTTTTAAAAATAAAAAATAAAAATTAAACATCCTTTTTAAAAACCTCACCACCAAACAAAGGCTTCCTAAACAGATTATTTATTAAAAAACCAGACAGATTGATCTAATTTTGTCTCAATATCTTTCCATATATAGTAAAATGGCTTTAAAAAAAATAAAAAATAAAAAATAAAATAAAACGAAAGAATCCATTTAATTACAGCCTATCTAGAAGTCAAGGCGGCGTCAGCTCCACGGTCGTTGGATTACCAGGGAAGACCCAAAAACCAGAGGCCAAAACCTAATGGCGCCCACAGTACCTCTTATCAAAATTCAAAACCGCCCTATCATTCCACAATACCGGGAGTGGATGAACGCCGGCGGCGTTCTCACGCGCCCCCTTGTATCTTCAATTTTTTATTTATTTATTTATTTTTAATTTGGTTTGTTCAAGAAAAATTACTGCATTCAAAATTCTAAGAAACTCTAGTTGTAATTTTAAAATTTAATCATTTTTTTTTACATGTCCATATAAGAGGAGTGAGAAAGATTCATATTAGTGACCTCAACTTCATCAAACGTGTCTCAGCCAATTAATTTTAACTCTTAGAGACAATCAAGTATATGTTTTAAATTTGATCATGTCATTATTTATTACATATGATATGCAATGAATTAAAATATATATATATATTAAGAAAAAAAAAAAGAGGACATGTTTTTGTTACATGTGCAAGAAAGAGAGGCTTTGCTTCTCTCTAGAATTCCTCTCTTTTCTTTTGGTGTCTTATTATAGGTTTCACTTATCTTCATTTTTGGTAGATTACTTTAAATCTAATTTATAGATCTAGACTTTTCAATCTTTTAGATCTTATCGTTTTTTTCGGGTATAGCATGTCTTTCAAAGGGATGTCTACTATGATGTGCTCTTCCGTTGTTGTTTGTGTGATTTTTGTTTTTTGTTTTTAATTTTGTTTGTCCTAACCTTCGGGTTGAGGTTGAATTTTGTTGTCTTGACCTTTGGGTTGAGAATAAAATAGGTTAAATACTTAATTAGTCTTGTTTGAAACTTTATTTTTCTCCTAGTTTGAAAAAATATTAATTCTTGTGGTTAAAATGATCAAGTTAGACATCTATTGTTATATTGATTAACGATTGACATATGACTAATTAGAAGTTGACACGATTAATTAATTAATTTTTTGAAAAAAAATAAAAATATTTTTTTCAAAATGAAAAAAAGAAAAAAAGAGCCACCCCAGATTTTCTTTCTTTTTTTTCTTTTTTTTTTCGAAAAAGATATTTTTTTAAAATTTTTTTAAAAAATAAAAATAATAATAATTAATTGGCCACGTGTCAACTTCTAATTGGTCCACATGTCAATCCGTTACCAACTAACGTCAATGATTTACACTTTCTAATATTTTTAAAACCATGACCAATTTAATACTTTCCAAACCCTGGGAAAAAATAAAGCAAACCCCAACTAATTCAAGTATTTAACCCTAAAATAAATCAATATGGAGGCTTAACTCTTACCGTGGGATTTTTAGTTTCTATTTGTTTTATATTTGTGCTACCTATTTCTTAGATATAGTCTGCACGAAATAAATATATTGGAAAATGGATTAGTGAAAACTTTAAGTCATTTTTAAAACTTTGTAACCTTTGTAGCTTTTGTTGTATATTCTATAATGTAAAAGCTTTATTTCATTAAATTTCATCGATAAAAGTTTCATATTCTTCAAAAAATAAATAAAAAATATTGTAAATTCTGAATTTTAACATATCAAAATCGGACATATTTAATTTAAAAATAATTATTATTTAAAAAAAAAAAAAAAACAAGAAAAGGATAAAGAATTTTCTTTCATTTGTTTGACGTGGGTTGAGGAACGTGAAGGGAGATGTACATGTGGCGACTCGTCAGCATTCTGAGCACTGCATGCGTTGCAACGTGTCGCTTGCGTGCTGTTTCTACTTTCGGACGCATTTGCATGCCTTCCTCTTCTCACTATAATTACTATTGTACCAACCGTCTTCTTAACGCGAACGGACTATTTTAACCTCTGTTTTTTTTTTTTTAAAAAAAAATTCAAACTAATAACCTTTATTTTATTGAACGTGATTTTAACAATTAAGTTGCTCCTTAATTCTTATATCACTAAAAAAAAAAAAAAAGAGGAAGTTACTTCTTATATATTTAACCTCTGTTACTACAACGCTATTTGCAAACAAATTTCAGCCTAAATTTTGTTTTTAAGTCAACATATTTATAACAAGAGATTTTTGTTTAACAATATCCAATGATTAAGATGTCTTATAATTATTAAATTCAAACATTTAAAAATAATAAAATTGCAGGAGATCCTAATCTCAAATTGTACGGATAATATGAAAGAATTAAAAAATAATTAAATAATTAAATATATTATTTTTTATCAACTTAATCCTTTAATATAAGTGTTGATTTAATATGATATAAAAAATTACTAAAGATTTTAAAATCTGAGACATTTTTCTAGACAAGCAGGTAAACCAACTATATATACTATTTCAGTAGATTCATTTTAATAAATTCACTATACATTTTCCTTACGTCATTCATTGCGATTAGAAACCCAGTAACTGGTGCTGATCATGACCAACTGCACGAGAAAATCAGCAAACCACAAAATTATAAAACTAACTTATAATGGGTCTATTATTATTTTCAAACCTAATAATTAATTTTATGACTCTTAAGAATTCTACGACTGATCTGGGTCCTTATACAACCTAAAGTTCAACAAGTTTATATACTATTGTTGTGGTGTGTGTATTTTTTTTTTTTTTAATAAACAATACATATAACGAATAAAACTAAAAAGTATTTAAAATTATTCTTATTTTTTAGCATTAAAAAATACAGTTACAATCGAGAAATATTATACACTTTTCCACCTTTACAACTTTTTTTTTTTTTTTGACATGCAAGGAGAGGAAATGGAAAAATAGATTTAATATAATGACATTTATTTTATGAAGCGTGATCTCTAATAAATTGAGTTACCTCTTGTAAACCATACTTTCACATTTTTAAGTGTACATTTTTTAACATGATAATTACCATTAAATTTTGAATTTTAAGTGATAATCTTTATTACCGTGTCAAAAAAGTGCACTTAAAAATATAAAAATAAAAGATATGATATAACTACAATATAAGACCAACAAATACTTAACTTCTCTCTTGCATGTAATTTTTTTAAAATAAAAAAATAAAATTGAAAATTGAAACATTCAATATTTTTTTTAAAAAAAAAATGACACGTAGAAGAAGAATTGGGTATTTATTGATTTTATGTTATGACTTTATTATTATTCTAAAAATAAAGTGAAAATGTATAGTATTTCTCTTAGCAATATTATATGAAGTATTTTTATTTTTTTATATTTTATATTTTATTAATGTTTCACAACGTCACTTGTAAAATGCACTCACAATATATTTATGAGAGAGATGGCGATTTAGCAACATGTGAACGTAAACCGACAAAGCAATGCCACGAGGGCAACGCAAGACTTTTCCGAAAAACCAGACTACCGTTTTCTCGGAAACAACTGCGGCCCCCATTACAAACCCACGTCCTCTGCTTGCTTACAAAAATGCCTCCACATCACCCGCCATTCTCCCTGAAATCCCACACAATTTCTTCACTTTCCTCTATTTGCTCGCATTTTCTCACCCATTTCTCGCTTACCAAACAAGACGCACAATCATGCGGATGAGTTGTAATGGCTGCCGAGTCCTCCGCAAAGGCTGCGGCGACAGCTGCACCATCAGACCCTGCCTTCAGTGGATCAAAACCGCCCAATCCCAATCCAACGCCACCGTATTCCTCGCCAAGTTCTATGGTCGCGCTGGCCTCGTTAACCTCATCAATGCCGGCCCCCAACATCTACGTCCTGGTAATCCATCTTTTTTCAATTTTTCAATTTTCCAATCCAAATTGGTTGCTGAAAACATGCTATTCGTTATTGTTCGGAGTTAATTAATTGTTGTTTTTTTGGGTACAGAAATATTTAAATCCTTGCTATACGAAGCTTGCGGGCGAATAGTGAATCCGATTTACGGGTCAGCCGGGTTGATTTGGTCCGGAAGCTGGCATCTCTGCCAAGCCGCCGTGGAGGCGGTTCTCAGAGGCGCGCCGATCATGCAGATTTCTTCTGAGTCCGCAGTCAGCAGCTTGAGCCCACCGCTTAAAGCCTGCGATATACGCCACGTGTCGAAGAGGGAGAAAGCGACTCCTTCCGATCAGCTTCACAAGGTTAAGAAGTCTCGGACCCGGCTCAAGAGCTCTGCTGCGAAGCCGAAAGTGGAGTATAGTGCTTTGGAATTTGCGATTGTGACCGGCTCATCGGGAAATGAAGACGAGTCCGGTGGATCGGTGAGTCACGAGTTGGGGGCGAGTCAGAATCCGAGTGGCGGAGGTGATAACGGAGAGGCTGACTGCGTTTCGGCTGAGACTGTGGAGGCTACGCTGGCGAAGCCGGACGAGCGAGGCGATAGTAGCGACGTGGACTTGGACCTGAGTTTGGGCTTCGGCCACTGAGATCGAGTAAAGGATGGGGAACAGCTGGACGGTGTCGATGATGACACGTGTAAGATGGAAGTGGGGATCCGGAGCGGCTCAGCCCTCGTGTAAAATGAACGTGGCCGTGGCGGCTCTCTCTTTATATATATATATTGGTCGGGCATTGTTTAGATCAGACGGTGATTACAACCAATTTTCCGTATGTAATACCTGTTTTTTTTTTAATTTTTTTTTCGAAGTTAATTGTATATTGTATGTAATAGAATCAATAGATGATGTGAACGAAAGATAGCGATACAATTTGGTTTCTCTCTTTTGCCTTTGTATTCTCACTTCACGTGTAACTTCTATCACTTCTGACGAGGTCCGTTTGATTACACACATGGGTACGTACGTATATATATAGCTCCATTGCCAATTTGAAAAGCTAAATTGGCAAAGCTAACTTCTCATAAAATAAATTCTGTAATGAAACAAATTAGGTTTTTACGGGGAGCTTGAACGTCTTGACAATTACAAGCACGTAGTTTGTTGTTTTATTTTTTATTATTTTGACATGTCCATACAAGAGGGAGAAGGGAATTCGAGTTAGTCACTTCCGCTTTATTACACGTGGTCTCAACCGATTGATCTACCTCTTGACGACAAACATGTAATTTGTTAGTAAACTTTCATGAATTTTTTTAATTGCCATATTACATTTGCATTATTTTATAAAGACTATTGTAGTTTATTCTAAGAAAATAATTATTATAAAATAATGCCTATAATTAAGAGATTGCAATGATATTTAATCATTATGATTATGAAAAATAATAGGAGATCAACCATTAATGTAATACTCTGATTAAAATAATAACTTTTATTTTTTAAATAATTTCTCTTTACAAAAACGGTTAAGGAGTTTTTAAAATTTGTTTTAAACAATGATCCAGACCCTTTATGGTAACCTAGAACACCCTAAAATCCCTTAAAAAATAGAAGCCAAAACACTAACCCTTTGGAGTGGACATACGCTAGGGTTAGTGAACGTCCGCCCTTGTTTCTAGCGCGGACATACGTGGGGGATCACCGAACATATGCTTTGCAAATAGTATACGGACGTATGCTACTTTTTGAAATACCCATTAGATAATACCTAGATGTATGATGCACTTTTTGGACTGTTGGACAAATAGTACCGAATGTAAGCTAGGGTTGGTGGACGTCCGCTGCTTTTTCAGAAAGCTGATGGCGACCTTCCCCTATAAATATCCCTTCCATTCTCTTCTTCTTCACGCCTATTTAGAGCTCTGGTACGCTCCTAGGCTATCAGAATTGAGAGAGCCTTATAATTTTGAGAGAGTTGTGAGTTTGGAGAAGTTTTGTGAGGAGAAACCCATATCTTTGCTTGGTTTTGAGGTAACCCTTGCCTACCTGGCCTATTTAGCATTGTTTCATTTCCTGAACTATGTTTTAACAAGTTTTCCAAAGAGTTTATTAATCATTTCCTTAAAAGTGTTTATGTTTTCAAAGAACCTCTTTAAGTTTCATGTCGTTAATATTTCTATGTTGCATATGCTTATTTTCTAGCTTAGAAGAAGTATAGAAGCCTAGAAATACCCTAGGAATCATATGATGTTCGAATCTTAGGCAGTGTGCTAAACCCACTGAGCAAATGTACGCCATCGAGGCCGAATGTACGGTTAATGGGCAGTGCACTAGTTTTAAGCATTGGCACGTGTACGCTTTAGCTTAGCTATATTTTGGGTTAAATAAAACTTAGAATAACGGTGTCTTATATCCGTTATAACATGATTTATTTATGTTGGAGGAATCGCTTGAATGTGTGAGGTAAGTGAACACTTACAACATTTTTATTTAAAACGTGAGATATGTCAGTTGGGTGACCATAAGTATGATATGAGTATGTCTACTGTTGTAAATACTTAGTAATTGCATTATAAATTGATTGTTAAGATGCATCGTATGACATGGTATGCCGATACGTGTGGTATAAACAGCCATGAACTTACTATATAGACTTCGTACTATGGTCAAATGTGTGTGTGTGTATTATATAGGGGTTTTAAATCTAATGGTTTCGTAACCAAGGTGCAGCCATTCTCAATTAATGGTCACTATAGGATGGACATCATTAGCGGTGTGGGACACCCGAGTTCGGACTCAATCATGCCGCTAGTGTTATGTACGGTAGCATGCAATGGCTAGGGCATCAACATTGTACTACAGTCCTAGACAGTATCAACCCTGCTGAGAATGAGTAAAATCTCGGGTAGACCATATATGAGAGTTATGACCTTATAAAGCATTAGTTTTTCTTGCATTAAAATATTTAGGTAGTTATCTGATAGTACACCATGATCTTTAAAAACCCCAAACACTACTAAATAGTGTATTAACAGAGGTAATACCCTTTTTTATTCTTACTCAAATTGCATGTTTACTTTTGTTTAATTGAGGTTCATGTCATACCTATGTGGTAAGGTTTACTTACTAAATCTTTAGACTTACACTGTTATTACTCTCTCTTAGGGAATTTGACTCTGCACTTTAGGAGTGGCACGGTTGCTGTTACCCAATTGGTTTAGGACTTGCTTATTGATTTAGGTTCGTGGACGTTATATTATAGTTGCTCCATATCTTTATTTTGATGATATATAGGTAACTCAGATTTATCTCACCTTTCCCTGCATTTACTCTGATAATGCTAGAGGAGTGATTCCTCATTGAGTCACAAGTTGGCTTATCTGGGTGATTGCCAATAACTTTGCCAAATTCGCTAAAGCTAATTTTGGGGGTGTTACAATTAAATAAAGAGAGCACCTACTATCATGGGATTATGATCCCCTTATATTGTACAAAATATGAGAATTTCATATTTGCCAGATCATCACCGTTCATGAAATCTAGTGGTTTATGCAACTACCGTTGTCTATTGTGTTATTAAGTAGACTAACACTTTCGAATATCAAAATGAAAATGCCGAGCGCTCAAATTTAAAAGCCTAGAACGCTTCTTCTCCTCTCCCTTTTTTATTCTTTTTCATGTCAAGATGGGAAAAAAAATAATAATCCTTTTTCCAAGCCCTCCTCAGCCCATGCCATGCCGGTAATGAGCAGTCCCATGGATAGCTCCTCGCACCCTTCCTACGCTGCCACTCGCGGATGAGGTTGCTAAACACATCTTTGCTCTTTCTTGTCTGAGGTTCTACATGTAGAGAGAGAGAGAGATAAATTAGTGTGGAAGAAGAGAAAGGATGAGGAGAATCAAAGAAAAATGAAGGTGTATCTCTCTCCTTCTCATTGTTATTTTTCTCTCATCGCACTGTTAAATCTTACTTCATCTTCTCTGCTTTTGTTCAAGAATAGACTATTGTGTTTATGGTTTTTTTAAATTCGAAAATACCCATGAAGTTTGTAGTTCCTTTGAGACACCCATTATGTGATTTAGCTAAATTTCCTAAAAATTTTGCAAGTTTAGGTGGAATATGGAAAATTTTGGGCATAACCAAAACCCCTTTTTCATTCATGATTTGGTACTGTTCAAAGGGTGTTTTTGTTTTGGTTCCCTCCTTGTTTGAATGGCTAAGTTTTATTGTAATTGTTGATATATGGCCTGCATCCCATAAAAAGAAAGTTATTTTAACTTTTAAGTAAATGGAATTCAATGGGTTATTGACTTATTGTATTGATTTGTCAAAGGATCTCTCATTTTATTTGTTGTGTTATTGGTGTGGCTGATTGTGCACTTTCTTTGTTCAAAAAATTTTGGTTGCAAAATCTTCACTGATTTTTCAATGACTACTTTAGGAACGACAATTGAAAGTTTGACACCAATGTCAATTGTTCAATGAAAACTTCTTTAATACAAACAAAGTGGCATAGAATTTCTTGTAGGAATGTACATGATTATTTAATTTCCTCCTTCCTATTCTTGCTTACATTAAAAAAATTGTGTTGGAATTGAGTGGTGATAGTTGCAGATGATGAGAGGGAACAGTTGGGTGAGGAAAGTGACAAAGTTGCCATGGTGGCTGGTTGCGTTATGGATTTGTGGGTAAGATGTTTGTCAAAAATACTGACCATATATATAGTATTGTTTTGAAAATTGCATGCTTATTTGCCTATTTTATTTCATTGGATTTTCAATTCTCCTATCTTGTGGGTAGGGCTGGGCGTCGGTTAGTGTCGGTAAATTTTTTTTCTTCCACTCCAAAGTCAATAAAGTTAGTTAATTCACTAACTTTTTCTGCCAAGATTTTTTTTCGACACCGAATGGCGGTCGGTAAAGTCAGTTCAGTAAAGTTGTTATGTGAAAAATTGAAAATTTTTGGTGAAGTTGGTCGGTAAAGTTGGTTTGATTAAAGAATTTTATTTCGCCTACCGAACGAATTTGTCGGAAAAAAAAAAATTGTTCTACCTACCGCCCATTGGTTAGGCAGTATCGGTAGAAGTTAGTCGGTTATTGGTAACTAGGTGGTTAATTTGCCCAAGCCTACTTGTGGGCAATACATGGTGTTATATTGACTCCTAAAGCTAAATTAGTAGTGTAATGTTTTGCATGAAAGTTCTACTTTAATGTGGGATGACATTGTTGAAATAGCTCCCGGTTTCAATGTTTCTACTGATAACAACCAAAGGCAATTATACATGTCATGACATCTTTAACTGAATCATCAATTCAATTTTAGTAGTTATTTTTGAGCTGTCTTTTTATATTTTTGGCATTATATCCCATATGATAGATATGAAGAGACTATTGAAGTTAAGGATTGGGCATGTAATTATCGAGCAAAGTTACAAAATAGATTTTATGAAATATACTATTTTCATAAGTAGTACCTCGTCAAAGTTTGCTTCCTTTATTTTACATTTTTCTTTTCTTGGAAAACTTATTGGTAGTAGATTAGTGGAGAGTTGAATTCCACACATTTGCTAGCTAATAGATATGTGTTAATGAAAGTGTAAATTTCTCTTTTGGTAGAAAAGAAGAAGAAGAAGAAGAAGAAGAAGAAGAAGAAGTGGATTTAATAGCACATACGGTGATCAATCTATAATGGATCAAGATATTGATGTCACAATTCTTGAAGATTCATTATTTATAATATGACATTTAAGTGATGAATTGGTTGATCAAGATAATCAAACTATGTTTTGAATTGATCAATTTATAGCATTTACAGTTAAGAGTTTGAGATAAGTTACAATACACGATTACATAATCAAAGTGTCTAATGTATAAAGTTCACAAGAAGATTGGCAACAACATTTTGAGTTCAATTGTTTTGTAATGTAGTATTTGAACTTGAATCCCTTCATACCCTATCATCATCTAATATAACAATTTGATCTTGTGTTTGTTAAGCCCTCTCCAAACATGTGTTGCTTTGTTTTGATCTTGGACTTCATCAACTGTTGCACTAGCTAGATTAGGAGGGGGCTTAACAAAAGAAATCATTTCCACTTATAATTTCAATAGAAATCATTCAACTTCAAAGTCTTTTAATTTTGTTTATGGTATTGATGTCATAAAATGAAATAGCAAAATAGAATGAAATATAAAATTTGCATAATTTCATATTCAAATCTAATCCAAACACACACAATGATAAAATTAGGGAAAATTACATTTTACTCCCCCCCAAAGTTGGCAATGATTTTCAATTCGACTCCCAAAATTTCAATTTTTGCAATCCACCCCCCCAAAGTTCCAATTTTATTCAATTCAGCCATTCCGTTAGTCAAACCGCTTTGACTGACAGAATAGTGATCACGTGCGACACACGTGATCACCTTAGGCGTTTTAGTACCAAAAATACCCCCTCCTCCTTCAACATTCCATAATTCCTCGCTACGACTTAGATTGAGAATTTTGAAGGATGGACTTTGTCAAATGATGCCTTTTTGTAGATATTATTGGTAATATATTTTCATCACTTTCTTTCTTTGTTTTCTTAATTGATATTTATTTGTTGGGTTATTATAATATTAAGTATATATGTTTATATATGAACCCAGCCGACCATCTTAAAGACGAACTATGAAACCCAAGAAACAAATTCTTATGTATATATATATACACATACATACACACACTACCACATAATCAAAATCAACCTCTCTTCCTCTCTATCTTTCTGGGCTATTTTTCTAATTAGTCATTTTCCTGCTATTGATAATGGCCGCCATGTTGGAACTTACGTAGAACCTAGATAAATTGAAATCAAAGGGAGAAGGATTAGCATGACACCTTATAGGAGTAGCACCTACAAAGAGAACTGAACCATGGGAGTGGCAATAAGAAGAGTTGTGGCACAACTTGAGGCAGTGCTTCACAAATGGGTTTGAAGTACTGGTAATGGATTTTATATGAGAAGGTAAAGGGAGTTGCACATCTGTGCAATCATCGCCTGACCTTTTTTCGAAATGGGTTTGTGTTTGAGAAATTGAAAACGTGGATTGTGAGCTTGAAACTTTGAGGTTTGGAGGGTAAGAGATTGTGGAACACTAAAGAAGATTGGGGTACTTTGGGGAAGAAATCAGCATAAGTGATCACTTGTGTCGCATGTGATCAATGTTCCATCAGTCAAAGCGACTTTAACTAATGGAATGGCTGAATTGAAAAAAAATTAAAACTTTAGGGTGGTGGATTGCAAAAATTGAAGGTTTGGGGGTCGAATTGAAAATCCTTACCAACTTTAAGGGGGAAGGGTAAAGTATAATTTTCCCATAAAATTATTAGCACCAATATTTAGAATTATCTCACAGAGCTTAAAGTATAATTTTCCCATAAAATTATTAGCATCAATATTTAGAATTATCTCACAGAGCTTAGTATTCCTTCACAAATTGGATTTGGTATATTAATCTCATCATAATTCAACTTATTTACATATCTAAAACTACCATGCATTCTATGTGTACTTATGATCCGAAATTATTGCATTATAGAGCAGCAAGTTGGGTGGATCTGAAGAAAGCGAATTACTTTTGCAAGCAAATGCTTTAACAAGCTCAACGGATAATTTGCAAATGCAACATCAATTCTAAGAAAAATCATACTACAACATTTTCATTGCCGTTGCAGTCCCCCTATAAAAGCAATACAAATCAATGAATTAAAAATATAATTAAGGTATTCACATTAATAGAAACACATAGTATAGGTTTTGCAATATGCAATACCATAAGTGAGCAATTGAATAATCTACTTGCAAAAAATAGAAGGCCTAATCTACTTGTAATAGCATGTTTAAACATGAAGCAAATAATTTGTCTATTGTATCAAATATACAATAAATATAAAAGCAATATAATATTCGAAACAAAAATGTCCTAAGTATAACACCAATCCATCAAAACAACATATTTCAAAATCAAAGTTAATTTATCAAATGAACAAGAAAATACTAAAATATTTTTTTTATTAGTAAGTTTGATACTTACCAAGAAAATTTCTGAGATCCATATTTGCTTTTGTGCTATCTGTAAGGGATGTTAGTGTAAGATTGAACTTATTAATTCCCTAAAAATACATTATCATTTAATTTGTCAACCTAAAATGAGATACATTATTGTTTTCAAGTATGAATAAAATGTATATTTTTACCTGAGTAATGTACGCATGATTTGATATTTGAGAAGACAAGGGCAATAAATTTTTATTAAATGGTTCCTATATAACCACATCAATCATATGAAAATGGTGAAATGGTGTTAGAGCACCAGTAAAATGGTCCCTATATAATTATAATAATCATAGGCCTTGTTTGTAAAAACTTCACACTCCCCAAAGCCTCAAAGCACTGTAATGAATCATCTCCAATCAACACGTGGCTGCCTGACAAATACATGTTCAGGCCATACTTTTGAGTCAAATGACCAAAAAAGCCATTTTTTGATGTGGGGTAAGGGTAGAATGGGAATTAATGAGTACCGTTGTTTAAAGGGATAAAATTAGAAAATAATAAAATTAAACCCTTCAAACCTGCCGAGTTTTGTCATACAATTTGACTTATCTTATGAACAGTACACATTGAGTTGGGGAACGTGTACTTGGGAAAATGTGAGGGAGTTTAACAAACTCCCCCATAGAGTGAGTATTTTAATTTCTTAGAAGAGTAAAATGGTGTAAATGTATCGATAAAAAGTTAATGAAACTGGTTTCTCATCTATGTTGAAACAATTCTTCAAATGTTTCCTTGGTATTGAATAAGTCACTTGATGATTTTGCTATATAATAAAACAAAATAAAATTCATCAACAAAAGCTACAAATGGATAATGCATTTAGACATATTATAAAATTTAAGTTATTTTAATCTATTCCTTTTTTTTTTTTTTTTAAGTAGCTATTTCACTATAAACACAAATAATACTCACATGATGAGAATGACATTCTAAATTCGAGTTAGAAATATTATCCCAAATGTTGAAAAAACAATTAATTTCTTATAAGTAAGAATAAAATTTAATTAATAAAATAATATTAAATCTAATAAATTATATGTGATGAATGTGAATTTATAGAGTTAGAATATTACCTGAGAAGACATTTTTTCAATATTATTTGTTGCTGTAAATTTTTTTTGACTTATTTATTTGCCTCTCAACCCAACCTTTTAATCGTTTTCCACCCTTCCGACCTTCTATATTATTTACCTCTTTTGCCATTTCAAGTAATTTCTCAATATAATGGGTATGATTTGCAATTTTAGTATTGTCTGACAATGACAATTGAGCTTCCTTATTGAGAGCAACACTCAAATTTTTTTAATATTTCAAACTTTCTCTTTTATTTCTTTTACCATCATTTCTACGAAAGCACATGCATCTTCATTGTTAGCTACTTTAGTGGCTAATTCCTCCAACATTGGACACAATCTTCTATATCGTTGTGTAACATTTAAATTTACATCCTCTTGCACATTCCTTGTTGTAGTATTTAAGATGTCTTCACTCTTTGTTTCTTTTGTCTACCATTTCAAAATGTACGTGTCGAGAATTATCTTTATATCAAGTAAGTCAAAAAATTTCAAAGCATAATAACACAAAATCCCAAATGTTTCGAACTTCCTTCAGTTACATGAAATTATGTTGTTGACATGATCGCAAACTACTTTGTACTCTTTACTTTCATTTAAAAAAAAACCAACAATATATTCATGTACTAGTTGGCTATCATTTTGGTGTTTTATTATCGTTGCTGATGCATAATCATACTCATCATGAAAATTTTATTTTATTTTATTTTATTTTATTTTTATCACAAGCGTATATGTTTGACTTGCCTGTTTTAACAAAGGAGAATTCTTTAATCCCAATGTAGGCAATTTTTCTCGAGCATTAAATTCAGCCTCTAATTCCTTATGTCACTTTTGCTCCACTACCCACTCAAAATGTTGAAAAAAATCCACTATACTCAATATGATTTTAAGTAAGCTTTCAAGTCACCATTCAAACTCTCATTGAGTTGAGTACTTCGCACTCTAAGAGTAAATGCATTCTTCATGTGACACCTAGCCCATTTTGTCTTCAATTTGTATATACCGTCCAACCAATTAACTGACCGACATTGTACTTTTGAGCCATTTTGTCTCAAGCATTTTCAAATTTAGCCTTATCATCATATTCAAATATACAAGATTTAAAGTTTCGTAGAAATTGAGAACCATCTTTCATGAAATTTCTCAAATGCTTGATACCATTTTGTCTTATGTGCCAAGTACATAATTCATGCCAGGTTTCTGGCATCACCTCATTTGATGCCTTTGCCATTGCAACATCTTGATCTGTAAAAATTGATCAAGGCTTTTTACTTGCATATGTATCTAAGAAACTTTTAAAAAGCTATTTGAATGACTCTACCGTTTTATCATATAAAAGTGCAACCCCAAAAATTACAACCTGTCTATAGTGATCAAAACCAGTAAATACAACATGGGTCTCAATTATTTATTAGTACTATATGTGGTATCAAAATTAATCAAATCACCAAAACAGACATAGTCGGCGATCATTCTTGCATCAACCCAAAAATTGTTAGTAATTTTTTCTTCAGTATCTAATTGAACGACATAATCAAATGATGGATTTTTATTGATTTGTTCCTGGAAGTAATTCAATAGGCTACCCACTTCACCATATATTAAGTTCCTTTGCCGTCTTGTTTGAAGATATGTTTTTTGATCGAGCTCAGTATATCCAAGATTTGTCCTCCCACTAGTCTCTCTAGTCATCAATGCATGTCTTGCCTTAGGAGATATTTCAGAAATACATACCAAATCAATATCAAATGCTTGAATTTATGACATTTTACGATGCGATCTCATCATATAAGTGGTTTCTTTAATATGCAAAATATGATTATGTTCAACTACAAAATCATAAACCTTGTACTTTCAAGTCTCTCGTATTAATGAAATAGATAATTGTATAGGACAACCAATCCTTATTTCATCTCGATAATGAGTATAAAGATGATTTTGGTTGTCTTCTCTTCAAATACCTTCTTTACAACAAACAAACCCTTTTGTTGTTACTTTTCCATGCAACTAACTTTTATTTTCAAATTGTCTTCTCACACCAAAACCCAATTGCTTTCCATAATTTTCACAATGCTTCCATGCATTCTCTAGAGTATCAAATTTCATACCAACTTGAGGTGCCCAATTTGTCTCGTATTCACATTTTGAGAGGAATCATCCACAATGACATCCATTCTTTTTTATGTAAAAGTTTGTCTCTATCATTAACAAACAATAAATTAAAATTAAAATATACCAAAATAACATCACAAAATAATTGCTACATGTATATTATTTCCTTCCATCTTAGAGTATGTATTGAAATATGTTGTAGGTGCTTTAGGTTTGAATACCTACACATCACATAATTACATTTATTATATAGAGATTTGTACATTTTGAATTATATATAACATTTATAGTGAATATTGATTTGTACGTATCTAATGTACCTAAGAGATAAAAGATAATATTGAACTAGAATATAATGTAATCTCCTACACTATAAGATAAATATTATATCTAATCTACCTAATAGATAAGAGATAATATTGAACTCCAATACAATGTAATATTGTATACTATAAGATAAATATTATATCTAATTTACCTAAGAGATAAGAGATAATGTTAAACTACAATACAATGTAATCTCCTATAAATATTATATCTAATTTATCTAATCTAAGGAAGAGCCACAATTTTTGTTCACAAAAGGCAAGGTTATAAAATAAAGTTTAGCAAAAATTGATTACAAATATTTAAAAAATATAATGGACAAAATAAAAGAAACAATTTAAAAAAAATTTAATTATCTTCCAAAATTACATAAATAAAAACTATATACCATGCTTACAAAAAAAAAAACAAAAAACCCTCTTTTTAGAATCAAGCTTCCATTCACAGTAAAGTTGTAGAGGATTTGAGAATAAATTGGCATCATTTTTTAACATTGATATGATTAATTAAGTCAATAAAATTAAAACTAAAAGGAACATATTCATGCCCCATTTATTTCTACAAAGAGATCACCAATCTCAAATAGTCATATTTATGCTTAACTAACAAAATTCAAGGTAACAATAAAAGATAATCAAATTATAAATTACCATTGTAGCGAAAGTCAAGGCAAATACATGACAAACAAGATCATTAAAAAGGTCATATTAATCATTGGTCAATTCTCAACATGTAAGGCCAACTTTAAGTGGGCATTTTTTTTCAATCAAATAAGCTAAAACTATGACATACATGTAAGCAAGCATGTGTGGCCCAGTTTGAGATTTTGTGTTACTAATGGGTTCTCACCATTTAAGTAACACACACACACACACAAAATACCCCACAGATTGACTACAGTGAGTGAACGATGAGTGAGATAAGGAATATAGGGTCCGTTTAATAAATGTTTTTGGCATGGCAAAGAATAAAATTAATTGATGTGAAAGAAAAAAGTAAGATTTTTTTTTTTTGAAAAAGTAAAAATATTTGGTATAGAAAAATGAAAAAAATTTGTTTTGTAGTGATTTTTTTTATTTGAATAATAAGAAAAAGTGATTGATGTGATATAAAAAGTGAGAGAATGTTGAAAAAATGAAAAAGTAGAGTTGCCATGCCTTTGCCTTTGCCATGCCAAAAACATTTATCAAATGGACCCATAGTGTTCCTTCTTGAACCTTCCTAATTATCAATCTTTCTTTCAGATAAAAAAAAACTATTTCTGCACCCATCTCATAGCTCTTTTGTCTTGTATTTCAGAGTCTATTTTGCCCTCTTTCTTATTCTTAATGTCTTCCATTATATTTTCATTTTTTGCAAGATTTAGTGTTTGGGTTTTGTTATAGCCAGTGGGTTATGTCCAAATTTCGATCCAAGCTGGGATTTTTTTTTTTTTTTTTTTTTTTAAATTGGTGTGGTTTTGGATCTTGTTATATGAGTAACAAGTTTGTCTCTCATTATACGAGTAACGGTTTTGGACCTTGTTACACGTCTTACAAACTTTCTTCCAAAATGATAGAGATTATTCAGAAGTTTTAAATGTACGTTTAATCCAAAACAATCTAGAAAATCTATAGAAAATCACCAATCAATATATCCAGGATGAAGGAAAAATTTTTGGAAAAATCTCCCTCCACCCTAGATCGTATGAGAAAATAAATTCTAAAAGTACTTACATTGTTTTGGTCCTTTGGAGCTTTCTACATCTTGTTTGGGGGTAGAAACCAACACTAATAATAAGAAGAAACCTTTTTTTGGTGTAAGGAGGAAGAAGCTTTCATGGAGGGATGAGAAAGCTTGAGGAAGAAGAGAGTTTTTTGTTTTCGGAGGGAAAATAAAACGTAATTGAAAACAACTAGCTCTGGTTGAAAACCAAAGTTATTGTCTTGGTAAAATAAAAACATATGGCAATTTCATAAACCATTAGATTGAAGGAATAGTGAGGATATGACAAATATGAGATTCTCATATTTCTTAGAATATGAAGGGATCCTATCCACTATCATGTCCTAGTGTAAACCAGCCATTTTACAACATCCAATCAACATTTGATACATTATCACTTTAAGAAAAATGTAAAAAATGAAAGTGAAAACAAATACAGCAAATCAAAATGAAGAAAAGAACAAAAACACCCATGGCCAGCGCAAGAGCCACGACACAAAAACACTCTTGTTTGGCGTATAATAAGATAATTTGAATTTGTAATGCCTCAATGAAATCTTTAATTAAACTTCTATTTATAACAAATACAATATATACATTTGACTTTAAAATACAAATTTCAAATGTAACAAACTAAATCAATAATTGATAAGATATTATCTAATATTGCATTTGACTTGATCTTTAGCATTATCTTGTGTATTCAAATTTGAGGAGATAATTCCAAATACATTCCCGCAATCCTAACATTTGAAAACAAATTTTACGATTGGCACGAAGAGTTTCAAATTGGGTAGAAACTAATGGCTTGGTAAAAAAATCAACAATTTGATCGTTGGTTGATAAGAACTTGACTGTAAGTGACTTCTAAGCTATGGGATCTCAAACAAAATGATGATCAATTTCAATATGCTTTGTATGGGCATGAAACATCGGATTGGATGTTAAATGCATAGCACCATATATTATCACAGTAGAGAATCGGTGCCGCCAAAAGAAAAATACCAAGTTCTTAGAGTAGTGATTGAATCCAAACTAATTTTGCAATAGCATTAGCAAGAAATTTGTACTTAGATTTAGTGTTGGATCTAAAGATTGCAGGCTGCTTTTTAGAAGACCAAGACAATAAATTTCAACAAAAAAATGTACAATAGCCTAAGGTGGATTTCATCATCGACAACTTGTCCAATCAGCATAAGAAAATACCACTAATTGAGAGGAGAGACATGGCTTGATGAGGAGACCATACATGATTGTATGCTTCAAACATCTAAGGATATGTTTTATGGCAAACCAATGGAAATCACGTGGATCATTGGTAAATTGAGAAACCTTGTTTACAACAAAAGCGATGTCAGGTTGTGTTATAGATAAATATTGCAACGCTCCAACAGTGTTGCGATATATAGTAGGATCAGCCATGGAAGTACCATCAAGTTTGCTAAGTGGAGCTGCAGCGGACATGGAAGAAGTGATGGATTTTGCAAGCTCCATATATGTTCACTTAAGAATGTCAGCAATGTAATGTTGCTGGGATAAATGCAAACTTGTTGATGACCGATGCACTTCAACACCCAAAAAGAAATTCAAGAAGCCAAGATCCTTGATTGGAAATGTAAGAGATAGTGACCGGATTAGATCATCTATATAGAAGAGCATGTCAAAATAATATCATCCATATAGACTAAAGCAAATAATCAGACTATTGCAGAGTTATAAATAAATAATGACGTGTCTGATTTTGAACCACTAAAACCCAATTCAAAAAGATGATTGCTCAGACATGAGAACCTAGATCGAGGTGCTTGTTTGAGGCCATACAAAGCTTTTTTTTTAAAAAAACACTGCATTAGGTTACTGTGGATGAACAAAACCATTGGTTGGAACATATAAACTTTCTCAAATAAAAAACCATGCAAAAAGCATTGCTAACATCAATTTGCTTAATACACCATCCAGGTGACACTACAATGGTTACTAATGTCTGAATAGTTATGGGCTTAATCACAGGGCTATAAGTCTTTCCAAAATCAACTCCAACTTGTTGATGAAATCCCTTAGCAACTAACCTTGCTTTATACCATTCAACATTGCTGTCTACCTTGCGTTTGATACGAAATACCCACTTGGATCCCACAATATTAGTAGAAGGTGTGGGAAGAACCATAGACCAAGTGCCATTCTTTAATAAGGCCGTGAATTCATCAACCATTGCTTCTCTCCTTACAACATATTTGGCTATAGTTATATAACACATAGGTTCTATATCCAGAGAATCTGTAAAAGTTGCTAAGGCACTAGGTAATGGATCCTTCATAGATCCATTTGGGAGTAAGGTTGGCTAGTGAATGTGATGTTGGGACCAAGTAATCATGGAATGAGGATAAGCATTAGGATGGGGACCATCACTTTTAGATAAGGCATTTGGATGGGGACCCAACAAACCATGATATGTGGAATTTTAAAATATTTTTGAAGAGTTACATTGAGATATTGCATTTGGTTGGGGAGCTTCACGTGAGAACACGATTCTCCCTCAAGCTTCACCCAAAAACACGGTTTGTCCAACAGTTCGTGACTTAGTATGTCTAGAAGGTCCTTCCTTCACGTCAGTACATATATTTCACCAAACAATTTTTTGGGTCACAATGCAGCTCAATCTTCACGTCCTCTTAGCCGAGATTCACGTGATTCTCCTTCCCCAATCTCTCAAAATATCCCATCTCAAGGTCAGTTGGGTCCCCATCCAAATGCTTTATCTCAAAGAGATAGTCCTCATCCAAATGCAATATCTCAAAACTAAAATTGAAATTGAAATTGGGGTGGTAGGTAGGACAGAAGTGAGAGGCTTGTGACAAGATTTTAGGCGTAAAAATGAGACCTTAGATGTAGAAGTAGACACCGAATGGAAGACTTGTAGCTACTAAAAAGGAAAAACAGTTTCATTAAACCTAACATGATGAGCTATATACAAGCGACTAGTAGTTATATCTAGACATCTATACCTAAGATGAGATTTGATGTATCCAAGGAAAACACACGATTTGTATCTAAAAGAAAATTTGTGAGAATTATAAGGACAAAGATAAGGTGAGCACTCAACCAAAACTTTAAGAAAATTATAATCGTTTTGGTGAAATAAGAGTTCAGAAGGAGATTTAAGAAGCTTATGAAATTTGCATTATTGACATGCGGGACAAAGCAGCATAGGTTTATTTGACAATACAGGGAGACAATTCTTGGATACAACTTAACGGACTAATGGAGTTGCAGGGTGACCAAGGTGACGATGCCAATGATTAATGGACACACGTTCACCCACAAAGGCTATACGAGCAAAAGATTTTGGAGAAGTAGTTGGCCAAGGATAGAGTCCACCTTTACTCGGGCCTTGGAGTAGTAAGGTCATCGAATGAAGACCCTTAACACAAAAACAATATGGATGAAATTCTATGAAAACTTGATTATCATGAGTAAACTAATTAACTGAAATAAGATTTTTTTTTTATCAATTTGAGGAACATGCAATAAATTAGGCAAAGAAAAAAATTTAGAAGATGGAATTTGAGCAAGACCAATGTGAAGAATATCCAAACCTTGACCATTACCAACTTTGATTTGATCTATGCCCTTGTATTCATCCGCTCCTAAATTCAAGTTAGACAAATCATTAGTGAGATGATTTGTTGAACTCGTGTCTGGATACCAAGTTGGATCTAACGAAGATTGCTGAGAAGTGAGATAAGCAGCCGGAGGAGCAGAGTCACAATGATAGAAATGATCAAACCTATTGTAGCACTTCGAGGCAATGTGACTAATTCTGTTGCAAATTTAACAGATGGGACGATTTGAAGAAGAAGGACTGAAGCCATGACCATGACCAAATGACAACCCAGGTTTCTGTGGCTGAAATCTATCAGTGTTGGAAGAGTTGCATTGAGCAACATTTATCGTGGAGACAAAAAAATCAATGGGATTGTGAGCATTCTCTAGTCGTTGCTCATGGATGAGCAAATGGCTGTATAAATCATCAAGTAAAATTGGTTCAATATGGGTGGAAATAGAAGTTACCAAGGATTCATATTCCAATCCTAAACCACCAAGAATATAGGATAGCAACTCGAAGTCCTTGATTGATTCTCCAATGGCAGTCAAAGTTTGTGCCAAAGTCTACTCCTTTTGAAAATATTTAGCAATAGACAATGCTCCATTCTTCAAAGAAGTAAGCTGAAGACGATTCTGCAAAACACAAGCCTTCGATTGAAAAGCAAACATCTTATCCAATGTGACCCGAACCTCACGCGAGGTTTTAAGACCAAAGACATGAGCCAAGAGGTTTTCAGAAAAAGAAGAAATCAAGGCGCTCATGATGAGTTTATCCTGCTTGTACAAAACAGAGTATTTAGGATTTTTAACCTTAGCAGCAGAGAGGGACGTGCTTGCTGGAAGGAGGGACAAATTCATGAGGACAAGGAAAATCACCAGTAACATAACTTGATCTTCAGCTTTATCTTGTGTATTCAAATATGAGGATATTATTCCATAATGGTGAGACCCAAAAGCCGTGGGTTTGGCCAAATAGGCCATTATGGTTTCTTGGCTATCCAAAATGGTATTTTTGGTGGTTTAGGGTTGGTTCTGGATTTCTGAATTTATTACTAGAATTTATCTGATATTATTATTTGAGGAAGGTTTCTAGGGTTCTCTGTCCATTGTTGTTGATGGGTATTACTTGTAGATTCGCACTTCTTTTGTGGGTTTGCTTGTTAATCGATTTCATGCTCATTCATCATTTCTCTGTCCAGAAGAAGAATTGAAGCATCAAACTTCCTCCCACCCAACTCTTTCTCTCACGACACATACTCTGTTACACACATGGCCACCATGTTTTCACAAAGGCTCAAACCCACGGCAAGCTAGCATGACCCATGGGTCTGGCCGTGACCTGCCTCAAAATCTATTTCTAATGTCTCAAAACTCGTTTTTGGATTCAAAACTAAAACCTAGAGGTGGAAGGTTAACCATTTAGAAATTTTATCACCCTAAATGCTAGAAAAAGTGACTCTCAACGCCGGAGAAGGTGACTCATGGCAAGGTCATGGCTAGACTCAACCATGGGTCATGCCAACCCCACTAGGTAGTTGGGTCTGGCCACCCAACCGTAGATGGGTGCAAGTTGGTTCTTTGAACCTCTTTCTCTCTTTGAAACTTTGAGTTCAAATGAGCTCAAATCTAGTGTATTTGGTTGCAGGATTTTTTACGCACTTTTTATGTTTTTACTTATGTGTCAGTTATTGATTTGAAGCTGTAAAAATGGGGTTTTAAGGCTCATCCAGATATAAGTTAAACTCTTAAATAAAATATTATGGGAATATTATAGGGGATCTTTTGGGGATCCTATTAATTAGGTAGATAATAGTAATTAGACTTCGAGTCCTAAGTAGTAAAAGATTGTAACAACCTTTGTGTTTCTAATTCAAGTAATGCTACTTAACGTGCATTTTACAAACTCCTTATACGAGTTGATGTGGTAGTACTACATCATAAGGGAGTGGGCATAGGGCGAGGCGAGTTGGTTTTTGGGCATTTCTTGTACTCGACTTGCATCCCTAAGGTATTAAAATTGGTACTTGAGACCCGACTTCAATGGACAATACCCATTGGGTCTTAGGATTTGCGGGGCAAGGTGATTAATTTGGGTTTGGGCGGGTTGTGCGGGTCGAGGAGAGTATTCTTCTTCTTCTTTCCTTTTCTTTCTCCTGCGTCTCTTTCTCTTCCTCTTGGCCCCCCCTCTCTTCTCCCATTTTCTTATCTTTCTTCTTCTTTCCTTTTCTTTCTCTCATGTGTCTCTTCTCTCCCTTTATTTCTCTTCTCTCCTTTGTTTCTCAAATCCTTTGTGGCATCCCACATTGCCTGGGTATGGAGATGGAGATATGTTTATATGTATGCTTACATCCTTAATGATAACAATGCGTTTTAAAGCTGTGATGGTCATGAACCCATCATAACTCTACAATGAAGTGTGCTTCTGCGATAGTAGTACTAGGATGGTTGAGCTCTTGAGAAGTCTGGTTTAGGAGAGTCAAAAGCAGATAATATTGTGTATCATTGGGGTGGGGTGGGGTCTTACAAATGATATCAGATCCATTGCCCATCTTGAGATGGGGGAGCATGCACAAGCCTATGAAGTCGCTAATGGGCACTTGCTTGGACACCAAGAATGGGTTAATACTATGAGGGTTGCTAGTGGGGACGCTAAAGGAAGGGGGTGATTGTGGCATCTCGCATCGCTTGGGTATAAGATGGAGATGTGCTTATATGTATACTTACACCCTTAATGACAATAATACATTTTAAAGATGTGATTGTTATGAATCCATCAAAACTCTGCACTTAAACGTGCTTTTGCAAGAGTAGTAGTACCATGATGAGTAACTTTCTAGAAAGTCTAGTTTAGGGAAGCCAAAAACGGATAATATTGTGTATCATTGGGGTGGGGTATTACATCCTCTCTAGATTTGTTTGTGACTACGTACTACGTGAGGAAAGAAAGAGAGATATAGGTTTGCGGGGTGGGTTGAGTATCCGGTGATTTTAAAATCTCTTACTTGCAACCCGCCCCACCTTGCACGGGTAGTTAAAAACCCAACCTGGATCCACAATTTTTATGCTAAAAATCGGACTTTGCGGGGCGGGGTGGGTGGGTCGAGTTTTGCCCACCCCTAACATCATGTGGTCTACATCCTCTCTAGATCTGTTTGTGACTACGTATTGAGGAAAGAAAGAGAGATATAGGTTTGCGGGGTGGGTTGAGTATCCGGTGATTTTAAAATCTTTTACTCACAACCCGCTATAGGTAGTTAAAAACCCAACCTGGATCTACAATTTTTATGCTAAAATTCGGGTTTTACGGGTTGGGTGGGTTGGGTTTTGCCCACCCCTAACATCATGTGGTCAACTTAGTAAAAAAAAAATTGCATTGCACCACATCAAAGAGATATGGTGATCAACCACTAGATCTAGCTTAGGAGTGGTTGTGACCATCAGATCTTGCTTAGTAGAGATGACTGACCACCCGTTTACTCCTAAAAGGATGATCAGCCACTTAACACCCACCCTCAAGAGCAATAAAGAAACTTTTCCTATGTGCAAATCTTTTTCAAAATGACATGATAGTGTCACATCATATTGTGACATCGACACATACACTAAAATACATAAATTATATGGAAAACTTCATAAAGGATTTCTGAATTACCACGTGTCAAAACCTCTCAATTTCATTCATGGGCTTTTCAATTTGATGCAATCTACACATTTCGTAAGTTTTTGGACGTTTAAAGTGATGAAATAACTTTTATACCCTAGAAAACTTTTTTTTTTTTGTGGTTTCTGTTAGGGTTTATCTGCAAAAATTAACGGAGGGGTCAATTACATCAAATTGAAAGTTCAGAAGGTGAAATTGAAAATTTTTAAAATTTAAAAGAATCTTATCAGAACGTGTCATTGTTTAGTTATCCTAGGTTAAGTTATCCCTAAATTATATGTAAGGCTGTCATTTTTCTTCCAATTTTCCTTTTAATCAATTGTCACTTATCCAATACAAAGAAAATAATAATAATAATAAAAAGCCACTTGTACTAACCTGTAATGATTTACAGATGGGCCGGTATAGGTCCGCTAAAATGTGAGCAAGCCCTGAATTCCGAACAGAAGCCCACACAGCAGAGATTGGTTACATTTACAGCCGGTGGTGGGAGGGGTAAGTAGAAGTAAAAGAAAGCGAAGGGGAGAGAGCCAGAGCGTAGAAAATGGGCAGAAAGAAGGGAGTGGAATTCGATGAGGCGGCACCGGATGACTTCGATCCGTCGAATCCGTACAAGGATCCGGTGGCGATGCTGGAAATGAGGGAGCACATTGTGAGGGAGAAGTGGATCGACATCGAGAAGGCGAAGATCCTGAGGGAGAAGCTCCGGTGGTGCTACCGCATCGAAGGCGTCAACCACCTCCAGAAGTGCCGCCACCTTGTCCAACAGTACCTCGATGCCACCCGCGGCATCGGCTGGGGCAAGGACCATCGCCCCCTCTCCCTCCACGGTCACCACTCTCTCTCGATCTCCCTCTTGCTCTCTCTCTTGCTCTCTCTCATGCTCTTCAGGTTACTGAGTTTTGTTTCTTTTGAATCAGGTCCGAAGGTCGAGGCGGTTGAGTCTGAATGATCGGCAGCATAAATTTTTAAGGTATTCTTACAGTTTGCTTTTTTCTGAAGCTCAATTAATAATAGTAGATTTTGTTAATCTTTCCTTTTCACTGCTCTTTTTGTTGTTATTGGAACTACAGAGTTTTTCTCTTCCCTCTTGTGATTGCTGAGAATATGGAGGGGACTGGGGAGGGCGTAAGAAAGAAAGAAATTGATGAAAAATTCAAATCATCTACACCAAAATCTTTACATTTTGTTTATAGTTTTGTAGCAATCTATGGTCGCATTGTAGAACATAAGCAACTAACTTTTTGGCTTTCCTGATGAGGGAGAAGAGAATAGAGGATTTACAATGTGTGATCGATGGATTTACGAGTTGTTTTTGGTGGTTTGATATATAAACTTAACATAACATTATCTTCACACCCTGGAAGATGAAGTAGGATAAGGATACTGTAGGTTGTATATAGATGCAACACTTGTAATTGTCCATCTAAAATATATTGTTTGTAACTTTTGATTATGGCCTTTGTCTCTCTTTCTTTGCTTCTTTATTCTAGTAAGAACACTAGAGCTTTGACTAGTTACAACCCCTAGAACCCTTAGCTTACATCTTTGCCCCACTCTTCACTTTTGAGCATGATCCAACCTTTTCCAACCTTTTAGCTTTTATAATAACATTTTGAATTTCATGTGTGTATGATGCATGTCCAACAGGAATCTTATTTTACAAATGAGCTTTCTCCAACCGGACCTTTGCTGGTTCTGATGAGCTTAGGGTTTCTTAGATATCTTTTAGATAATTATTCCTTCTTTGGCTGATAACAGTGGAGAAACTTACAATAATACCAGTGGAAACTAGAAATGAAGATTTCATGCTAGCTGGTAAAATTTTAATGGAAAGAGAATGCTAGAGTGCAAATGAGAAGACTCTTATGTATATGTTTAATAAAATGAAAGATGATTAATGTTAATCTGTTATGAGTTTCCTTAATGTGTGAGACTTTTTAATAGAAAGGGTGGATTTAGTCACTGTGCAGAGTTAGTGGCACAGGTACATTCATCACCTTATCCTCATCAAGGAGAATTTAAACTCATTGGTCTAATCTGGGTCATACCGGAAGGAGGATTAATTTTAAAACTTTTGACTTTGTTGTATTTTGTACGTCAAAGTAAGGAGATCTGGGCCTGTCTTTGTGGCTCCCACTTGATTTCCTTTTTGTTCGTATGTGGTTCTGCTATGAAAATTGATTACTTGTATGATCCTTTCTGTTTCAATTCTTGTCTTTTAGTATTGGATGAACGTAATGTATTTTTTCTTTTCTAGGTGTCATCTATCATGTAATTTGGAGTTCTGTTTGAACCATGAGGGTAATGATCTTATAGTGAGCTCTGCAGTGTGTAGTGTTAGGCCTTGATACTGAAGACCAGAAAGCTTGAAATATGAGGTCATTTATATTCCAGTGCTAACCCTTTAGCAAGTGATTTCCAAGTGTGGTAAGGTTTCATGGGCTCTTGATATGACTTTGAATTTGCGAGATAATTACAGCATTGTGAAAAAGGTCATTTACTTGTAAGAGACTTATGAGGTGGTGAGTGGATAAGGAGTGGATTTCTAGTGAAGTGGAATATTGTTCTTTCGCCGTTTCCTTCTTCTGGGTGGTGGTGTTTTTTCCTTTGGGGGAAGAGTTTAATCTTGAAATTGAAAACTTGGTTTGAATGATCATAGAAATTTGTGTTTTAACAGTTCAACAGTTCTTTGATTTATCTTAGGAGTAAAATGAAGGAGATGCCATATGTAATGGTTTAGGAAGTAGCTAGTAAATGATTGTTGATCCAGGCTTGCATCCCCAAAAGCCTTTGGCTGAGCAGGAGATGATTCTCATAAAATCTAAGTACTTTTCAAATTTCTGTGAAACATCAATAGTGTCACTTTTGTGGCATTAGTGAAGAGATATGGATTATGTTTTCTATTAAGCGGGGTGATGCATTGCATAGAAAAGAAAAGGCAGGGTAATGCTCAGCTCAAGAAAGAGAATTATGAATTTATAATATAATCGCATTTAAAATCTCTTTTGGCTTAGTTTGTTAGATCTTTGATGGAACAGAATGTACCCATTACGCAATTCACTTAAAAACACAAACATATTAGACATAAAACATAACATCACCCATGAAACCAGAGAGCACAACCAGCCCCACACCCTCAGCAGCTCAGGCTCACGTTCATCCCCTGTATTTGACCTTTTAAAATGGAGTGCAACTAAGCCTTACATTTCAGCCAACCCACATTCATGCTGCCAGCACATGCAGCATGTCCCACTTCCCTTGTCCTCAAGGTTTAGATTTGGAAAATGATTGGAGAACCGATCTACCTCTTTCTTGGTTGCTTCTTTAAATGGCAAGGAGCAAGGACTTCCACTGTACTAAGATCTTTAGAGGCTGTCTCGCTTTTCACATAATGGACATTCTCAATAAGGAGTAGCTATGGAGTCTGACACTTATGGCCAAGAGTAAATTGTTAGTTGCAAGAGTCTTTTTTCTTTCCTATGTTTGCATCTCTTCCCACCAATTTTTCTTTGTTGACAAAGTGGTTGCTTGGCAATTGATGGAAAGTACGGTGGTTGGTGTCGTACTTGGGATGGCATGCCATGCCAATGGGATCTGTTTCAGAAGTCTAATGCAGTTGTAAAATATGGTAAATAGTTTCTTCATAATCATAGGTAAGGCCAAGTTTCAATGTTTTAATCTTAAACATACGAACATTAGTCCTCAAGTCCTCCTAGAAAGGTATCAATTAGTGCCTTCTGAGTTCGACAAGCCACATGGTTGGCTAACTGTTTGAAGAAACATTGATCTCTCGGAGTCATCATCTGCTTAATCTCGGATGACACCTCATCAAAGTTTTCATGCTTAGTTGGCTCAAAAATTTGTTATGAGATGATGAACCCTTCTTCATTCCAAGTGAAAGGAGGCCAAGGTAATTCAAGAACTAGTGAGTTGCATCATCATCCTCCATATTAGGGTGCAAATAAGACCTCACATTCTCCTGCTTGTCATTGACTGATCAGTTTGATTGTGGGAATCCAAAATCAATCCCAACAATCGCTTTGTGGTCTTGTCTACCCTCTACGACCTTCAGTAATAGTTTGGGTTTCCACCCTTGATGCCACTTAATATTGGCAAATTGCTTCATGCACATAGTGCACCTCATCTTCCAGCTTCTTGATCCTTTTATTATTCGTCATCATTAGGTCTGATACTAATTGATCGGACCTGAATGGAATGATTTTTTTTGATAAGTAATAATCCAAATGGAACAATTGAAGAACTAGAAGAAAAAAAATACTAAACAAGGTCCAATTAGGGTTGGAGCAAACCATATGCAATGCTTATTTTCTTTCAGTTGTGTTGTTTTATTCAGATCCATCAATCTGATGTGTGTTTATTATTGGTTTTATTTTATCTTTTATTTGATCTTTTATTTCATCATGGTGATACAACCAATGTTACCTGAATAAGGATTTTTGTAATACACGAAATAGGAACCAGTACACAATGTGCTAGTTATTTGTGTGCTAGATTATCTGTTATTATGGTATCTTTTTCTGCTTCACACTGTATTCTATCCCTTAAGGTATTGGCTCAGTTTTTTATCCAGGCAACAAGAAGTCAAATTTATTTAATTTTAAGAATTAAAGGATATGTCAATGATTTATAATTTTGGGCAGGAGTTCTACTTTTGATTTGTTAGGTCTTATTTTGGGTTTACTATGTTATTAAGTTTTATTATAGGTTTTATTAGTTATTTGGTTTGGACTTTAGTAGTTAAAACCCAAGAATTCTTAGTCCATTAGGGTTAGCATTGGATGGCTATAAATATGGATGTAAGGGTTTTTCTATGATGGTTGAATGAAGAAGACAGCTATGAAATTTCCTGTATTGATTACTCTTGACAACTGTGTGAGGTGTGATGCGAAGAAAATCCTAATTGTGATGCCTAGAAAAATTAGGGATGATGGATAGGTTTATCTCTCTTTTCTCCTTTCTAGTTTGTTTCCATTTTTCTAGCAATTTTATTTCAAATTCTAACCAACATTAATCTGATTTCTCATAGATTATTTTCTTAGAATCCAATTGTAAAACAACCCCAAATCATCCATCTGTCAAATGGCTCGCAAGGAACCCATAAGAAGTCCAAATACTATAAGCACGTAAACCTAAGTTTTCCTCTTTATTTCATCCCAAAATCCTACCCTTTTGTTATACCATTAAAAACCCTAATATTTTTCAGCCTTTTCCCCCACGAAAACCTTAGTCATAGCTCATCCTAAAATCTATAACAAGTTCCTGTCCAGAAACTCCTACACCTTTTTTTTGACATCACAGCTTTTGTTCTACATCAATTTGCATTTCATTTCCTTGTCCAAAAGGATATTAGGTAAGAAATAAACAAAGAAGCCTCAATAACTTTAGTTAAAAGTTAGCCTTCAAAGACTTGATTATTATTCTAGTTTGTTTATCTATATTGAACTATGTTATTATTATGATTTTTGTATCCTTTCTTTCTCTGTGGGGGCCTTCATGGACAGGATAAAAGGAATTCACTTGTGCTTCCTTATTGCAGGGAATTCAATTTGGTTGGTCCGTAGGTGAATGCTCAAAGAGGACGGAAGTGGGGACTGCCTATGTATGGCAGTTTGGTTGTATTGTGGTTCTTTTGTTTTTATTTGGACTGTAATCATCCACAAAACATTTTATTTCGTTATGTGCAGAAGCCAAATGTTATTGCTTCGGCTTCCATCTTAGATTTAATTGCTTGATAGCACCCAAAACATGGCAATGATCTGGACCAGGCCGTGAATGAAAAGTACATCAGATTCAATAAAATTTCCTGTCACTCCTTGGTTGTGCTGTATACCTTCTTCAATATGGCTTGGAGGAGGATTATAAGACTGCAATGTTCTGTATCTTTTATACGTGTTTTTGAGAAAATAAAATATACTTTTAGCTTCTTTTTGTATAAACGGATTTTGTTGATAATATAGATTGAACAAAGTTTCTTCAAATTGGGTTGAAAATAATTCTTTCAATTTGGCCCATTAAACCTTAAAGCATGGGAGAATGGATGTTAATCAATAAATGAATTAGAGATGATCCACAGATTGAGTGAGTTTGGTTAGTTTAATCGATTGAGTGAGTATGAAAATTAACTTTGTTCATACAGATAAACTTAAGTTTCAAGTTTTTGAAGGAAAAATGGTTACATGCAATCAAATAACCATAAAGGGTGGGTACTCTAACAACAAAGCCTAAACGATAAGGGCAATATCAATATAGAACAAACACAAACAGTGAGCAATAAATTCATTAATGGTCCTAGATGAACCATAAATAATTTGGTCCACTCCAAGGGCCGCACAAGGTGGTAACAAATGGCCACCGTGAGGAGCCCCATGAAGTAATGACAACAACTACCATGAAGTGGTTATTGAGAAGAAGGTATTGCCGATGACCTAGAGGATATCTTCGACAAGCAAAAGTCTCCGAAGGTAGATCAACCACATCAGAACAAGGAGACATAAACCCAAAATAACAACAAAAGAGCTGTTCTGCAACTGTATTTTGCTAGATGGATGAGAAATATAAGCTGTATTGTACATCTCGATTAAAAAGTGCACTTCACATCATTTTGTATTAGAATCTTCTTGTAGCATGATAAAAACTACTTGTGGAAACTTATACCCTGGTCCCGTTTCTGAGAAATGCTAAACTTTTCAAATATTTTTCTCCAAAAGTTGGTTTCCAAGTGACATGGTGACATAATTTTTAAAATAATAAACTTCATCTGTCATAACATGTCATTTAGGAATTAACTTTTAAAAGAAAAAAAAGAAAAAAATTGGCATAGTGTAGCACTTCTCCTGCATGTAGTTGTTGTGGATCACAATACCGCCCTCCTTCCATACCAAAGAGAAGAAAGGGAGAAAACCCATACGAAAAAAAAAGAAAAAGAAATAAAAACAAAGAAGAAAACCTATTACAATGTCTCACACTTTGAGATTTCTTTTCCCCTTGGAAGGAAGCTCCAAATCTTGAGATTCTTTCGTTTGTGGCTGCAACTGTCCAAACAGTACTTTCCAGCAACTGCTTTATATTTTACCCTGTTGAAAAAGCAAACAAAACCTAATGTAAGTTAACTTCAAGTATATGACGAGAGCAGCCACAATAATAAAACCATACAAAATCCTAATACGATCTAATTCCAGCCTTTCCATTGCTATTTAATCTACTAGAACACTAATAAACCAGGGAAAAAAAATGGCATATTTAGCCCCCCGAGGGTCAACTCGAATAATCGACTCGTTTGGTTTGGTTAAATATCATGAGATCGGCTTCTTGCGGACGGGATCGTGTGTCCGGAGTTCACCTGACAAGGATAGGTTACAAAGTGACCTTACCTTATGGAATTTCGAAAAAAAAAAAAAAGGAGCTCCCTTCAGTCCAATGGGCGGGCTAAGCAAGTGGAAGGAGTTGCTCCCACACCATGCAGCTGGCCAAACTCAACGTTATAAATCCTGTGATAGGATGAAAATATTGTAAAACATTAAGGGTTGCCGAATGCATGAGATGGCAGCTCTAGCCACTCCTCAGCCCTCTGTATTGGACTGAAAGAAGCTCCTTAGCCTTTCCGCTCTTCCTCTCATTTTCTCTCCTTGCTTCCTTGTATATACAACTTTTCACTCCCACAAAAGATTATTATTTTTATTTTTTATTTTTTTTATAGATGCCAGACAGCCATGCACACGTCAAGTAACTAGCCTTGGAAAAGATTGTGATTTTATTTGGGATCTTGTGAATTCTATAATGTATGTTTTCTCAAATGGGGTTCTCGTGAAGGGGATTTTCAACCTCAGTAGTCATATAAAGAAGATGGGACAAACTAGATCCCATCATACTCATTGGAGGTTAATTATATGGTTTTGCATTTGTCTTTTCCTCCTTCCAATCGTCAGGAATAGATACATAAATGTGGTTTTGATATAAATTTTGAGACGTTTCATCGGGGTACTGCTAAAATGTTTTTAAGGGTAACAAGTGATAACTTGCGCAAATAGGAGAATAATTTTTTTTTTCTTTTTTTTAGCAGTGTCATGTGAAACTTGGGTAAGAAAACAACATTTAGTTTTTTTTTAAAGGCACCCCCAAAGCCTAAAGTGCCGCTGCATATCATAACATGCACAACCTATAAATTATAGAATCAAACACTATATAGGAAACAACATGGCTTTACTTAACCACTATATCCAGGAAAGATGGATAAAAAGTTATAGGAATTTACTAATCCATTAGTGTTTAAACTCATCTCATCAAGATATCTTTAACTGTTATGGATTTGATCTCACTTATTGGAGAGATAATTACTCGATCAGAAAGTGTCTAAATGTGGTTTTGATTAGGATTGACAATTTTTAACACGATCCATAAATTTGACTTGAATCCAACACGAAATTAAAGGGTTAGGGTTGAGGAGTTTGACTTATTTAATTAAATGGATCAGGTTAAAGTTGATTTATATAGTCTTATATTCATGTTTCGACATGATCCAAACTCAAGACATGACATAATAACAGATAATTTTTAACATATCTCATGAACCCAACATGAATCAAATACAAAATTAAAGGGTTAGAATTGAGTGGGTTGACCCGTTTAATTAAATGGGTCAGATTAGAGTTAACCTATATAGTCTTACAAATAATTTTTGACGTAACTCATGAACCCGACACAAATTCAATATAAAATGAAATGATGGTTAATTAAAATTGTGGGTTTGACCCGTTTAATTAAATGAGTCGGGTTAAAGTTGACCTATATCTTTTTATACATACACCTCAACACAACCCAAGCACCACAATCAGAACACGAATTGCCACCTTTAATTTTGATATCATATGTAAGATTCCATCTTACTTTTAATTAGTACTTAAATCCATAGTTTTCATCCTAGTTAATTAGGCATTTATGAACGGTTAAGCTTTAAAGTAATCTAGTTGGGCTTCCGACTCACCGCCTTAGAAGAAGACCCCTCAAATTGATGTAAATATGCCTCTTAGTCTCTCCAATTTTCTCAAAAAACTAGTCAGAAGCTAAGTTTTATATGGTTTTCTTGTTACCGCTCTCAATTTTCATTTATAACCAGTTTCGTTGGCAACATTTGCATTCACCTTCCATCATCAAGGTCGATCTCCGGAGCTGTCTATCTAAATTGGGTCTTTTTCATTAGTTTGATTGTATTTGGGTCTTAATTTTTTTTAATAGTTTTTGTTGCTGTAATATTTGTTGTTTTTAGTTCGGTTTCTTCGATCTGTTGTATTTATATTAAAAAAAAAAAAAGGTACCTTTCAAGTAATAATGTTTTTAACTACATTATTTGCAGAACCTTGGCTTATTGATCAGGTTTCACTTTCATGTGGCAGTAGAAGACGATCATTAGTTTAATGGTCTTTGTTTGTTTGTTTTTAGCTCACAAAATCTGGAAAAAGATTTCAGTACTTGAAAATCAATTATCAACACTGTTGTTTCGTCATTGTTCAGGGCTTCCGATCCCTTTGCCCAGATTCACTGCACGTAGTAAAAAAAGTCATAAAAAAGGTGTACGTAATTATTTACTCCCTTTACTCACCCTACATCCCTAGCCTTCCATTGCCCAGATCTAACCTGACGTCATTGATATTTATGGCATCTTGGTGACAAAACTTTGTTGAGTTACGAGGAGGAGACCTTCTAGTATTTGTCCTGCTCCACCATGCTTGGATTCTGATTCTCCCACGCTCGATATTTTGATTCGACTCAAATGGTGTAACCTTACACTTTTACGTAATATTATCAGTTTTTGTGAAAGAAATATGCAGAAGACAAAAATACGAAAAGAAAAAGTAAGGGCTTCAAAATATCATTTGCTACATATATCATTGTATCAACTTGGCTAATCTGTGTTGGTTTTTCTCTCTTCTTCTTTCTTTCTTCTGTTTGTTATTATTTTTGTGTGGGGGTTAAAAACTTAAAATAAGTTTGTCTTAATTTGTGTCTATTTTTTTTTTTTTTTTATATAACCGCTTTGTGCAGCCCTATGTAGTGGTGGAGCCACATTATGGCTAGCAATGGTCGTGGCACCCACAACAATTTTATTTTATTTTTAATTGTAAGGAGATTTGCATTTGTTAGATCATAACTACCAGTCTCCTCTCTTCTTCTTCCTCTTCTGTTTTTGATAATATATATATATATATATATATATTGTTTTAGTCACCCCTCAGTGGCTGTTATTGATTTTACGTGGGGGTTAATATAAATTTACCTTAATTTGTATTTTTTTTTTCCTATAACCGCTTTGTGTGGTCCTGTGTAGTGGCGGAGCCACATAGGGTCACATATCTTTCATCTTTCATCTCTTTGTCTTTAATTAAAGATCGTGTTGAAATTCCGTAAAAAAAATGAAGGTAAGTTGGGAATTTGCATTTTGTAAAGAAGTAATATTTTAATGGTATAGGTCTAAGGGAAGTTATTAATTTATTATAGTCTCCAAGAGGCAACTCAATCGGTTGGGACTATGCTTAATAAAGTGGAAGTCACTAGTTCGAATCTCCCTCCCCTCTCTTGTGTGGACATGTCAAAAAAAAATTACTTTTATGTCCTAAACTTAGAAAAAATCAAAAGAAAGCTGCTACTAGTGTCTTTTTCTTTTTTTTTTAATCGCTTTGTGCAGTCCTATGTAGTGGCGGAGCCACATTATGGCCAGCAATGGTCGTGCATGGCACCCACAACAAATTTTTTTGTTTTGTTTTTTAAAAAAAAATTGTAAGGAGATTTGCATTTGTTAGATCATAATTAGCAGTCTCCTCTATTCTTCTTCTGTTTTTATTACAAAACAAAAAAAAAAAAACAAAAAAAAACAAACACAATATATTTATTGTTTTAGTCACCCTTAAGTGGCTGTTATTGTTTTTACGTGGGGTTATGATAAATTTGCCTTAATTTGTATCTTCTTCTTCTTCTTCTTTTTTTTTAACTGCTTTCCATGGTCCTGTGTAGTGGAGCCACATAGGCCACATATCTTTCATCTTTCATCTTTTTGTCTTTAATTAGAAATTGTATTGGAATTTTGTAAAAAAAGTGGGTAGGTTAAGAATTTGCATTTTATAAAGAAATAATATTTTAATGATATAGATCTAAGGAACTTATTATGGTTTTCAAGAGGTAGCAATCGGATAGGATCACGCTTAAAGAAGTAAAGGTCACTAGTTTAAATCCTCCTCTCCCCTCTTGTATGAACATGTCAAAAAAAAAGTTTTGTATCTTAAACTTAAGAAAAATGAAATTGGTACTAGTGCTCTTAGACGCACAGCTCCCATGATGCAAAAAAAAAAAAAAAGGGCCCCTACACTAGTCCAAAAGAAATAAAAAAAACTCACAAAAGTCCAAATAAGGTATACTTTTCTATGTCCATTACCTTTTTTTTAATATATATATATACATATATCTTTGCAATGAATTTAAAAAAAAAACATAAAAAAAAAAAACTACAAGGACATGTATTATTTATTCTATGCCTATTATGGTGCAAGTGGAGTTTATTAGGATTTTTTTTTTTTTTTTTTTTTAAAATAATAAAACTACTATTGGAAATAGAATAAGAAGAGAGTACATCGCACATCAATTAACTTAGAGTCTGATCCTCAAAAGGTAGTTAAATTAACTGAAATTACACCTAATGAAGCGTAAATTATTAGTTCAAATTCTCTTTCCTCTTTTATGTGAACATATCAAAAATAAATAAATAAATAAATATACTGAGAGGCTGCAACTCAATTGCTTAACAAGTTAGCAAGAAAAGTGAAAGCACTTGTAAGAACTAGAATACTTTTGCCTTTTCAAGTTCTAGTTTTTATATTTCATTTTCATGTGTTTTTTGTTATTGACTTTTTCAAGTTTTGTTTGTTTTTAGAGGCACGGCCCACTGTCCAACTTCTCTAGTTTTTTTATTATACTATTTTCTCTTTCATTGAATTTTGACTTCCATAATGGAAAACAAAAAAAAGAAAAAAAAAAGGAAGAATTTACAACTTTAGATTGATTTTTTTTAAAAAAATATACTATGAATAACTTATTTGCTTCTTCTGTTTTTTGTAGTATTATAAGATAAATTACTAATTGTTAAAACAAGACTTTGCAACAAAATAAGGGATGATTTTCTTTCAAACTATTTAGTTTTCTATGTTGGAAGGGAAATTGCTGAGAGTTTCAATTTAAATTCAATATTTAATGATTTTGTTTTTCTGAGAAATCGTAAAGTGCAATTCTAAATACTTTTTATATTACTCTTTTTTTACTAGTGCCGACATATTACATTTTTAATATATCAATTTTAGCACATATTTATGAACTTTTATAGTTATCTTTAATTGTGAGAAATATATTGTTTGATAAATTACCCAATTTTTATTTTAAAGTATGTTTATCATATTTTTTGTTGGGCCACTACAATAATAATTATATGGCTCTGCCATTGGTCCTATGAGACGACCGAGTCACTTGTTTAACCATTTTTTTTTTATCCTTTGTATGTATTTCTGTACTATTCTAATTCGTTTTTGACATATTGTTGGAAAATCTACCTTTATTTTTTTCAATTTTAGGATCGTTCAATTTCTCTTCCTTTCGAATCGGGAGTGAAAATGACCCTCTCTTGAAACCATTTTCCATTCAATTAGAAAGAAAGAAAGAAATAAAAATAAAAATAAAAATAAAACTTGACTAATATGAGCTGGGCAAAGTTTTTCTTTAGTCTCTATTTGTTTTCATGTAAAATTTTCAAACCAATCTATTAAGCTGACATTTACATGTGATTATCATATTTATTTTTAACATAATTAAGGGAACATGTGACATATGTCCTTAAATTAAGTATGTGATTTATTAAAATGCATATAATAGTTTTTTTTTTTTGGCAAACCCATATAAGAGTTACATATTCTAAAGATATATTAATTTAAAAGGCCGAATTAAAGATATTTTCTCTTACCCAATTTAATCAAAGACCTTGTCCACACCTGTAAAACTCATTTTTTGTAAGACATGGCGACCTATATTCAGTGAACCAGGAGGCAATTAGTCAGAACTTCTTTGAGTGGTAATCTTATTAACATTAATTACTAGCAAATCATCTTCAAGACACAACAAAGTTTATACATTCTACGGATAACAATTCTAGAAAAATTTCATAATTTCATTTGTAAGCATCTAAACATGAAAAAAAGAAAATAAGTATATATATATCCGTTTGAGGAATATTTTATTCATAGATGTTGAAAACTTGAGAGGACACGTGTGAAAAGTCATCTAAGGCATATTTAAGGAATATTCATACAATATTAACATAAATCATAGATTGCCACAAGATACATTAATCTATTGTATGGTAAGGATTTGAACCAATCCAATGCCATAATTTTCTTCTCTCTCTTTTTTTTTTTTTTTGGAAGGGAAAAAACTCATTCTCATTCTAAAGAAATTAAGAGCGAAAGCTCTTACAATTACAAAGTAAGCCCTGAAGTAACCATAATTAAAGCTACATAGTCATAGGTAGAATTCAAAATACAGCACCAATGGCTAACCAATCAACCCAATCCAAGCACATCCGCTACCCCATGACTAACTAGCAGTTTAAACATTCAAATCTGCACCAAGCAGATGCCATCAGCTGCATAAGAAGCGTTATTTCCACAACCTTAAGAGGTAAAAACCTCTTAATTCGCAACTCATCCTCCTTGACAGTTAAGTTAGGATACACATTCATTCACAACATAGAAGTCTAGACTAATCTTCCTCTTCGACTTGAAAGCCAGGATAACATACATATCCACGACACATAGGTCAGGACCAAAGGGGATTCAATCAAACCAACGAGGCGAGAGCATTATTACAAGCAAAAACACAATAGAAATACAGGGAAAAAACAAATACAAGAAAAAAAGAAAATATAGGGAAAAATCGATCACGTTCAAGCGAGACCACCGACGGCAGTGCGTTTGAAGTTGGCGCAGAGGCGTGAGATGACCACGGATGGAGGCTACGAAAACACTGAGATCTAAAAGACCAAAGTAGGGAAAAAAACCAACAACAAGAAAAAAAAAAGGGAGAGAAAAGAGGAAAAAGAAAGGAAGGAGAAAGGAACTAGGGCATCAAGTAAATAACTAGAGCCCGGTACAAAGAAAATGTGAGGAGGAGGGATGGCCAGAGGCCAAACCTCCTCCCCAAGGGTGACAGGGCTTTGGCGAAGAGGGGAGTTGGAGCGGAAAGGCTAGAGAGAAAAAAGGCTAGGGTAAAATGCCATAATTTTCTTCTCCAATCAAAGTAAAAGGAGGTACTAGATGTGAAAAGGTTAAGGGCAAAATTCAGTTTACTCCCCTGAAGTTTCAGGGGTTTTTCAATTTGAACCCAAAAGTTTCAAAATTGACAGTTTACCCCCTTGAAGTTTCAAAAACTAACAATTTAAACCTTCAGTAAACTTTTTCCGTCGGAAAATTTTAACAGAAGGTTTAAATTGCCACTTTTTGAAACTTCAAGGGGGTAAACTGTTAATTTTGAAACTTTGGGGTTCAAATTGAAAAACTCCTGAAACTTCAAGGGGGTAAACTGAATTTTCCCCAAAGGTTAATAGCACATATACTAGCTAACACCAATAATTATAGAAAAGATTATTTTTATTAAGTCTTCATCAAAAGTGCAATAACAATGTGACAAAAATCAAAGTTGTATGAATCTTAAATCTAATAATGATCCAAAAGAGCATCTCCAACAATCATGGTCATTTTAGCTACTCAAAATACAAGTTTTTATATTTTAGCTACTAATTTTTTACTATAATCTTCAATAGAAACATCTATCCACCAACTCTCTACTTTTTTTAAATAATGTTTTTATTATTTTTTATCCTTACTTTAAGGGAGAGGGGAAGAAAAGGGAGGGGGGGAGGTGGGGAGAGAAATAAGAGAGAGAACAAAAAAAGAATAAAAAAAATCTTACAAGGTGTTAGAGTGAACTTTCAATAACTTTCATATTGAAAGTTTATTGTAGCACATTTTAGTAAAACTTCTATTTTGAAGTGTTTAATAGAGGAGAAAAATAGTCAATAATAATTGTTACACATATTTTATGGGGCCCAAGCCCATGGGCCTGGATCAAGGAGAAACAAGGATGGAGGCTCTAAAATATCATTAGAAGCCCAAAACATTTAGAAATTATAAGGGATCGGCCTTTCTAACAGTCCACATTGCTCTGAGAACATCTTGGCTCATAAAATCATATAACTTGGGTACAATAGATGGCAAGTACATAAGAACTGCCCGGGGATCAACTCCTCACCGAGTTAGCAACATAGACTGAGCTTATGCAGTCAGGAGTATCCGGATCAATAAGAAGAACAGTTACAAATCATTCGAAGGATATGCATTGATCACTAGGGCAATTACAAATCATTCACGAAATATGCATTTATTTTAGGACAGTTGTGTGTCATTCATGTGATACACACTGATTGGAGAAGCAGTTACAACTTGCTTATAATGGCTAGGAGACAAGACCATTAACCCACCCATTGTTTACTCCTTGATCCCAAATTTGACGCTCGGTTGCCATATTTAGCCCTATGCAACCCACTCTATGAATAGGCGATCATCATAAAGCATCAAGTACATGATATATTTCCTAGACAACACTCTAGAATCAAAGAAAAGAAAATAACTTTAGCATCGGAGAAACACCCCCAGCGTATTCTCTTAACCCTCATTTTCTATCTTGCATATTGGAGAATGAGCAACGTTAGAGAATTACGAACTTACCCTTAAGTTCAACAAATCAGAAATTCTTTTAACAATAACTATATTTAACTATAAATGATCATTTAGAGCATCTGCTTGAGATGCTCTAAAATCTAATTGTGATTTTTACTGTCAAAATTTTGAAAGTGTAAGAATAAAATTGTGTATTTCATTTCTCCTCATCTTTGTCCGAAGAAGATATATATGAATTAATCTAATCTAATCATTGACATTGACAAAATCTTAATAATTGTGTGGGGATACACTCTTTATTGAAAGATAAAATTGCTATCAAGCATTACATCAACCAAGGCCAATTTCAATAATCATTATTTTTGTAATTTTTTTGAAGATATTCCTTTCATGATTTCATCATTTGGTCATTTCATTTTACTATGAACATAGATTGAGCTCCTCTCCAGTTTGGTGAACATCGGTGGTTCATTGTATCTTAATGGTTCAAAATATGCCATGTCATTGGTCCTTGTCAACCAAATTTGCCAACTACCAACTCATCCATTGTAATACCCTGACCTTTATAGGGAATAATTGAGATTGTGTAGTAACATGAGATGGGATTTGAGAGCTCCTTTCGAGTAGGGGAGAACACAACTCTTTACTTAGGGTAGAAGAACACCACAATATGCCACTCAGGGTAGGAGAAAACCTCAATTTTTGACTAAATCATTCTCTAATTCTCATTAATAACCAAATGATCTTTAAATAGAAACACAAGTAGTTAAAAAAGTGATGACACCTAAAGTTATAATATTCAAATTCAAATAAACTCTAATTCTAATATCCTAATCTAAATATCAAATAAGCTAATACTAATTTAAATAATCTAATCCTAATGAATTAGAATTGCATTCCAGTTCAATTATTATCTTAAGTAATCATAACCTTATCGATATCATTCCTACCCCCTTAAAAGGACTTTGTCCTCAAAGTCCGACTAGATAGAATTAGAAATTTAAACTAATCCCACTAAAAATAAAAATCTTATACATGACTCATTCTTTTTCTTTTTCTTTTCCTAGACCAAACAAAGAATACAAAACGTCTTCTTCTTCTTCTTCTTCTTCTTCTTTTTGTTGCTCTAAATAAAGAACGCGAATAGGACATTCTTCTTCGAGAAGCTCATTCGTTTATGGTGCTGGTGCTTGTTGGAACTACGACTGTGATGAGTGATGGTGAGTAGTGTGGTTGTTGATAGTGGTTGAAAGGAATAACGGTGCTTGTGGGGACCATGTTGTGAGATGCGAGATCTGATAATTGTTGGTTTGGCACAGGTTGTGCAGCTTGTGTTGCTCAGTTTTGATGGTTGGGCAAATAGGTTGACTTAAGCGATGGAATCTGTCCCAAGTTTTGTCGCAAAGAAGAACTCAATTCCTTAGTTTCTTTCTCTATATGACATGAAGAGTCACCATGGGAATTGGATATGGACTCCAATGCCTCCTTCAACGTCTGGGCGATGCTGTCCTTCAACGTACGTTCAAGGTTCTGCATGGAGGTCTTGATCTCCTATACGTCTACCTCTAGTTTCTCAATGTGTTCCTTTTGTGTGATGCCCCGCCCGATGAAAATATCAATTAACTAGTAATTGACCCCATGGTGCGCCATCTAGTCATATCCCCGAGACATGATCTTCGAAATCACTTTCCTCGTTGTAACGAGAAAACTGCAGCGAAAGACTTTATCAAGACTATGAGATTAAGAGATAATAATGGAAACATCACATAGCAATACCAAAAATAAAGTACTACATCCATAATATAACAAATAGTCGTCAAATGTACTGGTCATCGGACCACCATCAAGAAATAGATACAACCGAAATAAGATATGTTAACATTGTTCACAAAAAATCAATAGATCAAAGCCTAGACTTAAGCTTCAATAGAGTTAATGAGATCAAAATCTCAATCATGTCTGCACGGGCAGATACTCCATCTTCCCACATCGTCTTAAGCCAAACAGGATCCATATTCTCAAAGATTACCCGTATCATTTCTTGAGCAATCACCCAAGTAGTGTCCGATGGCATCTTCATCTAGTGTAACTAAACCACGCAATTATTCGTAATGATGGGGAAAGACAAATAAAAAGGGGAAGTCTAAGACTTAGTGATTTTAACGATAATATTTATACCATTTTTAAGTAATGAACTCGGGTGTTTTATAAGAAAAAGCAGTTCCATCATAACAGTTTAATTATGTGTGATATATATAATAATGATATATGCATATGATATAACAATAGTCATAGTTCAACAATATGGTCTACCTAAGATATTACCCATTCTCAGAAGGGTTGATGTTATCCCGAGGGACCTATAATACAATGCTAGTACCCTAGCCATTGTATAACATACCGTACTTAACATTAGTGGCACGATCGAGTCTGACCTCGAGTGACCCACACCAACTAATGACGTCCATCCTGTAATGACCATTTCATTGGGAATAGTTGCATCAAGGTCACGAAACCAATGGATCCACAGCCCTCACATAACGCACACATTTGACCATAAAGCTACATGTATAATAAGCCCATGGCCATTACTACCGCACGTATTGGTGTACCATGTCATATGATATAATTATCTTGTCTATATTTTACATGCATGTCGTTTTACAAGTCTCACTTAGTTAATAGGTTCAGCACAACATTTTTCTCAAAATGACAGAGTCATGTGCAATAAGTATAAAATGTGAGTGTTGTAAAATATGCATGTTTGCTTGATACACAAAATAAACATGTAGTGTATGAAAAATAATAATACGCATTATGTGAGTTAAAACTCACCTGGGTCGATAAGTGTCTCCAAAAACTCCAAAAAATTCGGGTTCTCCAAATCTGTGGAAAACCTTCTATTAGTCCTAATTCCACTAAAACAACTCTAAATCAAGGAAAACAGGAGTTATGGGATGTTTGGTGAAAATAGGGTTTCCCTACCACACAGTGACTGTACGTTCGGACTCAGAAGTGTTCGTCAAGCATGTCACGACAAGCCATACGTCCGGTCTTGATATCGTACGTCCGCTGTATGGGTTTTCAGGAAGAACCTCATTTTCTCTCCACTGTCCGCCTATTCTCCGACTCCTAGGGCTACTAGGAATAACCTAAAGCCTTCTAGTCTAGTTTGCAACCTCCATGCATCGTAACAACACTAAGCTAACAAAACGCTAACCCAAACGGGATTTAAAGTGCAACGAAGCTAACAACTACAACTAAACACTAAACAAGCAGCATAATGACATAAATTAAAGCTAAGGATCGAACGTTACCTCCTTGAAACAAAACCACAAGAGTTTTGCCTCATAAATGTTTCAAACTCGCAAACGCTTCACACACGCACTCACAACGCACTCACAAAGCTTGGAACACTCTCTAGAAACACTCTGGCAGCCTGGGGGTGTTCTGAATTTGTGAGAAACACGAAGGGGGTAGGGTGTTATTTATAGGTCCAGAAAAGCAACGAACGTCGGCCAAGGGGTGTACGTCTAGTGGTTTTTGCCCGGTGGTTCTTGCCCAATGGATCAATGGTTGTCTCGTACGACTAGGTATTATCCCGAGGGTATTCAAAAAGTAGCGTATGTCTAGTGGTCTATATATGTCACTTTATGGGTTTGTAGAGCATCGTCCTGGTGGTCCCTCAAATTCCACACTACAGCGATGGCGTCGTCCGCCAAACCTAATGTACGTCCACCCAAAAGTCAAAATTACCCCTCTAGTGTCTTTAGTGACCTAAAGCCCAAATTAACTCCCTCAACTAAGCCACTTATGCCTAGTTAATTAATAATTGGGTCACTATATTCTACCCTCTTTATAAGAATTTCGTCCTTGAAATTTCGAGACAAATACCAAAAGAACAACACTTAATGAGAAGTAGAATGTTACCTTTCATCCATAGAGTCCTCTTTGTCATGCTTAGTAGGTTCCTGGATTATCTCATCCCATCCATTAATCTGTATATCATCCTCTTCAAATAGTTGCAAAAAATCACCTCGTAAGTCGTCGAGTGCATCATACTCGATGTTTCCCACACTATACCTATCCTCATCAATCTCTACTCCCAAATCTATCCACTCGCAAAAGGAGTAGTTTCACACGCAGTCTGGGTCGATTGGTATAGGTGCCATAATCCTAAAGAGAAAACAACCATTTCTTAGTCAACTATTCCCTTACCCCAAAATGGAAATAGGTATACTATCCAAGTATAATCTTAAAAGAAAGAGTCTTACACAATCATTCAAATAAATACGGGTAGCGACTGCATATCATGTTCGGCTTCCCATGATACTTCCTCAACTCCATGATTGCGCCATAGTACCTTAACGATAGGAATCATCTTGGTACGCAACACCTGCTCCTTCTTGTCCACGATCCTAACTGGTTCCTCCACATAGGTTAATTCCTCCTGGATTTCCAATAGTTCATACTCCACAATCACCTCAACATCGACACGTGGAAAACGTCATGTGTTCCAACTAAATTTGGGGTAAGGCAATCCTATAAGCCAACCTCCCCACTCTCTGAGTAATTTTGAAAGGTCTAACAAATCTAGGACTAAGCTTTCCCTTTTTTCCAAACCGCATTACTCCCCTCATTGGTGATACCTTCAGGAACACATGATCCCCCATTTCGAATTTCAAAGGCCTGCTTCAGTTATCAGCATAACTCTTATGCCGACTTTGATGGTGTATTATATATACATACATATATTAAAACATATATATGTGTATATATATTTGTTTAATATATGTTTTTCTATTTTAGTAAAACTTTTATTTTGAAATGTTTGCTAGAAGAGAAAAATAGTCTATAATAACTATTACACATATTTTATGGGGCCCAAGCCCATGGGCGGATCAAGGAGAAACAAGGATGCGGGCTCTAAAATATCATTAGAAGCCCAAAACCTTTAGAAATTATAAGGGATTGGCCCTTCTAACAGTCCACATTGCTCCGAGAATGTCTTGGCTTGTAAAATCATATATCTCGGGTACAATAGATGGCAAGTACATAAAAACTGCTCGGGGACCAACTCCTCATTGAGTTAGCAACATAAACTGAGCTTATGCAATCAGGAGTATCTGGATCAATAAGAAGAACAATTACAAATCATTCGAAGGATACACATTGATCACCAGGGCAGTTACAAATCATTCACGGAATATGCATTTATTGCTAGGACGGTTAGTGTGTCATTCATGTGATACACACTGATTGGAGAAGCGGTTACAACTTGCTTATAACGGCTAGGAGACAGGACCATTAACCCACTCGTCGGTTACTCCTAGATCCCAGATTTGACGCTTGGTTGCCATATTTAGCGCCATGCAACCCACTTTATGAATAGGCGATCATCATAAAGCATCAGGTACGTGATATATTTCCTAGACAACACTTTAAAATCAAAGAAAAGAAAATAACTTTAGCATCGGAGGAGGATTCGCCGGAAACACCCCCAACGTATTCTCTTAACCCTCATTTTCTATCTTGCATATTGGAGAATGAGCAACATCAGAGAATTACGAACTTACCCTTAAGTTCAGCAAATCAGAAATTGTTTTAACAATTATATTTAACTATAAATGATCATTTAGAGCATCTGCTTGAGATGCTCTAAAATCTAATTGTGATTTTTATTGTCAAAATCTTGAAAGTGTAAAAATAAAATTGTGTATTTCATTTCTCCTCATCTTTGTCCAAAGAAGATATATAGGAATTAATCTAATCCGATCATTGACATTGACAAAATCTTAATAATTGTGCGGGGATACACTCTTTATTAAAAGATAAAATTGCTATCAAGCATTACATCAACCTAGGCCAATTTCAATAATCATTATTTTTGTAATTTTTTTGAAGATTTTCCTTTCATGATTTCATCATTTGGTCATTTCATTTTACTATGAACATAGATTGAGCTCCTCTCCAATTTGGTGAACATCGATGGTTCATTGTATCTTAACAGTTCAAAATATGCCATGTCATTGGTCCTTGTCAACCAAATTTGCCAACTACCAACTCATCCATTGTAATACCCTGACCTTTATAGGGAATAACCGAGGTTGGGTAGTGACATGAGATGGAATTTGAGAGCTCCTTTTAGGTAGGAGAGACCACAACTATTCACTTAGAGTAAAAGAACATCACAATATGCTACTCAGGGTAGGAGAAAACCTCAATTTGACTAAATCATTCTCTGATTCTCATTAATAACCAAATGATCTTTAAATAGAAATACAAGTAATTAAAAAAGTGATAACACCTAAAATTATAATATTCAAATTCAAATAAATTCTAATTCTAATATCCTAATCTTGATATTAAATAAGCTAATACTAATTTAAATAATCGAATCCTAATGAATTGGAATTGCATTCCAATTCAATTATTATCCTAAGTAATCATAACCTTATCCCTATCATTCCTACCCCCTTAAAAGGACTTTGTCCTCAAAGTTCGACTAAATATAATTAAAATTTAAACTAATACCACTAAAAATAAAAATCTTATACATGACTCATTCTTTTTCTTTTTCCTAGACCAAACAAAGAATACAAAATGTCTTCTTCTTCTTCTTTTGTTGCTCTAAATAGAGAACGTGAATAGGACATTCTTCTTCGAGATGCTTATTCGTTTATGGTGCTAGTGCTTGTTGGATTTGCAGTTGTGATGAGCGATGGTGAGTCGTGTGGCTGTTGACAGTGGTTAAAAGGAATAATGGCGCTTGTGGGGACCATGTTGTGGGATGCGGGATCCGATAATTGTTGGCGTGGCATAGGTTGTGCAGCTTGTGCTGCTTAGTTTTGGTGGTTGGGCAAGCGGGGTTGACTTAAGTGATGAATCTGTCTCAAGTTTTGTCACGAAGAAGAACTCAATTCCTTAGTTTCTTTCTCTATATGACATGAAGAGTCACCATGGGAATTGGATATGGACTCCAATGCGTCCTTCAATGCCTGGGTGATGCTATCCTTCCAACGTATGTTCAAGGTTCTTCATGGAGGTCTTGATCTCTTATACGTCTACCTCAATTTCTCAATGTGTTCCTTCTGGGTCGTCATTTCTCTGATACCACCAATTGATAGATAACTGAGGTTGGGTAGTGACATGAGATGGGATTTGAGAGCTCATTTTGGGTATGAGAGACCACAACTCTTCATTTAGGTAGAAGAACACCACAATACTCCTTTTAGGGTAGGAGAAAACCACAATTTGACTAAATCATTATTCTGATTCTCATTAATAACCAAATGATCTTTAAATAGAAATACAAGCAGTTAAATAAGTGATAACACCTAAAGTTATAATATTCAAATTCAAATCAACTCTAATTCTAATGTCCTAATCTTAATATCAAATAAGCTAATACTAATTTAAATAATCTAATCCTAATGAATTGGAATTACATTCCAATTCAATTATTATCCTAAGTAATCATAACCTTATCCCTATCATTAGGTATATCTCAATTGCATTATGAGTGTGTTGAAGTGGAATTTATTTTTCTTTTTTGACTATTGCTCAAACCTTTTGCCCATAAAACTTTTGAATTTTCTCTTGAATGATTGATGGTGAACGTTCGAGGAGGAATGATTGAAGTTGGATTGGAACTTTTGAAGTTAATTTGAACGTTCAAAGTTGTTGAAATATATATATTTTTCTATTTAAGGGAAGGAAATACAAAATTTTCAACATATTGCACAATACTCTCTAGCTGAAATTTATTTATCCATTCCTGCTACCCACAATCCTTGTAATATTTTCTTTTGTAAACCTTGGAAGCATCAACTTTTGAAATGATTTCATAGAACTTGCACCTTCACTAGTCAACCTATTATTTGTAAGTGTTTATCAACATTATCCTATGGTTATTTATGAGCATCAATTTTCAATTTATTTAAGTGCTTCATTACTTATGCTATATACTTTCACAACTTTTGTTTATTCTAATCATTTTTCTACACACACACAGAGATATATATATATATATATATATATTTATATGAGACATCTTAGACATTCATTCTTATCCATTTGATTTGGTTGTCGATCAGTGCTATGCCCCTTAGCCTCAAATTTCACCTCTTGTAGTTTTGAAACCCAAGGAGAGAGAGAGAGAGAGAGAGAGAGAGAAGGTTAGTCTTGAGCTTTCTCTTAAGAAAAGTAACACGTTTACCTTAATTGATCTTGTCTCTACTCCCTTCTTGCAAAGTTTTCTTTGAGTTTATCTTTCGTTATTAAGTTTTGAAGTGTTAAGTTGTGTTATATTAAGAGGTTTCGGTTTTGCGTTGGGTAATATTGAGTTGGGAATTGTGCTTTCTTTAAATTAAATTGCATTTAAGATGTTAAGGTTAATAGTTTCATTGTGAGTACCCTAACAACTCAAAGGTTGTTACCGATTTACTTGTTTGTTATTATTTTATTTTGAGATTAGTGATGACTATGATGGGTTAGCAATTCATTGCTTTGTGACATAATTTTTGGTGCATGAACTTGTTATTTGTAGTTTGAACAATCTTAGGCTTGATAATAGAACCTTAAATCATGTTTAGGTAGGTATCAGAGTATACGTATTCTCGTGTTTCTTTCTCTTAGTTGACCAAAGTCCACATACTCACAAGTCTTCAAATCTTTCTACACCACAAAAATCCATCTCTTGAAACTTATGCGTTTGACAACCTATACCCAAGTTTTTTTTTGTTTTTTGTTTTTTTTTTTCATCTCCTACTCTATTCCATTCCTTTTTTATTTTTTATTTTATTCTTTTTATTTTCTTTTTTTATTTTTGTTTCCTCTCTTGTTCTTCTCTAACATGAAATACCTCAAAACCTCCATCTCTTGTGGCTGCATCATATGCTTACCCGTCTACCTTGAATATCAGAAATTGTGTGTCCTTCAAACTCACTCAAACCAATTATCTTCGATGGAGAACTCAAATGTTAGGCTTGATAGAAAGCCAAGAGCTTCAAAGTTTCATTGATGGGATGGGAAAATTTCCCCTTTCCCTACGATGGTGTCTGCTTCAAATGCAACTCCAACAAATCTAACATTGGTGGATAATCCAAAATTTACAGCATGGAGATGTTCAAATTGTCTCTTGAGAGAATGGATCGATTGGTACATTGTTTGAAAATACATTGAGCCTTGTCATTAGGCTTGACTCATCAATAGAGGTATGGAATGCTTTACATATTGTTTTTGCTCATGACTCTCAAGAAAAATAATTGCATCTCACTCAAAAATTGCAAACCCTCAGAAAGGGAACTTTAACCATGACTAAGTATCTTAGAGATTTTAAGATTATTTGTGATTACTTGGCTGCTATTTGCAAGCCAATTGAGAGCCAAAAGAAAGGTTTTTGGTTAATGAATTGTTTAGGAAGTGAATATAAGTCCTTTGTTACGACCATGCTTAAACCACCAACATCTACCTACACTGAGATTATACCACTTTTGCAAAGCCATGAAACATGGCTATCCAATCATGAACCACAATTTAAATAACCAACTAGTTGCGTTTGTAAGTCAAAATGGGCCTCATTTTTCTCAAAGGGATGTGCCAGCAACAATTTTTCCTCTCGAGGAAGGGGATTTACCCAATTTGGTCATCATAACAAATGGAATCACCCTCCAAATCTTCCTTCACTTACCAAAAATCAAGGGCCTCACACACCAATTTCTCATGATCATGGTCAATTTTTTAATTCTAGATCTACTTTACCATGTCAAATATGACGAAAAAGGGGCATTCTACACTCAAATGTTGGCACAGGTTCAATTAGTATGTTGCTCCCATAAATATTCCACAAGCTTTTGTTGCTATGAGCATTACAAGCAATCAGTATAATGAATGGTTTCCAAACACCACTTCTAATCACATGACTAATGATTCAAGTACGCTAGTTAATTTGAAACCTTATAATGGCCATGATAGTGTTATGGTTGGAAATGGTGATTTACTTAACATCTTCACAATAGTGATACTTTTCTTAATACTACTCATGAAAAAATGATTATAAAGAAAGTTCTTTTAGTACCTGAGCATAAGAAAATGATTATCCTTCTAAATTTGAGTTCTCAAATGTTGATGTTGTAATTAAGGACAATAAAACCCAGAATATCATGATCCAAGGCAGTAGGCGAGGTAACTTGTATGCACTTGATGATGCTAAACCAAAGGTTTTTTATTATCATTATTTTTCCTCCAAACATCATTAGAGTGCAAGTAAATGGATGTGGGATTGGTGGCTTGGTCACCCACAATCGAAGGTGGTTCAATTTTTACATAAAAGCAATTGCATTAGAGTTGCTAGTTGGAACAAGAATAAATCTATTTGCGATAGTTGTCAAATTGGAAAATCATGTTGTTTGCCTTTTATTTCCACTAGAAATTGTTCTACTAAACCTATTTATGTTATTCATTCTCATTTGGGGACCTTCTCCGGTTGCATCACATGATGGGTATTGTTATTATGTTATTTTTATTGATGAATGCACACAATTTACATGTTTTTATCCTCTTAGGTGTAAATCTGATTTCTTTCAATGCTTTCTTACTTTTCAATCAATGGTAAAATGCTAGTTTGATACAAAAATTTTAACATTTCAATCTGATGGTGGCAGTGAGTGTATTGATGGGGTTTTCACAAACCTTGTCAATTGGATATTATTTATCATATGTCTTGTCCTAAAACACCTGAACAGAGTGAGATGGGTGAAAGAAAACATAGTAATATTACCAAGCTTGGTCTAACCATGATGGCACACTTCAAGATCCCTAAATGATTTTGGGTTGATGCTTTTAGTACATCTATCTTCCTCATTAATCACTTGCCATCTTCTGTGTCTTCACCATTTGAAGCATTATTTAGCAAAATTCCTTATTTTAGCTCATTTAGAGTTTTTGGTATTAAGTGTTTTCCTTATCTTCATGATTATGCTTCGAACAAAATTGGGCCAAAATCAATGCCTTATGTCTTCATTGGATATAGTTCCAAATAAAAGGGATATTGTTGTTTACATCCTCTTACTGGTCATATCTATACGTCTAGGAATGTTGTTTTTTATGAGCATATTTTTCCTTTTGCTACTCCACATTTATTGCATACTTCTCTTGAAAATCATCTAATGACCTCCTTCAAGGAGTGGTTTGACACTTTTGCTCTCATGGCTTACAATTTCAATCCCCTGGTTCACTTTATTTATATACTTATTTAGATGCTAATTGGGCTAGTTGTCTTATCACTGGTCAATCAACTTCTGGGTTTTGTACTTTTTTATGACCTAATTGTCTTTTATGGAGTGCGAAGAAACAACCTACTATCGCTAAGTCTAGCATTGAAGCTAAATATTGCTCCATGGCCTTTGCTTCAATTGAACTTACATGGCTTGTTTTTGTGATTCGTAATATTGTGTAATACCCCAAATCAAACAATATTTTTAAAAGAAAGATTTCTACAAAAGAGCGGTTAAAGCTTGATTTTAACAAAGGATACCCAAGCCCCTAGAATAGCCGAAAACAATTCTCAATTCTTCCTTGAAAACAAAAGTTTAAAACATAAACCTGAGGAGTAGATGCACGCTAGGGTTGGTGGATGTACACCCCTATTTTTAGTGCGGACATTTGTAGGGGACTACCGTACATACGCTATGCAAATAGTAGATGGACGTACGCAGGACTACACAGACGTACGCTACTTTTTGGAATACCCTTTGGATAATACCTAGGTGTACACTGCACCTTTGGACTGCTGTGCAAATAGCATTGGACGTACGTTAGGGTTGGTGAATGTTTACTGCTTTTCCCTTCCCCTATAAATACCCCTTCATTCCCATTCGTTCTCCCACCCATTATACACTGTTGGCACACCCCTAGGTTGCAAGAACCTTGAGAAATTGTGAGTTGTGAGTTTGAGGGAGAATTTGTGAAGAAGAGCTCATGTCTTTGCCAAACCTTGAGGTAACCTCTTACCCATTTTATATTTCCACTACTATTTCATTTCTTGCCTAAATATGAGAGTTTTCCAAAGAGCTGTTGTTAAGCTTATCCCTACAAGACGATAATGTTTCCAAAAGCTCTTTAAATTTCATGATGTTGAGTTTTCTTACGTTGCATGTGTTTATTTACTAGCTTAGAAGTGATATAGTAGCATAGAAATATTGTAGAAACCCTAAAGCACTGTTTGAGTCTTCTTAGCAGATTGCTTAACTCTCTGAGCGGACATACGCTTTCGGGGCTAAACATACGGTCAGGGAGCAAAAGCATTTGTCTTGAGCCTCATTCGCATGCACATTAGAATCTATCCACCTTTTAGCTAAATAAGGCTTAGTGTAATTGTGTGTTATATTCCATTATAGCAGAATTTAGCCATGTTGAAAGATTCATGCGAATGTGCGAGGTAAGTGAATGCTTATGACCATTTTTTATTTGTAATTGTATTGAGATAAGTTCAAAAACATAAAGACAAACATTAACACTTATTATTTTTCTAGAACTTTAGAAGTTTAGATGGCATTAGCTACTTCTTCTTGTCCCATAGGCATAGATGATGAAGAATTAGAAACATATGATGATGAATTTGATGAGTTGGATAGGGATACCCAAGGGATTAGATGTTCTGGTTTTATGGGAACATCTCATGGTCATGGTGGACGACCACCAATCTCTAGTAAAAAAGGATTAAGAACGAAAAGATCTTCAATATGAGACCATTTTACTAAAGATATAAATAGTTAAAGATTTTACTACTACAAATTGTAACTACTGTGGGAGGCATTATAAATGTCATCCTATAAGAAATGGCACCTATAACATGTACCATTTTAAAAATTGTGAAAAGTACAAGAGCTTAAAAGCAAGAGAAGATAGCTCTCAGTGTAAGTTCACTTTTGTGGTTGGAGATAGACAGAGTGGTGGTGATAGTGGTAATAACCTCATTGTTGCTAAGTATTTTGAAAAACTTATCAGGGAGACACTTTGTGAAATGATTATTATTGATGAATTTCTATTTTCACTTGTGGAGAAGAAAGGTGTTAGGAAAATGTTTAGGGTTCATGAGCCTCAATTTACACTTCCTTCTCGCTATACAATGATGAAGGATTGTATTAAGTTGTTTATGACCAAAAAGTATATAATAAAAAAATGTTGAAAATGGCTAGTCAAAAGGTTTGTTTGACCACTAACAATTGGACTTCGATTCAGAATATGAATTACATGGTTGTAACTTGACATTTCATTGATCCCTTTTGAAAATATCACAAAAGAATATTGGCATTTCGCCAAGTGTTAGATCACAATTCAATTACAATTACCAAGGAAATAGAGTAATGTTTGGCAGAATGGGGGATTAACCATTTGTTGGCGATGACACTTGACAATGCAAGTGCTAATGACAAGGCAATTAGTGAGTATAAAAAAAGAAATATGTCTAATAAAGATGTTATTTGTCGCCATGAGTTTGTTCATGTAAGGTGTTGTGTACATGTTCTAAATTTAATTGTACAGGCGGGTACGAAGGATGTACATGATTCAATTGAAAGGATCTGAAATATGGTGATGCATGTAAAGGGATCTCCCCAAAGATTGACTTTGTTTAAGTCTTGTGTAGAAAGAAAGCAACTTGGGTGTAAATCTTCATTGAAACTTGATGTTTCCATTAGATGGAACTCTACTTACACCACGTTGGACGTGGCACAAAAGTATGAAAGGACATTTGATCTTATGGTAGACAAAGATTTGAATTTTTTCAGCTATTTTAATGATGATGCGTTGGGGGCTCCGACCAAAGATGCTTGGAAGAAGGTTCAACACTTTGTTAAATTTATGTGTGTTTTATGATGAGAAAATTCAGATGTTGGGTTCTTCGTACTCAACTTCCAACTTGTTTTTTGATATACTCCAAAATATTTATCATTGTTTGATGGAGTATTGTGATAGTGATGATTATTCATTGAGTAACGTGGCAACAAAAATGAAAGTGAAATATGATAACGATTGTGGAGACTATAAGGCTATATATTAACCCCTTGTTGTTTCTTGTTTCTGTGCTTGATCCACGTTACAAGATATCCGTCTTGGAATTTTGGTTGTAGACAAATGTTGGTATACCCAAAGCAAAAACAATTGTTGACAACTTAAAGAGTGTCTTGGACCAGTTATATCAACATTATGTTAAGAATGTTGAAGGTGTTAGAAATGGGTCTTGAGCCTAACTCAACTCAAAAGGTAGCTCAAGAGTTGAGCTTTCCCCTCACCCTTATAAATGGCCCATCTCCGTAATACCCAAGCAATATGGGACTTTCAACACGCCCCCTCACGTGTAACGGAGGACATCTAAGCCAACACTGCAGCAAATGGGAGACAATGGGCCACAGCCAATTAGGTCAGGCTCTGATACCAAGTTAGAAATGGGGGCCTAACTCAACTTCAAAAGCTAGCTCAAGAGTTGAGGTTTCCATCACCCTTATAAATGGCTCATCTCCGTAATACCCAAGCAATGTGAGACTTCCAATAGAAGGAAGTGGGGATAGGGTTTCAAATGAAGGTGTAGATGTGGGTACAAGTTCCGAAAGTGTGGGTTCTAATAAGAAAGATGTTTTAGCTATTTACCATTCATTTCGAGCATCCAAAAATGTGATGTTGTGTCGTATAGAAATAGAGCAATATTGTACGGAGGAGGTTGAGTCACCAAGTAAGACCTTTGATATTTTAATGTGGTGGAAAGTAAATAAGTCAAAGTTTCCTATTCTCGCTAAGATAGTATGGGATGTCATTGCAATTCCACTTACTTATGTTGCTTTTGAGTTGGCGTTTAGCACAGGAGCTTACATCATAGATCCTTTTCGGAGTTCTTTGAATCCAAAAACAATGGAAGCTTCTTATTTGTTGTCAGAATTGGTTGAGATCTTCTCCCAATTTTGAGTATGGTGAGCCACTCTTGCCGGATATTGAAGATGAAGAAAGCTACAAGCTTGAATCGCATAGTATTTGTTAATTTCAAATTTATTCATTGTTCTAATTATTTAATTAAATTATTTTTACTAATCCTTTAAAAATTTCATTGTAATAGAAATTATGTTTAATTCCCTCACATTTGACGAGGATTAAAGCTTAATGAATGAACTTTACGGGGTGATGTTTTGTTTAAAGTATTTGGTAAGTTTTTTACATCTTATTTTTTTCTTACTCTTTAATATTAATCACTAATAGCAATTCACTATGTTTATGTTTTGATTTGTTGGTTTATTGAAGGAAGCAAATTTAAGGAATTAAAGATAATCCATGTTTGAGGTGGATCATAGAAATTATTGTGTAACTGTGTTTATGTTTATCCATATTGATCACTATCTTTATGTTTTCTCTATACTATATTTGTGTAATCGGTATTGCCCTTTATGTGGGTTATTTAACTTATTTTTCTTTTCCTAAGTGACTTACTGACTTTACTTAGTTGGATATTTTGTTTATTATTCTTAGATTGATTTTAATTTGGGTTTGGATAGATTTTATTTATTTATTTATTTATTTTGGTTTTGTTGATTTGAGATAGCCAGATTGGTGCTAGTGTTTGCTACTTCTTGCTTTAATGAATGCATTGGATGTGATTCTTTGCATTTTGTGAAAGCATTATTCATTAATTGGTTTGATTTGGTTGAGATTTGCTTAATCTAATTAGAATTTCTAAAGGCATATTAATATTTTTGTGACTGTTATTTTAGGTTTGTTTAAATTGACATGAAAATAAGTTAATAACTGCATTAATTTCCTTATGAGGAGGCTTGTTTAGGATGGTGGTTTTATTGGTAATTATATTTCTATTGCACAACTAGAGTTTTGTATAACTATTGAGCATATTTGTGCTTTTTAGTTTCTTTATTCTAGAATTTATAAAAGCATACTTATGTTTTTTGGTTGTTAGATTTATGACCATATTTCTGCAAATTGGCTACTCTTCATATTCTAGCAAAGAAATCCGCTTATTAAACTGATAATTTATCACATTTACTTGTAATCCAAGGTTTCAAATCATTTTCAAAGGAGTAAAGTTTTTTTTTTTTGAACTGAAAAAAAAAATTGTCTCTTAAAGTATTACATGCATTTGGTAGTTTATTCCTTTGATTTTTATTTTATAATATAAGAAATATGTAGTGGATCAATATAAAAAAAAGCTTCAATAAGCTATATTAGCAAAATATATATATTTGAACCCTCAAACCAATTAATTTTTAATAAGCTATTTTAGGTTTTAACCCAACAAAAAATATTTGAGCCTCCAAAACAACTAATTTTTTGCTCAATTAGCAACTAGTAAAAAGCCCACGAAAACCGGTTTAACAAATTGGTTTAACCGATTACTGATATGACTAATAATTTTCGGTATAATTTTTTATCGGTTGGTAATCGATTAAGAACCGGTTAATCAATAGCTTATCGATGCTAATCGGTAACCCTGTTAATTGAATCGATATAATCAATACCTAGTCCTACAAACTTGGCCTCAGTCCTCAGCCTAGTTTGAGGGGGAGTATTAGAACCAACAATAATGCCACATCAATGAAAGAATTAAAGAGTGAATCAAAATCAAGAGATGGCTTTATAAATCAAGGGATATAGCCGTTTGTAGTATATCATCGGAAATAGCCGTTACTTATATTCTTTTCTCATGTAATCTTAATATATCTTCCTAAGATCTCTCTTTGTAATCAATGCATGGGTGTATAAATATAACTCATCCCCTCTCTACAATGTATGAAGAAAGATATAAAAAAATATAAAATTTTCTCAAATATTCTCAATCACCTGGCGACTTGCCGCAGATGAACTTGGCAGTCCCTTCGGGGAGTCATTAGTGAGACATGCCATATTTGTGCCAAACGTTAGAAAAAAGTTAAATGAATTAAAACGAGATTTTCATATTATTTGGAAAAAAAAGTTATAAGAAATATTTGAAAAAAGAATATTTAAATGAAACAGCAAAAATTAATAATTATAATAGTAATACTACCAAAAAAATCAAGTTTAATAGCATTGGAATAGTGGTACTTTTTAATGACATTTGATCAATTACTTGGTTGTTAGCTACAAATCAACATATTGTAGGGTGGATGTTTAGTGACATTTTCTAAAAAATGTCACTAATCAAATGCCATTAAACCTGATTTTTTTTGTAGTGTACTTAAGGCTGATGAAATGTTTTAAAAAATTAGATAGTTAAAATAGAGAAATATAATTTTTAACCATTTTGATAAGTAAAATTCAATGAGACTGCTAAAAATGCAATGAGCCCCAAACAACATGGTCGTGTCCATGGAATAGATAGAGTGCTAAATTACCACTTAATTTATCCTAAAAGCTTAACCTTAAAAAAATAAAAATAAAAATTAATTTTAAAAAAAAGTTCTAAATTACCATTTAATTTATCCTAAGAGCTTAACCTAGTAGGAATATTATTACTTTAATAATTTACTTCACTTGTGGACTAAAACTCTTTTTTAATAAGTGAAACTTAATATGAGAAATATTTAATTTAAATAAAGGGTAAATCAATGGAATTAAAGTTTGAACTCAATGCGTTTGACTCTAATACCATGTTAAATAACTATTTATCAGGTTTTTCAGGTTCTATTGCATTGAATCAAAAGGCTATACTGAATCGTCTTGCGTGAAGATACCCATTACGTACTTTGCTTTTGGCTGAAATTGATGGAACAAAAAGTCCGCGAGAAGACAATTCTCTTTCAAAAGAAAGAACGTGGTCTCCAGCAACCATTGCATCAGAGTTTGCTGTCTAGCTTTGAAAAAAAAAAAAAAAGGAAAGATTTGTTGTTGGTTCCTTTTGAGTTTCACTCTAGCAACGTATGGCTCCAAAAAAACAAAAAGAAGAAGAAGAAAAGCATCGCTTGAAAAGAAAGAAAGAAAAAAAAAAAAGTTACTCATATTATTTTGCCCATTTGTTGGCCTATTATTTGGTTTATTATTTGTCTTTGGTTGATCAAAACCCATTTTTAGCCTTTGTGATATTATTTGATCAAAATTCAATAATAATTAATCATAAGTCTAATGATGATTTTAATAGTCACATTATTCTTGAAGAGACTCAAAAGAGATACAAGAGACTTATAATATTACTCGTGAGGGTTACTTAACATTTATAATGCAATTGGGAGTTATATGTGTGAGATTAATATTGGAAGCTAGAAGGATCATTTGTAGTATATAAATACCTAGGGATGAAAAGACAGTTACAATTAGTGATTATTGGCTAAAACCACTAACCGTAACCACCTAAACGGTTAGTTAAATTCACTAACCGCCAAAGTGATTAACCAGTTTCATGGTTAGTAACTCTAATAACCACCTTTCAAAAGAATTTTTTTTTTTAACAAAAAAAAAACAGCAAATGATGTTGATTATATGGTAATACGATAATATCATGTTATATATGACATTGTTTTTAGATTTTTATATATATTTAAAAATTTTAAACACAAAAACAACATAAAACCGCTAACTGCATGTAACCGCTTAGGTGATTAGCGAGTGGTTCTTAACTGCTTACTTTGTCACCCCTGTAGATACCCATGTAAAAGCAACTATGTAGCCCTTAGGGCTTAATCCTATGAATGTAGGTCATAAACCGATCCACATAACTTATTGTATTTATTTTTTTATTTCGCATTTTCCTTTAATTTTTTTTACCATTGCATTTTCTTTCATGGTATTAGAGCTAAAAATCTTGAACTCGAACTTTGACTTTATTTGTTAACCTTCCATTTAAATTAAATATTCTACGTGTTGAGTTTTACTTATTAAATGAGAGTTTGAACCAATACGTAAGAAAAAGTATTAAAATAATAATTAAATAATTAAATTTACATCTTCATATCGATTTAAACTTTTGAGATAAAGTAACAACTAACTACGGAAAGGTGGATGCTATGACTACTTTTCCTCCATTCATGGCTGGAACAAATAAAGTGTTGATAGAAAGTAGTCAGCAATTAAAGTAAATTGCAAACAATTAAAATGAAAGAGATAAATTAAAAACTTAAAATCACGTACAATTTTTATCATACTAATAAAATTAAAATAAGGGACGAAAGAGAACAGGCATATGGCAGCCTGGCTAGAAGTACACAATTCCTAATAGTCCATACAGTAACCAACATCATTTCGTTTGGTTGCAATGTATAATGCAACGCAAATTAAAGAAATCCTACAGAAATTCAGTAAATTAACCAACAAAACAACCATTAAATCCCCGTCATTTGGCCAAAAAATCAACCCACCAAACACAATAACTCTAAAGCTCTTCATTTCTCTTTGAAAACTAATTACGGGCATTTTTTTATTTGGTAGTAAGTATTTGGAATTTCGCTCCAACTAATATTGAGGCGCACATACCCTTAACAAAGAATTAAGTAATTATGGGCGCTTAACAAACACCCAGAATAATACACTAGTAAATTACCGGCACTACAACAAACGATCACAGAAATATGCCGTTTTAAGTTGTGGGCAATTTGGTTGGTGTTTGACACAAGAAATTTTTTCTAACATGTTCGATAAAATAAAATAAAAAGAGTGAGAAGAAAATTCTCTGGATTTTTGGTGTGGCAAAACAACGCCCATCCACCAATATTACTGGAGACGACAACTCGTTACGATCAGGTGCATGCATGTGGTGCCACTTTAGGAAAGAGAGATATTTCGATTTCATTTTTTGTTTATAATTTGTCCATTTTCTATAAGAAATGAGCAAATTTATTTATTTATTTTTTTTGACATATCCACACAAGAGGGGGAGGAGGGATTTGAACCAGTGACCCTACTTCATGAAGTATAGTCACAACCGATTGAGCTACCTCTTAGGGACAAATGAGCAAATTTATTGAATTTGTGAATTCAGCTATGAATTCAATGATAATTTTCTTCTTCTTTTTTTTTCTTAAAAAAATATGAACATGAGATGTTTAGGAGAATTTTAAACACATATTTTAAGAAAAAAATTTAAATAGTTGGACATGTATTAAAATGAGAGTTTAATTCTTAAAATGAGAATCCTCAACTTTATTAAAATTAGCCACCTTAATTAGTTCCATTGATACCCTGATGAGGATGGTCAAGCTATATATGACTTAATTCGACTTGAGTGAGTTTTTGCAGTTTTCACTGTTTAGACGGTCAAATAAAAAACTATAATTGATCTTTTCGTCTGTCTTTTTTTTTATTATTATTTTAGCATCTCCACACAGTGGAAGAGAAATAAAATATTCGAATTAGTGAACTCCATTTTATAAAATGTAGTCCACAGCCTATTGAGCTATATACCCTTCAAAGACATCCCATCTATCTTCTTAATTTGCTTACAAGGAAAAAATTGACAACTTGTTATATATATATATATTGAATTTTCTGGACCGTATAAGACATGTGCACCTTATGTGTACTTTGTGACTTGTGAATGTCATCAAAAAGTAGGGGCTGTATATGTCTTAGGATTTCATGTTATGTATTAAAAGTTTTGGTTGTCTCGCTCAGAAACCACTAAATATATATATATATATATATATATATATATATATATATATATATATATATCATTGACAACCTTGTCTGATGGCCGGGACCACGTCTGCAAAAATAATAGAGTAATTCCAAAGAAAGTAGGATTTTTTTTTTAAGTAAGAAAATAGGAATTTTGAGTATCTGAGTACGTAGTCGTCCTCATCGTCACACGTTTACTTGCACTCGTCTTCTCTGCGTTTCTTCTATTATTGTCTTTTTCCTTTTCAACAAAAAAACATTAACAATAGATATTTTCATATATATATATATATATACAAGATTTCATTATTGAGAAAAATGTTTCAGACAAATCACTCCGATCCGGACCTTTTTCTTTTTCATTTTTTAACGAGTTATCCAGAGAAAAGATAAAGACAAATCACTCCTTCAAATTTAAATGTTATCAATTTACTTTTTAAGGTTTTAATAGTTGTTAAATAGATCATTTTTGTCGACCTTTCATTAGATTTGTAACGGTGCTGTCACATCATACACAATCAAAATGCGACAATATATATCCGATCGGACATATGGACCACCCCAGCTCTAGGTTTTTTTTATATATATATAATTTTTATTATTATAAGTGACACATGTCTTCTTTTGATTGAGTTTGACATAGCATTCAAAATTTGATGGAAGGTGACCGGAATAATTATCTATTTTATAAAAATTGAAAAACCTTAAAGAGAAAAATCAATGAAATTTAAACTTTAGGGAGTGATTGATAAATAAAAATAAAAATAAAATCATACTTAATTTAGGACCTCTAGAACATTTTTCCCTTTTCTAAAAACATACTAAATCTTAAGATTTTTTTTGGATAAATTAAATCTAAAAAATATGCATTTTATAGATCTCATTATAAATTACCACTACTTCTCTCAGAAGTTTAAAATAAAGTAAAAAACAATAAAAACAAAATAAGTACTTTATAATTTTGTTTTTACCAAACAAGCCACTTTTTTGTTGTTTAACACAATTTAACTTTTAGATATTAAAAATATTTTTTAAACTCCCTAACGCAATCTTAAACTTGGCTCTAAGAGGGTTTATATATATATTCGGACTTCTGCCAATGTAATTGAAAACATAGTCATAAAGGTCATGTGGAAGTGTAGGAAAGTAAGCTAATGAGCAATATTAATTTGGTGAATATCATTGGCGGAGCTAAAATTTTGGGAAACTTATCCATCGAGTATCCATTTAGTGCATTTAAGAGGATAAATTTGTTCAAAAAATTTGCCCTGGCCTCAAAAGGTAAAGACAATATTGCCCTTATAAATACAATAAATTGATATTCTCCATTTCATATGAAAAGGAGAGGATCCTTTTCCAAAATTTTGTTATTTTAGGTTGAACTAAAAATGTGATAAATGCATTTTAAAATTGAAATTAAGTAATTTTTTACACAATATGTTTATCTCAAAAATTATATCTACCGAAAGTTCATAAATGAAAAACTAATATGACTCCTAATCACGCCAAATTTGAGAGACACTAGTGTTCAAACAATACATTGCGGACATAAACACATTCAATCACAAACACAAATATTTGGTTACAAAGAGGAAATCATTTAGAAAATACTCTAAAATGTAAAACCTCTCTAGATTAGCTAAACACTAAATCAATAGAATAACAAGAAATATCTTAATGCCGAAGACTTACATAACCTATGCTCTTGACATTCAAGTATACCAAATAAGCAACCCACTTATCTACTACCATAGTAGTTCTTCCAAAACATCTGGATTGTTCCTTCTATGTGATCTCCCTTCACCGGAACTCCAATTAACTTCAATACTTTATAAACAAAAATGATCAAACATTTATAACTCTAAAAAATAATTGACCAACTATGGCAACTACTTTCTTAGCACACATCACTTGAATTCACAGAAGAATTCATGCATATACCTCATTGTATAAGTTCATATATAAAGACTATAAACCCTTAGTCCAGCTACAATACAAACTTTGTTGAGAATAGACTTAGTCGCTACGGGGCATCCAGATGGTTTGTAAGTTCATTCGGACATGAACTAAGTATGAAATACACTAGATGTCCAGACAGCAAGAATAAGTGTCTAAAGAAGCTAGGTTAAAATCTCTAACTTTGGTTCTCTGGAGCAGCGCGCCTGAACGACACTGCAAAGGAGACTTCAGACGAAACTCTCAGGTTTTATTATTCAGCTATCCCTGTCTGGATGGCACTTCAGATGAGACTTTAGACAAAACTATCGAATTTTTCATCCGACACTGCAGACAAAACTTCAGACGAAGCTCTCGAGTTTTCTTGTACAACTATCTTGTCTGAACACCTTGCAAGCAAGGGATTAGATGAGACCTCTAAAAAAACATTTTCATCTTACTTTGGCTATCTCGCACAATGCACATTTAAAAATACAGATAAAACACAAGTATTTTGTACACACGAATCTAGCCAATTCAAACTATGAACTAACAATAAATATGTGCCAAAAATTGATTACAAAATGCTGATATGAAGGGTACATAGAGTGTGCAAAAAAAAACATTTCAAAAAAAAAAAAAGTTAAAAGACAAATTATGGAGAAAGAGTGACCAAAAAAAAAAAAGCTTAAAGTTCATACCGTTTTGGGAAATGGACTGATAAAATAAGCTCAAAGCTTGCGGTGACCAAAAACAATTCAACGTACTAGTCTTTTTTTTTTTGAGAGAGAAAAAAAAAAAAAAGAAGAAGAAGAAGCAACTAATTAGAACAAATATAAAAGTTCATACTTTTTAGGACAATTTAAATTATTGATTTCTACATCATAAAGTGTGATTTTCAGCCGATTAAGTTACTCTTTGAGGTATGAAAAAACCTAACCTAACAAGCCTGTCACCGCCTATTTTAGGTCAGTGCCACTTCACTCAATGCTATCTTTTAATTTTCTCTCTATTTGTTATACTAAAATATTTACATACATGTCTTATTTCTAACGACCATGGGGTTTTGATTTTTAAGTGCTAGTTAGTTGCTTTCTTTCTTGGTGTTTTCCAATATATATCACAAAATATGTAAAGCTATATATCTATACCGACTTATAAAAAGACATGACCCTACACCTCCTTCGTACAACATATTATGAAAGCAATTTTTTGTTTAACACTTACAGAAGAAGAAGAAGAAAAAGGTTCACATAAGACAAAAGATTTGCAAGGGCCATCAAGATTAACTCTTCTTTCTTTCATTTGTTTCTCCTAAAAAGTCAAAATTTTGTAACGTTGGAGGGTCACGGTCCCTTAGGCCCTAACGTGGGAACTTTGAATGATTACTCAAAATTCATCACTGATGAGTGCTTATCAATGACGACTTTTGCTAGTTGTTGATAATTTTAGAAAAAATTTCCTATTAGTAACGGCATTTTGGGTCATCCCTAATAATCTAGTGGGAAATTATTTCAGGTTGTAGCGAGAAGTTATTAGCAATGACATTTTCCCATTAGGTATTAGGCGTCAATCAACGACGACATTGATCATCTTAATTTTATATATATAATAATATAAAACACTTTTAGTTATTTTAATTAACAATTCACTTTCACTATTTTATTAAAATATTATTTTTTAAAAATTTGTTTATTATTTCTCTAACTTTTGAGTGTTAAAATTACTAAAATGCCCATATTATAATAAAAAATAAAATATTAAAACCTAAACAAAACGTCCGTTTTGCTGCACCCTAAAAAACCCTTCTTCCCCTCTTCCCCATGTTCTCTCTAACGAGTTTTGGCATGATCATCTTGACCTGTATCAGGAATCATCATTACATTCACCGAAAAGGCACATGATCATCCCACCTTTTTGTTTTATTTTACCTCTCAACACCAACAAACCAACGATTTTAAGCCCTGACTCTTGTAGCAGAAACCCCTCCCACCCAACACCTTGAAAGATCCGTCCCTCCCATGCACGCAGAGACAACCAGACTTCTCACTTTTGCAAAGATCCCCACCGGAAAAGGCACATGATCAAACAAAAAGACCCGAGAATCGTGAACAGCGAAAGCTCTTGTCATAAATGCAACCGGATGAGAACGGAAGAATCGACGATGAGAGCACCAACTCAGATGAACCTATAATTGTTTAAAGAGTAGAGAGGGAATAGTAAATGTTAAATATGAAAGAATCATGTTTATAATGTTAACTTTTTTAAAGAAAATGAAAAGTGAGGTTTTTAGGCCTTTGTTAAATTAATCTTCAAATTAACAAAAAATTGTGTTTAAGAAAGAGCGAGTGGGTGCAGTAATAGTAATAATTGTCGCTAATATTAACAAATCAACGACGACATTGATATCATCGATCGTTAATGTGTTATATATATATATAATATTTAAACTGTGGAAAATCAGCCCAATGTGGGCGCTTTTATCAAAATATGGACAGTTATTTTGTTACCGACTCTTTTTTTAAAAAAAAAAAAAAAAAAAAAAAGAAAAGGGATAGTGAAATTAATAGGTCGTTTGAAACCCATATTATAAGTTTAAAACTTTTGTAATTTAATTTGATGCACTTCTTCAATCAGTCGTGATAGGATCAAAAGATTGATCGATCTCTTTGAATTTTTTTTTATCATCTTGGTGCACTCATCTATCAATCATGATACAATTAAACTCTTTGGATTTTATATAATTTCAGTGCATTAATTAGTACTCTAACCGATATTGATATAATCGAATTATCGATTAAACTCTCTAGATTTTGAATCATCCCCGTACGCTAGTTTTATTAATTGAACTCTTTCGATTTTGTATTAGCTTGGTGCACGAGTGTAATCGATCGTGATACAACATTCTGGGTTTTGTATCATTTTGGTTCACTAATTAAGCTGATCAATTGTGATACCGTTAAAGGGTGATCGTGGTATGGTAAAAGGGTCAATCAAACTCAATCAATTTATATCGATTAAATTATCTGAATTTTGCATTAGTCTGATCGATCGAACTATTTGAATTTTGTATATCCCCGTGCATTAGCGCACTAGTTTCTTGTGTCGGCTGAGTAACGTAAACTCATCACCAAGCTAGCTCCTAAACAATAAGCATCCTCTTCTTCTGCATGCATGCATCAGTTACATCATATTTGATATATCTTGGTTGACATATTGAACCCCAATTCATTACCAATCCGACCAGTTAAGTAATGAAGATTGATGTCCCATAATAATCATAATAAAAACAAGAGAAAAGAGTTGTTGCTGGATGAATTTTATTAGTGGCTTGCAGGCCAGACAAGCAATATTTTGGTTAGAAGAACAACATATATGCACCCTCAAAGGCTCATCATAGCTTAACATAGATTAATGAAATATAATCCCTGTTAGAGAGAGAGAGAGAGAGAGAGAGAGAAGGGCTTACTTATTTGTTGAGGTTTTTAGGAGAGCTGGCAGTAACCCCCATGATCAAGGGCGTCCTCTTAACAAATCTCCCTTTCATTCTAGGCCTCTTCTCCGCGTTCAGTTTCCTTACTTCGTATCTTATCTTCTTCGAAAACAACCTCGTCCTTCTCTTTTCTCTGTACCTTGACACCCTCGCTTCCCTTCCCACGTCATCACACCTTCCAACTCCTCCATATGCCTCATTCACTTCTCTACCAAACAAACCCTGTAATAACATATAAACTTTTAGCGGTCGCTTATTTCTAGAGTTTAAGCTAATAAAAATAAATATATTTAATTATTTAATTTATATTTTGAAAAAGAGTACCAAAAAATCTGACGAACAACCGTGGGAATTGAGCTCCGGTCGTGCTCCTGCTGTCCAGGGAGATACATGGCTGGCCCAAGCTGCTATAACTGCCTCATAATTTAGCCTCAAAAACATCTCCCCCTTCATCTTCTTGTTCTCTGCCACTGCCATGGGAGCAACCTTCTGCTCCACCTTCTCTTCGGCGGCCGGTGACTCGTCGTAATCAAAAATATTCCAATCTAGTGTTTCTCTGATCATCATATCCACCGGCGGATTGAACTGGCATGCGACAATGTCTTCCAACTCTTCTTCCTCTTCAACCTTCACCGATCTTCCCTCTCCAACGTCGCAAGAATAATCCGCAACCCCTTTGCCAAGTAGGCTCTCCACGTCAGCTGCAAACTCAGCAAGCTCCATATCCGACGGAAGAAGCCCATGTAAATCATCCATGTCGTCAGCTACGGTGGTTCTCTCATAGGCAATCGCGTTCCCCATCTCATTGCAAAGCTCAGCGGCAAAAGGGTCGAACACCGGAACCCGATAAAGCAGCTGCTCGTCGTCGTCGTCGGCGGCATCCGGCGACCCCCCTTCTTCACTGCCAATCTCCGGAACAAAAGGCAGAGGGTTGAACACTCCTCCTCTCTCTTCCTCTTTAGGTTTGTGATTATTGCGCGGGGTTCGCGCCTTGCGCGTGAAACCCCGGTGCCACGCCGGAGGAGAATCGTCATCCGCTGTCGTAGAGAGCTTGAAAGATGAAGTTTGGAGCCGAACCCTTTCGTGCCTGCTCGCTAGCTGGTTAGCGGAGTGCACCGACGCATCGCACACCTGGCAAAGAAAAGCGTCGTCGGCGGCGCAAAACCAGCGAGCCCGCCGGCGTAAACAGCTGTCGCAAGCTCGGGCCGTCTTACCTCTCATGGCATTTGCAGCTTTCCTTTCACCGATCATGGATGGGTGAATTTCTCAAAGAATTGAAGAGAAAGAGAAGTATTTGAACAGGGAGTACTTTTGGGTGCTCTCGTATATATATTAAGGGGCCCAATTGGTTGAATTATTGTGTGCGCTTTTCATCTCTCTCCAGTCTCCGTCGCCATTCTCTAGGTTCTTCTCCGGCGGGAGCCCATGCACTTTTTGGTTGTTACCTATAGGAACACGATGGAGCTCTTTTGGGACCCACGAATTGGTCTTATCTCGGCGTCGATTGGCTGCAGATTTCGAGTCAATCTTTAGTCTGGATTCCTATTGGCTAGCTGTTTACAGAAGGGATTCCTTGTGGGCCCAAAGGCGGTGGGGTAGGGTCTTTGAGTTGGACATGTTTTTTTATTTTTTATTTTGGGTCTATGATTCAATTATTCGTGTGAGAGAGGAGAGATCGAGCCTTAAAACTGTTTGTTTGGGACTTTTGTGGTCCCCTGTCGTCGCTTTTGTGGTCCCTCTCTGTATTCTCCTAGTGCAGAGGTTGTTACTTTCTGTTATGTTTCTTGCTAATCCAACCATAGAAAACAAATTGGACCCCACTGTAATTTTTATTTTCTTTTTTTACCCTTTTTTTTTGGTCAACCAATAATATGTTTGGGGTATGAATTTTAAAAATATCTGATCTCGGTGACCCTAGCTATGTCCAGTGTCCACTGCCTCAAATGGTAATTAAGTTCGTTCGGCACGATACAACTACTAGACCTTTTAATCTGGGATCAAGATTTTTAGCAATTTTTTTAAAATTGTCAGTCAATTTTTCAAACTCAACAATGTGAAGTAATCTAATAGTTCAAAATAAAATACTCTATATTTTTTAGTGGATAACATAGATTTCGAAGTTAAATTTCAAAATTCAAAATTTTAAGTTTATCTCTTCTATATTAAATATGTGTTTAATTTTGAGCCATTAGATTTTTTCAACTAAGATTTTCAAAAAAACTGGCTAACAATTTTCCAAAATTACTAGAGATCTTGATCCTTTAATCTGTCTACCTCTCTCATGAGCGGGTGATTAAGAACTAAGTTAAAATGGGTTTTATTGTTGATATCCATTACTTTGGCCGCTACAACCAGCTTTGTTAATAGCATTATTGATTATCTTCTCCGTCTTTGGGGATTCTTTTTAGAGTTACGGCTGGATTGTTGTCCAAAATTTCTGATGTTCATTAAAAAAAAAATTAATGTGGCATAAAACTTAGAATGTTATTTTCCTTGCAAGTAACATTTCCCTAAAAAAAAAATCCTAATACTAACATCAACTAAGCTGTAAACTTGTCTATCAATGGCAAACTCTAAGCCCTAAAGGCCGGCTAAACATGTCTACAAAAAACTTGTCCACATTAGGCTCGAGTACTATTGGAGCAAATGCATGCCAAAAGGATGAAAAGAAAAGAAAATGATGGTTCACACACACACACACGGATCTAGAAAGTTAGTTGGAGATGGATCAAGATATATATAAATTTTTTTGGGGCAGGACTATGACCTATAATTTTTTTTTTTTAACACCTAATTTTTTTTTGGGGGGGGGGGGTTGGGTTGGAGTTGGGGAGAGGCTATGGCCATCCCCTATCCCCCTATGGATTTGTCCCTGTACACACACATCAAGGGTGGTAGTTCAATGGCTTAAAAAAAAAAAATTAAGTGGTTAGGCATGTATTAGGGCATGAGTTCAAATCTCCACAATAGAGAATTCTCACATATATATGATTAGTATTAGCCACCTTGGTTCCCATTAATGTTCTGGTAGGGTTGGATCAAGCTATGTCTAGTCGGACTTGAAAGAGCATCTACGGTTTCCATCATCTAGGCCCTTCCTATGCGGCTCTTAATGGGTAGGTACTACTATGGTCACATCCAAGTAAGATAGTCATAATTGGTCTTCTCGGCCTATCCATTTTAATTAAAAGATGAAAAAAAAAAAAAAGAATATTCTTATTACAAAGTTCTTATCATTTTGATGATGATGGCCTAAAAAAATCCAGCAAAACCGTTCTTATATGAACAGTACAGAACTTTTTAACAATTTTGACCAATCAATTGATTTCCTAACAAATGCAATTTAATCTTTAACAAGCTTGATTGATGTCATGCTTTTAAAGAGATCTTCAGTTATGTTCAGTATCCAGAATACCTATTTATTGGAAAAAAATAAATAATTTTTATTAGGAACGGAAGAAAGTGAAATATAACAGCTTTATTATTAGAGTATATGATGGTAGTGATACAACACTTAGAGTATATGATGGTAGTAATACAACACTTTAGCATGTTGGGTAATAGAGTTTTTAAAGTCAAAAAGAGATTTTTAGAAGAAAAAAAGCTTTATTTTTAAATTTTTCTCAAAAAAACAAAAAATTGAGTGAAAAAGGTCAAAAAAATACTTCTAAAATTTTTTTATCAAACATGCCAACTTTTTGTTTAACACAATTTTTTAAATATTAAAAATATTTTTAAAATTTCTTAACACAATCCCAATCATGTTTTTAGAATAGCTATAACCATTGCCCATAAAGAAGTAACTATTCCTGAAGTCATTTCCTTGTTAGTCATGGGAATAGCTAGCTATTCCAAGGCTATTTTATTCTATATTTTTTTATTTTCAATAAAAATTATTTATTTATTTAATAGAATATAGCCCATCTGGGTACCGAACATATTCTTCAGAAATTTATTTTGTGGAACACATATTTAAAATTACTATAATACCTTCTGTTAGCTCTTTTTCTTCTTTTTTTTCCCCATAATTTCAGTGGACTTCGCTACATCTTGTACAAATTCTCATCAATTATTGTATCTTGACTCTTATTAATTGATCAACTCATATTATTATTCTGTATATATATTTTTTATAATTTTTTCAACTCAGCCTTTAAGTATGATGTATCTCTTAAGAATATGAGAAACACGTATTTTTTTTAATAGTATTAATAAAAATTAAAAAAAAAGTATTTCTAACATGCTAAAAAAAATATAATACATACTTTTATAGATTAATCCATATGCTAGGATTTCAATATTGAAAAATCCACTTTGTTGTGTGTCACACAAAAATGAAAGTTGATGCAATTCAATGCTATGCCATCATCATTCATCACCCGTGATATAGAAGGCCTTTTTCACATGCAAGTTTCCTATAAATAATGGGCAACACTAGACGTCTAGAACTCTAAAAGGTACGTACATGCATGCATATTACACCACGTGTCCTACAAAGGGACAAATCTAATAAATTTTCAAATTATTGTCCGAATATATAGGCTTATAGGCCATCACCATTTATTACTAAATTTTCGACGAATATTTTTAAAAATATAATGTCAGCTATCACATTGCACCTTCTCAAATTTGACCAAAAACTCAACACCAAAACCTCAAGACCCATTCGGTTGGGGTTAAGAAATTAACAACCAAAAAAAAAAAAAACTAACAATCAAAATACCTAACCTAATCAGGTATTTATACAATTTAATCTACAAATCCATTGAATAAGTCTTATTAGCACTTTGGGATGAATTTGTTTTACCAATCCCAATAGTTCGATTAGACCGTGAAAATGGATATGGAGATGGTGATGGAGAAACAGTTACAAATGAGATTACCGGAGTTGACGACGATGGAGATGATCCTGTCAGCGAGGTTGCACTATAGTTTTGCTTTCCTGCATACAAATTACAGAGAATTCGAGTTTTGTGAAACTTAAGGTTGGTATCCATTGATGCTGGTTATATATACCTGTGCACCGAGAAGAATTTGCTAAACAGCAAAAAGAGGGATGAAGCATTAATTGCATTACAGGCATATTCTTTAAGAAAATAAATAAATTATAATAAAAGAAAAGGATGTATTTAATTATATATTTTTCATAATTTTTTTATTATTATTAAATGACATTAGGTTTGAAGAAGGTGGTTTGCATAGATTGATGACCAATGCAAGACTTGATAGGAGTAAACCTTAGTTCTGCTGTGCTTTTATGAGTTATATTGATTATGCTATTTTTTTGGGGTCGAAGTGTTAATGATTTAGTTTATTTTTATTTTTATTTTTTAAAATGAATTATCAAAATTTCCAATGTTCATATCTTATGTTTTAGTTTCATTTATTTCCACCCATATTAATTGCTCGGGTTTTGCATTAAATCAAATAGCTTTTTTTTTTTTTAACAAATTAAATCAAACAGCTAATCGATCAAATGTTTCTTATACTTTTGTATAATTTATAAAAATACAAATTTGCCCTTAAAAACTAAAATAAAATCATCTGGCCTTGGTCATCAAATGTTTAGTTTTTAAAACATATATATATATATATATATATATATATATATATAAATGAAATCTAAGTATTTTGGTTATTTTGATATCCTACGTTAGGATAACGAATGAGTGAAATTAAAAAGGCCTGAAACTTGGAAACATGACATTACAGATGTTGATAATTCAAGGTTATGATATTTGTTAAAGTATGGAGTATTTAATCATTTTGTCATTATTTTAACCATTATAAAACTCTTTACAATTCAGAAGCACTAGTTCAAGTACAAAGCATTATGTTAAATGTCAATAGACTCAATACTTTCTAAACTTTATGAAGATTTCTCTCTCTTACAGATTTTATCGTATGGTCAAAAGTTTTTTTATTTGAATGGTAATAAAAAGTAATTGATTTGATAAATCTACTATTTGAATATAGCAGTAAAAAAATGCATGATGGTGAGATTTACCTTCCGAAAATTTTATGGCCACGATAGACGCAGGTGTTGACATTGCAAGCAGCTGCCATTTGGTTGACATATGGCACACATTGCCAATAAAAAGAATCACAAATGAGAGCATGCAACACCGATGATGCCAGATGGATAACATTTCAACCTATTCATCACCACCATGGTCCATGTCAACCTATGAGTAGTGATTTTCGGCAGCTACGGGTCAGCCTCGGTGTAGTACCCCGATAAAGGTAACCGTTTTATTTAGGAAGATTCCCTTTTTTAAAAATAATTAGCCCGAACCCTTAGTATAGCCATTTAGGCGAAAGCCTAAGACTCTTAGCTTTAACCTAATCACATTTGGATCCTCTAGGAATAGAAGCTTAACACTGACCCACAGGGGGCGGATGTACGCTAAGTCTAGCGGATGTATGCTTCTGTCTGTAGTGCGGACGTACGATGGGGGACCACCGGACGTATGTGGGACCACCGGATGTACACTACTTTTTGTATACCCTTTGAGTAATACCTGGACATACGAGACACCCTTTGAACCAACATGCAAAGACCATCAGACGTACGCTAGAGTTGCTGGACGTCCACTGTTCTGTCAGGGAGTTGGTGGCGGATTTTTTCTATAAATAGCCCGCCCCTCCCCTTCATTCCTCATGCCTTCTTCTTCCTCTGGTATGCCCCTAGGCTACCAGAACCTCTTCTTGGTGTTTGGAGTGAGAAATCCGTGAGGGAGAGTTTCAACGAAGAGTTTCCAAGGAAAGGAGACCATGTCCGTGCTTAGCTTCGAGGTAAGACATGTTCCCTTGTTGTTATCACCTTGTTATCTCATGTTTCTACCCTGATTATGGTTTCAAGTGTTCACTAAGCGTTTTCCTAAAAATGGTGATGCTTCAAAAGGGTTTTCTCAGTGAATCGAGGTTCTGTGATTCTTTACGTTACATGTTTTATTTTGATAGCTTAGAAAGAGTCTAAAGGTCTGTGAAGACCGTTGAAAATGTGCACTGTCCGAACCTTAAAACAGTATGCTTAGCACATTGAGCGGGCGTACGCTCTCAAGGGCGGACGTATGGTCAGTAGGCAGGGCACCTGTTCTTAAGCTTCATACGCGTACGCTCCAGCTTAGCCTTAACTCTAGGTTTCATAAGACTTAGAATGACGGTGTTTTGTATCCGTTATAACAGGAAATAGCTTTGTCAGAGGATTCACTCGAATGTGCGAGATAAGTAGACACTTACACCCTTTTTTGTAAACCGTGGGATATGTCAGTTGACTAACCATGTGTATGATATGAGTATGTTTACTTTTCGTAATTACTTGGTAACTGCATGATTAAATAAATCACCAAAATGCATCGTAAGACATGGTATGCCGGTACGTACGGTATAAACGGCCATGAGCTTATTATATGGACTACGTACTATGGTCAAATGTGTGTGTTATGTGAGAGCTGTGGATCCATTGGTTTCGTGACCTTGATACAACCATTCCTAATGATTTGGTCACTATAGGACGAACGTCATTAATTGGTGTGGGCCACTTGGGGTTGAACCTGATCGTGCCACTAATGTTACGCATGGTATGTTATGCAATGGCTAGGACACTAACATTGTATTATAGGTCCCTCGAGACAGCATCAACCTTGCTGAGAAATGGTAATATCTCGGGTAGACCATGTATGGGAGTTATGACTTATAAAGCATTATTTTTCCTGCATCAAAATAATTAGGCAGTTATCGCCGTTTCTATACCATAGAGCTTTAAAAACCCTAAAACCTACGAAATTGTGTATTAGCGGGGGTAACGCCCTCTTTTGATTACTACTCGAATGGCACATTTACTTTTATTAATTGGGCTCATGTTATGCTTACATGTGGAGTTTACTTACTAAGTCATTAGACTTACGCGGTTACTACCATTCCTTAGATAATCTAATTCACTATTACGAAGGTGGTTAAAGTTGCTATTGTCTGACCGACTATGCCCCATTTATAATTATAGGTTTGTTTTAATTGTCTAATAGCCCCATGTTCTTACTTGAGGAATCATAACACTCTCAGATTTATTCACCTTCCTTGCATTTCTCTAACAAGTTTTTTACAAGGGCGATTACCTGTTTGACCCATCGTAGGTCCAACTAGGAAATTGCCAGTGACTCCACCGGATTAGCCAAAGCTAATTTTGGGGGGTGTTACACCCGGGTCTGCCAAAAATCTGACGTGGCTTCTTATAAAAAAATAATAATAATAATAACATAACTGTCAATTCGTAACCGAAATCTACCATGCTTTCTTTTGTTGTGTAGTGAATTCATATGTGTGGTTCATCTTTTTCTGTATTTTATTGCTTTTTCTAACAAACTATTCTATGTAAGCAATTAGCTAGGCTGCTAAGTTTTTATATTTTTATTTAATATATAAAACAATAACTGTAGAAATTCACAATGGGGATTATGTGGATTTTTAATTGAAGAGGAAATAGGTTACAAGAGGGGAGCCTGCCAAATTTAAAACTGAGAATCACTGATAAAAAATTGATCAAATTATATATCAAATTTATTGGCCTTCATGAATTACTGATCAGAAATTGGTATCAGCAAAAGTATATAAAACCGATATAGTGTTTTGAGGCATTAACACCAAATTTATGATGACCAAATCTCTTTAGAGTGATATCATCCTTAAATTGTTAACTTTCCACCTCTAAGTTTTAGTTTTGAATCCAAAAATGAGTTTTGAGGCATTAACACCAACTTTGGGATGACTGGATCTCTTTAGGGTGATACCATCCCTAAAGGTTTAACTTTCCACCCCTAGGTTTTAATTTTGAATCCATAAACGAGTTTTGAGGCATTAACACCAAATTTAATATGACCGAATCCCTTTAGGATTATACTATTTCTAAATGGTTAAGCCTTTCACCCTTAGATTTTAGTTTTTAATCCATAAATGAGTTTTGAGGTATTAAAACCCAAATATTAGCTTATGAAAATTTAGCTAATATCTCAAAATACAATTCAAAATATTTCATCAAACATCTAGAATGCAAAATATATATATATGATCGACGTTGGTCGTCCAAAAAGAAAAAAAAATTAAGGGTGTCAATGCGGTTACGGTTAGCAGTTAGTGGCAATAACCGCTAACCATAACCGTCTTAGCAGTTAGTAGATTTCACTAACCGCCGGTTAGTAGTTAGTAAAATAAGTAACCGTTCGCTAACCGCTTTTTTAAAATTGGGCTTTTTTTTTTTTTTGCTTTTTGGGCGTTTTTGGGTTTTTATTAATACTGTAGCATTTTTTACACTCATCTGTTTTTTATATTTTTAGTGTCTTTTTAGTCCTAATTGCTATAAAAAGAGCCCATATTGAAAAATCAAAAATATTTTACCCCAAATTTATATTTACTCGCACTTAAAAAAAAAAATCCTTAAATATTAAATCATAACTGGTTAACTTTAAAAATTAAAAATAAAAAACACAACATATATAAAAAATTCAACACAACATATATGCAGTATGCATAATTACTTAATATATATTAAATTACAAAATATTAGAATAATAATGTATGATATAAATACTTACAAAGCTAGTTAATATGTAATTACAAACTAATTAATAATTATGTTACTTATGTAGTTTATGTTACTTGTTGCTAATATATATATATATATATATATATATTATTACATAACATATCGTATATTATTACAAAGTTACAAACATATCATATATAAATATTATATACTTATAATTTGTTATTATATAATCATATAAATTATAATAATAATAATACATTAATACTTCAATTGTGGTTATAAATAATACATTGTTTAATTCAATGTCAATTAATTAATTTGATATTATACGAATCACATTATCATTGTACATTAATAATATTATTAACTTTAATAAGTATTTGAATTGTTATTGAATCATATTATTAAGTATTGATATTTTACATTTATATTATTCAATATGCATAATTGTATATATGTATAATATATAATTATAATTTATAACGTATATAGATTTATAAGTTGATAACATACATTGAAAGTTTCTAGATACTTAATTTTTCATTATTGTATTAGTATGAACTTGCATATTTATAACTTATGACTTATGAATATGTATGTATAATTTGTTATTATATAATCAAATGATTTTCTGATTAATTGATCATGTAATATAATCATATAAATTATAGTGATAATATATTAATACTCAAATTATGATTTAATTATCTAAAAAAATGTGATTTAATCATTAATGATCAATTGATTATGTTATATGTATAAATATTATTATAATTATAATTATAAAAATATAGTATATAAAAAGCAATTAGCAGTTACAGTTAGTAAACCATATAACCGCTAACTGCTAACCACTAGGCGGTTATAACGGTTAATGGTTAGGTAGTTAGGTAGTTATAACGGTTAGACGATTATAACGGTTAGCGGTTGGTGGGCGGTTAATAACCGCCCGTATTAACACTCCTAAAAAACATGGCCTACGTTTGCGTCAACCTATATATATTTGAAGCATGTGATAAAATAAACAATAATATTTTGTGTATACATATATCTCACTTGAGATCGTCTGCTCAATGGCAAATTTGGTTCAAGAGGGTTAAATTTTTTTTTTCAACGAATGAAAAAAATTCACTAATTTAACAAAATTTAATAATTGTTTAAAATATATAAATGTAACCTACAATTTATTTTGTAATGCCTATAGTTAATTTATTTAATTGTCTTCAATTTCTATCACTAGGAAGATAATGAGAAATTTTTTCTTTTTTAGCAACGATGATCTAGTGACATTTGTTAAATATATCTCGACATGAACTATTTTAGAATTTAATTGAAGCTCAATTGAATCATTGTTGTTCGATCTTCATAATCTTAAGTAACTACAATTTATATATTTTATACAATTAAAAATTGAAAAAAATTATATATATTTATTAAAAATTAATTAATTTAATTAAGAAATCGAAATAGAAATTCTTAATTAATATAAAAGTATAATTACGTACCTTAAATAAAAAAATTAAGAGAGAGAGAGAGAGAGAGAGTGTGTGTCAAATAAGCGAGTTTTATATTGGGCCCATAAAGAGTCGAACAACAGAAGTGTAGGCTTTTTTTTTAGTTCAAAATTGTAGGCTTCAAGTGAATGTGCGTGTGGTACAAAAAAAATCAAATAATAAAAATTAATTAAACAATGTGTTTCATAAAGGGTATTTTGTGTCATCATCTTCTTCTCTTTCCTCTGAACTAAACCTAAACCTTGAAATGTATAAACAATGGCAGAAAAATTTAGAACATCCCAGGCTCTGTTTGGAAAAAGGTTTCGGCTCAAACAAGTTTCACACTGTAGCTGGACATGACTTCACATTTGAAAATTTTGACCCCACTCATGCAACAGCTATGTTCTGAGTCTTCTGATGCCTCTTCTCTGCAGGCGTGTTGAGCCTCATTTATGGGGTTTTATTTTTGACCAAAATGCCTCTTTCCCAGCACATATGCATCAGTTTATGGGGTTTATTTTTCACTTTGGCGCTGCTTCTTCTTCTCCACAGCCCTCTTTTTTTTTTTTTTCTCCGTCTCTCACAGTCTCACACCTTTGTCTTCCTCACAAAAGCTCATCCTCGTCAACGACCTACTGCAACGACAGCTCCATTCACTAGAACCCAAGCAATGGTGATTTTTTTTGTACATTTTTTTAGCAAAACTTTTAATGGTCATTGTTACATGTTTACGGATTGTGAATATTTGCTGGGTTAAAGTTTTGAATATTCATGTTTACTAGAATGCATCAGATGTTTACTAGAATGCATAAGATGTTTAATGCACACTGACTTCCACAATTTTTTTTTTAATTTTTAATTTTTAATTTTTGTCTTCAAACCATTCAACATTTGCAAAACTGTTGTGGGTAGAAACTTCTGTAATGAAAACCCATGTATTAAACATACATTGTCTATCAAAATGCATGTTTTTTTTTTTCTAATCAAACGCACACTGACACTTTTTTTTTTTGTGTCTTCAAGCCATTCAACAATTAAAATCAATTGCTTTTAATAATTTATCACTTTTAGGGTCGTAATGAAATTTTGTGTATTTGAATTGCTTAAATATAATTAATTTAGTTTATGAATATACATAGTTTTTGTTACAAAACAAATAAAATATGCTAGTTAGATAGAGGTTTTGCTTGTTTTTATCACTTATTTTTTAAAATTTTTGTTTCGCTAAGAAGATTATTAAATATACAACAATCTCTTAATTTGTTTTAATACTCAATTAAATTTCCTTTAAAAAAAATACTCAATTAAATATAAAAGTCCCACCGCCTAATTTGAATACATAACATTTAATTGAACCAAACATAATACGCTTGATATTTAATTGAATAACCACACATAATAAACGATATTTAATTGCATACCATACATTTTCTCATCCTCTTATATTAACTATAAGTTAGATTTATATGTTTTAGAAACTATTAATTTTCTTATAATTTTATTTATCTACAAGAAGTTGAGAACCATAAAGTTTGTGCTCGTCTATTATCCCCAAAACTTTGTAGTCTTGCTCTTCTTTTATATAATTTCGTTGCATTGAATCATATAAAGTGACTATTTGTGTTGTGATTAATATGGTTATCGTTTATTTCTCAGTATGGTGGATACTGCTTACGAACATGTGATTCCAAACACACAAAGGTTCGTAGATTATTATAGAATGGAGTCAAACTTACCCCTCAATTACATTTGTTCGTGTTTGAAATTTTGTTAATGTGTTATCCTTTTTATGTTTTGTTGTCTGATTTTTTTTGTCTACATTAACTCTTAATTATAATTATATATGAGATATTAGTGTTGGGATGCATATGGTTCATAAATATTTTTGCATATATGCTAATAATCAATATGTCATACATTATTCTCCAAAATCATAGATGTCTTTTTTTTTTTCCACTCCGCGCAAGTCCCCCCGCAAGCATGTTTCTACCCATAGTCCTTCCCCACCCGTTGGTCGGGTCAATAGCGTTATGAAATGGGAAAACAAACACGAGGACCGACTAATTGACATTCTAAGAGAATTTCTTGAAGAAGGTGCACGACCACCATATAGTCAAAAAATAATTCATCACATTACCCAACGGTTGAATAACCAATTTGATAGTACTCAATACATGGATTACCAAGTTGGTGAAAAAATTTATCGCATAAGAAAAGCATATGACTGTTACTCAAGCCTTAAAATGGACAACATTGGTATTGGATTTGGTTGGGATGAAGACCGTGGGACAATCGATGCAACTCCGGAACAATAGGAACATATTCGAAAGGTAAGCTTTCACCTTGATTAGTAACATTTATTTATTGTTATGTCATTAGACTTATTAAAATAAGATTGTGCATTTTTTTTTCTCCTTTTAACAAGATTCGAAATTGAAAAAGTACTACAAATTTCATCATGGCCCACCTCGAAACTACGTGAAACTATGCTATGTATTTACGGGGTCCACTGCCACTGGGCCATACAGATATGCTAGCACTCAATCCCTTCGGACTTCGATCATGATGATGACAAAGAGGTAGATCTAAATCTCCCTCTGGCCGTCATTGACCTAATGAGGGTCCAAGCCAACCCGCATGAAAGCCGAAAGGTAAATCAAAAGGGAAGAGGAAATGTAAGATTGATTTGCAATCCTCGCACTTTAGCAAACATTCTACAAAGGGTGAGATGGTTTATATTTAGATGTACAATGAATTTGAAAGGATTCGGATACAATCATGCGGCATCTGAAAATCAATGATAGTTCTCCATCAATTCCTACCGGTCAATCTATCGGGCTCCCTGCCTCCCTTAATCTTGCAATAGCTATTATGCGTTAGTTAATGCTATTATGGAGGAGATTTCTCTGCTTACTACCGCATATCTGGACATGTGTAAACAACTCAATAACTCATTTTGGTTGAAGATATTTTTATTACATGCTTGTGTAGCGTGTTTACAGTTTAAATTTTAGCAGTGTACGGTTTCTTATTTACTAATATGTATGTGGGTTGAGATATGCTTATTTCCTAATACGTATATGGATTTTAACATGTTTATTTCCTAATATGTATGTGGATTGGGATATGCTTATTCTATAATATCCATATAGATTGAGACATGTTTATTTCCTAATATGTATATGGATTTTAGATCTATATTATGTTTTATGTTTTTTTATATCTAAGAAAAAAAAATAGTTTAATATGATGTTGGACTATGTCACATTATGCAATCCATTAAATTGTAGGTTTTTCAACATGGATGCAACTGGAACCTCATCTGACAACAATGATTTTACAAACTGTGATGACATTAAGGATTCCGATTTAGAGGTATCGGATGATGATGGTGATGATGATGATCCGAATTTGAATTCGCAATTAAGGAAGGAATTAGAGTGTCTTCGATTGTGCATGTTTGAGTTAGTGCAAGAATGTTACCGCCATTTAATGCACTCATCAATAAGCCGCATATCAATTCCTCAAAGGACTTCACAGTTAACTAGCGCTATGTGGGTACATTGGGTACTTACCGATATCAACAAAAATACGTGCTACAAGCAATTTTGGATGGGGCCAAATACATTCTTGAAATTGTGTAACACATTGAAACACAATGAGTTATTAAAGAGCAGTCGTTACGTTAAAATTACGGAGCAAGTTGCAACATTTCTCTTAGTTGTCACATAATGTCATACACATAGGGATGTGTTGGATATAGTGGCGAAGGGAAAGGGGTTGAAGGGGGGCATATATCTTAAAAATTTGATCATTGCCTTTGTAAAAAAATTTATGCCCCCTTTTAGTCATGAATGATGCCCTCTAGACCCTGAGTCCCTGATCCCAAGCCATAAATTTGACATTTTTTTCATAAAAAGTTTTTTTTTTCTTTTTTTTTCGTGAGCCATAGAAAGGTATAGACGTATAGTTGAAAGCTGGAAGAGTTGCAGAGGTTAGAGGTAGAAGATGAACAAATTCCTAAACACACCATTTCATTAAAGAGCAACCAAAAAAAAAAAAAAAGGAGTACTACTTTGCGCTGCATGGTAGAATGATGAACAAAAAAAAATAAAGAAGGATATGTGTATTGTAGCTTGCGGTATAGCTATAGGCATAGCATATAGCCACATGGGCCAAAAACACTAATATGAATTAAAAGAAAAAAAAAAAGAGACCTATTGGTCTTAATTTTAACCTAAAAAAAAAAAATTGTTTTGTTTTTTTCTGCTGGTTGCTGCCACTTGCCACCCTGCAAAAAATATTTTCTCCTCAATTGATTTTCTTCTAGCTCTTCAGGATTTTAATTTCCTTTATTTTTTTCTTGACTCTTGAGGACTTGCTACTTGGCAATTTTGTGTTTTTTTTTTTTTCACTTTTCAATTTCCAACTTCAATGAGGTATATAATTTTTTAGATTTAAATTTAAATTGTTCTTGTAAATTAATTTTTTTCATGATTTTTTCTAACTTTCTAAGTCATATTTTGTTTTTATCTTTCTAATCCAAAAAGACTAAAGATCAATTGTCCAACTTCAAGGAAAAATTAAGCTATTGAGGTATGTAATTAAATTTTTAGTTTTAAATTGAAATTGTTATTGTAAGTTGTAAATTAATTGTTTTTCTTGCATTATTTAGGCATTTATGTAGTTTTTGTTTCATATTTTAATTATATAAATATATATAGTTGTAGTTATGAAGAAAAACAACAATTCTATTAAGTTCCAGTCAAATTCTAAATGACCTTGTGTTGAAGTAAATTTAGCAAACTTGCCCAAAATGCTTGCTTAAAAAAAAATTTGTGATTATCATCATAGTGATAGAGACCAAATTCGAAGAGCATATCTACAAATAGGAGCTTATCAACCCTTTGAGCATGATTTTCCAAAAAAAGAAATTAGAAAAACAATGCATTGTTTTAGTTCAGCATAATTCAAAGAATATAAATGGTTGGAGTACAGTATTTTAAAAGATGATGCGTATTGTTTATATTATTATCTCTTCAAATCAGACATTGAAAATCAATCAAGAGGAGATACATTTGTTATTGAAGGATTTAGTAATTGGAAAAAGAAAGATAAGATAGAAGGTCATGTGGGGGCTCATAGTAATGCACACAATCAAGTTCGGCGAAAATGTAAAGATTTGTTAAATCAGAAACAAAGCATCATAATATTTTTTGGTAAACAATCAAATAAGTAGAAAACAGAATATAGGACTCATTTAAATGCATCGGTTGATTGTATTTGCTTTTTACAACAATAAGGATTAGTATTTCGTGGTCATGATGAATCTAAAGGATCAAGTAATCAAGAAAATTTTCGTGAATTGTTACGATTTCTTGCGAAACATAATGAAGAAATTGACAAGATAGTCTTAGAAAATACTCATAAAAATCATCAAATGACTACACCAGACATTCAAAAAAAAATAGCACATGCTGCGGCAAGTGAAATTATAAATGCTATTCTTAAAGAAATAGCACATTTGCTATTCTAGTTGATGAATCTCGTGATATTTTCGTTAAAGAACAATTGACAATTGTTTTGCACTATGTAGATAAGCAGGGTCATATAATTGAACGTTTTTTAGGTACTACACATGTTAGCAATACCACGGATATAGAGCTGAAGAGGACAATTGACTCGATGCTTAGTAAACATAATTTAAGTATTAGTAGATTGCGAGAACAAGGATATAATGGAGCTAGCAATATGCGAGATGAATTAAATGGACTTAAAACATTTATTTTGAATAACAATTCAGTTGCCTACTATGTTCATTGCTTTGCACATCAGATTTAACTCACTTTAGTTGCTGTTGCAAAAAATCATATTCAAATTGTAACTTTTTTTAGTTTAGTCAATAGTATTTTTAATCTTGTTGGAGTATCATGCAAACGTCGTGATACATTTCGTGAAAAACGAGCTGCTGAAGTAGTGGAAGTACTAAAAAATAATGAAATGTCTATTGTTCGTGGCTTGAATCAAAAAATGAATCTAAAGAGGCATGGTGATACGCGTTAGAGTTCTCATTATAGTGCAGCTATTAGTCTTATTACAATATTCTCTTCTGTCATTGATACGGTTGAAGATATTGTTGAAGATGGTTTAAATTCTAAACAGAGAACAGATGCAGATATACTAATCTAATCACTACAGACTTTTGATTTTGCTTTCAATTTACATTTGATGAAAAATGTTTTGGGGATTACAAATGAATTATCTCAAACACTACAACGAAAAGATCAAGATATTTTGAATGCAATGAACTTAGTTTAAATTTCAAAGCTGCGTTTACAAGTTATGAAAAAAGGTGGGTGGAATTCATTATTTGAAAAAGTTTCTAAGTTTTGTGCTAAAAACAATATTGTAGTCCCCAATATCGATGAACTTTATCAACCTTAATCACGGCAAAAAGCTCAAGGTATGAAAAATTTACATCATTATCATGTAGAGCTTTATTATACTGTTATAGACATGTAACTTCAAGAACTTAACAGTCGCTTTAATGAGGCAAGTTTTAAATTATTACTCTGTATTGCATGCTTGAGTCCATGACTTGTTTGCTTCTTTTAATAAGAAGAAATTACTTCGTCTTTTTCAATCATATCTGAATGATTTTTCAGCAGTTAAACTTAGCACTTTAGACAATCAACTTGAAACATATATGTTAGATATGCATTCTAGTGATGAATTTGGTACACTCAAAGGGATTGGACAACTTGTTGAAAAATTGGTAAAGATGAAAAAGAATGTCTTATATCCATTGGTTTATACATTAGTGATATTATCATTGATTAAGTTGCAACTGCGACTGTTGAGAGAGTATTTTCAACAATGAGTATTGTTAAACATCATTTGCAAAACCGAATGGGAGATGAGTGGATGAATGAGTGTCTGATTACATATATTGAGAAAGACATATTCAAGACTATCAGTAATGAAGAAATTATGCAGCGATTCCAAGGTATGAAGACTCGTTGAGGATAATTGAAGTAGCGCTAATCGTGACAAAATAAATTGTAAGTTACATTTATATGTTTTATAACATAATTGAAAATTTTGTTGAATTATTCCCTTCTTCCGCTAGTTGTATTTTGTGTTCAACTTTATTTTTTTTACTATCAAAATTTGTATGCCCCCTATGAATGAATATTTCTGGCTCTGCCACTAGTTGAATAGGACACAATAATCTATTGAAATAGTAAACAAATATTGTCACAAAACTTTGAAAGTGTTTTGTAGGCTTGAAAAAACCATCATATGATCAGCCGCAATGCAAATGCCTCACCCATATGTAATGAAAGATAGCCGTTATTATCCGTGGTTTGGGGTAAGTGTTATTAAAACCAATATAGTGCTTAATTGCAAAATTTAGTTGTTGAAATGTAAGCATTTACTATTATTAGTAACATTTATTTTATAATTTTTACTTCTTTTTTTTTTTTTTTTTTCTAGAAATGCATTGGGGCCATTGATGACACCTACATTGATGCAAACGTGACAAGCGAGAACAAGGTATCATATCGGGGTAGAAAGTCGACAACAACACAAAATGTGCTGTGTATGATTGACTTTGACTTATGTTTCACTTACGTCTATGTTGGTTGGGAAGGTAGCACACGTGACACTCAAGTTTTTTTGGGAGTGTATTTACGATCCCAAAGTCCGCTTCCTCACGCCAATTGAAGGTACTAGTTCATAATATGTGCATATTACATTTTTTGTGTAATACACAAGTTTTGTGTTAGTTTACTATTGGTTTTGACTCTAACGTGATTTTATCATTCATTTTTGTATATTATTTTTACTTAGTTGACTCCGGTTATGACTGCTACAAGGGTTTTCTTACCCTGTATCACAATAAAAGATACCATCAGGAAACATTTCGTCAATCTCGGATACTCCCAAAGAATGCTTTAAAATTGTTTAATTGTATGTATTCATCCTTACGTTTAGTTGTTGAAAGAACATTCAAAATTTTGAAGAAACGGTTTAAGATCTTAAAGTGTATGGGATCGTTTTCCATGTGATATCAGCTCTATTTTGTGATCGCGCGTTGCACCATCCACAACTTCATTTGAAAGGATTGTGGGCTTACAGATCCGTTATTTGTTAGTACTCTAAAGAATATATACGAGAAAGAATAGATTGATGGGTTGCTGGTAGCAACCATGCTAGTTATTTCATACGTCACGCATGACATACCACAGGACCGATCTCCCGAAAATAAAGAATTCATGCTTTGTATTGAGATGCAATGTCAAGTCACATGTGGGAAACTATAAATTTGGAATAATTTACGCCTTCTTTCATTTTCTCGTGTTTTGTTTTGTTTGTTGGATGGTAAGTTTGCATTTTATAAAACTTACAAACATGTCAGACAACACCTAGAGTCTATTTGGGATTGCGGTGAAAAATATAGCTTTTAGATATAGAGCTTGTCTATGAGCTTTTGTCAAAAGTGTTGTTACTGAAAAGCCATCACATGTTTGGTAACTGCATGTCTTAAGTGCTTTTTTAATGTTAATGAATGTTTGATAACAAAACTAAAAAAATGACATACAAGGACATGTAATGATTTTTTTTTTTTCCATTTTATACCAACCTTTTATATAAAAATGGTTAATGTTAGCTTTCATAAGTATAAATTATTTTGTAATTTTTATGTAACAAAATTTCAACATTTTCTTTCTTTTTTACTTATATATAATAAAAAGTGATGTCAATCATTTTTTTTTCTTTTTAAAATATTTAACACACTTTTTAATACCATAATACTTCAAAGTATACTACAAAAAAACCTAAATTTTCTGACCTTTCAAAATTGAAAGGTCAAAAAAATTTTATCAATAATTTTTTTTTGACTTTGCAATTTTGCAAAGTCAAAAAAAAATTTTGAATTATATAATTCAAAAATTATTAATTTTTCCTGAAGTTTAAAAATTTCAATGTCAAAATAAATTTTAAATTAAATAATTTTAAATTATTAATTTTTTTTTCTGTTGTTTAAAAATTTGGCATGTCAAAAACTTATGATGTACCAAAATTTTGAACATCAAAAAGGTTTATAAAAAAAAAATCAAGATAAACAAAAAACTTTTTATAAAAAATAAAAAAGTTTCTTGACGTGCCATATGTGGCACATCAAGAATCCTGACGTGCCATATGTGACACATCAGGAAACAAAAATAAATTATGATGTCAAACCCTCCTAGCCTCGAGCCGCGCGCACAATTGTCACATCCCCCGACATGCAGCGCTGAGCCATACCCTGCATATATTATCTTGATTTTTTTTTCTTTCCCTAGCTACTAGCTTCTAAGAAGCTTCTTTCTTTTTTCTTTCCCTCTAGTTATTCTGCAGCCTCTTCCTCCCACAGCGAAAATGGTAAATCATCAGTCTTTGTGTGTGTGTGATTTGTGTTGGATCTGTAGCTTCCACGAGAAGCTTCTTTATTTTTTCTTTTTTCTTTCCCTTGGCCATCAATTGCAGCCTCTTCCTCCCATGGCGAAAATGGTAAATCATCTGTCTCTGTGTGTGTGATTTGTGTTAGATATGTACCTTATATATGGATTTGGTTGTCATTTTGTGAAATTTGTAAGGATATATTTGTCTGTTCATATATTTCATTAATCACAAAATTGCGGCGCGCCTTTCTTCTAATCACGTGTTTGATCAAAAGCTTCATTATCAAGCTTATGCTAAAACGTCGTTTGAACATTTGAAACTTCAAAAGCACTTACACAACCATTTTACCAAACGACCGAATTTTGGCTGAAACGAGCTTTTGATGCTTCAAACACGATTTGGGGTCTGCAACTGCAAACCCAAACATGTTCCTAGAAGGGGGTCAACTAGGTGTATGCAATTACTGGGTTATCATTTTGATTTGAAAAAATTTCAAGTAAGAGTATTTACGTCAACTTCCTCATCAATTTCCATAAATATAATAACCATTCTTACTTTTTTATGTCACTATTTAAATACACTCTACAATAGCTTTATTTAATATTTCATTACACCATTAAAATAATATATCTTTTACTTTTGTTTTTTTATCTTAAAAAAGAAAAAAGAAAAATCCATCAAAATTGTTACCAAACCGTTTTGATGTTACTTTGATTAGCCAAAATTTAAATTTAGATGAAGAGTATCTACATCCGTAGATGTTTTGGAATGGGAGATTTTTTTGTGTTTCCTATAACGTTAACACCGGTGTTTGTTTGTTTACTGGATTTAAATAATTAATTAAGTTTAATGATTCTTGAATTTAAATCTTATAATGTTTTGATGAATATATAAGATTGTGTTCAAACCATTAAGTTTGTTCTAACAAATTGTCAAAATGGATATCTCCAGTTGCACCATAAGCATCCATTTCGAGCGAAATTTTTTTCCTTTAAAAAATAATAATAAAAAATTTTTTTCTACCGAATGATCGATTGGGTCAAAATTTTTAATAATTTTTTATTGTTTAAATTGTTTCGCGTAATTGTTACTAATTTATCGATAAAGCATTATCTTAAAATTATGCATACCGCATATTGTGTAACTAGGGTTCTATCAAGAATGTGTAATGATTACAATGTAATGCTTGACATCACATTGTACTCGTTCTTACATATAGGCGGACAAACATAAGAATTACATATTATATTTTGTGAACAAACAATGCATTATTTATAGGACAGTCATTTATATAGAACACACCCCAAGCTAAAGAAAAATAACTATCCTAAAATGGCAGCCTACACCTCTCAATATCCTGAGGTATTCTGAAAATAATATACATAAACATTGAAGTTAGACCCAGATATAGACCACATAGTGCAATAAGGAGGAAATAGAGTCGACTCTCAACAGCTTCTTTATGGCAGTTGGTCCTCCAGCAACTTATTCTTTGTCATCAACTCAGATAACATCACACGGGTATGATCATTGTCAGGGTTGTCAATCCAACGGAAAAACGTGCAATGTGTTCCACTTCCATATCTAAATTTAGGGCACCCAATATAGCGCCGACCCTGGTTTTTTGTACTCCATGTGGTTCGAAGTGGACATGACAATCTGCAGAAACATATAGACGTCTCTTGGTGTCCATGGCTAGAGGCAGTTGATGAATGTTTTGGCATCTGCAACCATAAAACCACAAGCATGAGAAAATATATGGTTATTCAATTAAATATCAAGCGTATTATGTATGGTTCAATTAAATGTTGTGTATTCAAATTAGTGGGATTTTTATATTTAATTGAGTATTTTTTTTTTTGAAAGGAAATTTAATTGAGTATTAAAACAAATTAAGAGGTTGTTTTATATTTAATAATCTTCATAGCAAACAAAAATTTTAAAAAATAAGTGATAAAAACAAGCAAAACCTCCATCTAACTAGTATATTTTATTTTTTTGTAACAAAAATTATGTATATTCATATACTAAATTAATTATATTTAAGCAATTCAAATGCACAAAATTTCATTATGACCTTAAAAGTGGTAAATTATTAAAAGTAATTGATTTTAATTGTTGAATGGCTTGAAGACAAAAAAAAAAAAAAAAAAGGTCAGTGTGCGTTTAATTAGAGAAAAAAAAAACATGCATTTTGATAGATAATGTGTATTTAATACATGTGTTTTCATCACATAAGTTTTTACCCACAACAGTTTTGAAAATGCTAAATGGTTTGAAGACAAAAATTAAAAATTAAAATTTGTGGAAGTCAGTGTGCGTTAAACATCTTATGCATTTAGAGTAAATATCTGATGTATTCCAGTAAACATAAATATTCAAAACTTCAACCTATCAAATATTCACAGTCAATAAACATGTAACAATGACCATTAAAAGTTTTGCTAAAAAAATGTACAAAAAAAATCACCTTTGCTCGGGTTCTAGTGAGTGGAGCCATCATTGCAGTAGGTCGTTGACGAGGATGAGCTTCCGTGAGGAAGACGAAGGTGTGAGACTGTGAGAGACAGAGAAAAAAAAAGGGGCTATGAAGAAGAAGAAACAACGTCAAAGTGAAAATAAGCCCCATAAACTAATGCATATATGCTGGGAAAGGGGCATTTCGGTCAAAAATAAAACCCTATAAACGAGGCTCAACACGCCTGTAGAGGAGAGGCGTTAGAAGACTCAAGACATAGCTGTTGCATGAGTTTGAAGGGGTCAAAATTTTCAACTGTGAAGTCATGTCCAGCTACAGTGCGAAACTTGTTTGAGCCGAAACCTTTTGCCAAACAGAGCCCCAGTGCTTCTTGATTCGTTTGCTCTGATATGGTTGTCAATTGCATTTGATGCATGGCTGATGGTGGGCAACTAGTGTTGATAATGGCTTACCTTATTAACAAGTATGAAGATAATTATTGAAAAATATAAATATTTAAGTTGGTGGGCTCAAGTTCTATTTATCTATAAGAGGATATAATTAGTTTTAAAATGAGTCCAGGAACAACTTGAATTGGATTTTTGGAGAAAACATGTGTGGATAAACATGTGGGCCACAAAGTTTATCTTCATCATAAAAAAGACTTTGTATTCATGATGGTTTCGTTTTCCCAGCAGCAATTGTATTAAAATTGTTCTTCTATTTTTTGTGATTAAGCTTTTATAAAAGGATATGTAGTCTTTGGTTGAGATGATCCAGAAAATCCAAAGTGGTGAGAGCATTTCGTGGCATTTACAAAGTGTAAAGTTGTTTTTTATTGAATATTTGAGAAGGACAGTTGAGTGTGGTGTACAAGAGGTTAAGGGCTTGGGTTTGAGATATTAAACTTGAGCGGTTCAGGCTTATACTATTGTACTCAATATTTCTCAATAGTAAAGAAGGAGACTGGATCACGCCCTGTGGATATAGGCATATTGCTGAACCACGTAAACTCTTTGTGTATATTTGTGATTGGTGTGTGTTTTCTTTCCAAACTTGTGTTTCGCATAAAGGGCTGGTGGGAAATTGGTTGCCAATTAATTACCAATTTTTCCAACAACTAGAACATATGGAAGATTTTCTACTAAGGTAAGGAAAATTTATGGGGGTTGAGGAGGGGCATTTGGCCCTCTCAACCCTCTCTCCATTCGCCCTTAGCTCCACAAATGCATTTGATGCAGTTGTTGGCAGTAAGAGCATATGAACCATTTTGTATTATCTGACTCTCATTGAAACAATTAAGATTGGCTAAAGAACATGTTACATCAATAGTAAAAATTTATGGAAGATTATATTAATAAAGCTATATATATATATATATATATATATATATATATATATAGCAATGTTAATATGCAATTTAAGAGTTTTGGCTATGAAAGAACATCAGTCTTGGTGAGTGAACAGTATTAGGCAACAATACTAAGCATTATTCACTTAGAAAAGAATAAAAAAACCATTCAAATTTTATGTTTTTCCCTCCTCCCTTTTCTTTTTCCTTTTGGGTTTGAATTTGAATAAGAATATTAAAATAAAGTAATGAAAAAAGGTAGTTAAAGTGGTGACACGGCTTAGGGTGCTTTAAGAAAGTGAATAGCTAAAATAAATAAATTGATTTTTAGCTATTTTGGCTAGTAAAAACTAGAGAGGCTTATTGAGACTACTCATCCGAAAAGACTAGTTAAGGGAGAACAAAACAGGTGTTGTCCATGTGGATGAGTAGATCTAAAAACTCAACTCTTATATAACTATTGCCCAACTGAGCTGATGTGAAGTATCTCTTACTCAATAGGTTTATGAAGACTTCATATAAGTTTAATTGTACAAAAATTGTTTAAGAATTGAGTTTGTAATTCCTCGGTATGGACTATGAATAAATCAGTCTTTTGCATTATTTATTTAAAATCACAAGCCAAACCAAATTACTAGAAGTTTTGGACCACATGATTTTGTAATACCCCACCTTAAATAATATGATATTGAGTTTACCAAACCCATACGGTTTTATTATTGGGTTTACCCCAAAATGTCTCATACTATTTAGAGAGAGTATATTCACTATAAGCATATATCATCTCTCATACTCAAGTAATGTGGGATGCCACAGATTTTGTTATGAGAAATGCAACACTTCTAGAAAAATTTCTCAAAAATTTGATATCTAAATAATATGTTACAATCTTATGTAATCTATTATTTTAAAAATTGTGTCACAATCTCATAAAATTGTGACACGTCATTTAGAGAAGGGGTTTGCTAGGGGTTCTCCCCATAATGTTCTCCTAAGTTCTAGACTTACATAGAACATGATTTAAGAAAATATAAAATTGAAGTATCATTTTTTTGCCAACAAATTAATTTTTATGAGTTAATATTTAGGTTCTAATACTTTAAAACTCGATTCAAAACTAAAACCTAAAGGTGGAAGGTTAACCTTTAGGAATGGTATCACCCAAAATTGATTTGATCATCCTAAATTTAGTGTTAATACCTTAATTTTGATGCTTAATGCCTCAAATTTGGCGCTAATGCCTAAAAAAAACAGGTGGTAGAGGTCACTACAATTTTATTTTTTCTTAAATCATGTTTTACGTAAGTCTGGAAGAACCCCTAGCATTTTCCTTTAGAGAATTGTAGCATTCCTTTTTTGACTTTTGTAGTAATAGCAGACTTTGCTTAAAGTATAGTTTGTAATTTGGGGTAGTTTTACTTATCCCATAAAGTTATACGTCTTTTGCAAACACCTCTCCAATATTCAAAGTCTTTTACTTTGGTATATTCAAATTTAATTTCCTTCAACTTTCTCCCTTCCGTTAAGATTTTTTATGAAATCCTAACGGACCCCTTTGCACGTGTGTTGTGCCCACACATGTGAGAAGATTTTAACTAAAAGCTGTTTTACATCTTTAACTCGTTCGGATTGACCACATGTCTTTCTTCTTTGCTATAAAAAATTGAAACCCATTTCTTCTTCTTCTTCTTCAATTTTGGTGTTCCAACAGACATCATTTTATCCAGTTAGCGTCTCTTTCGAGTGGCACTCCACTGTCTCGTTTAGGGTTGGCCCAACCACTAGGCAAGTTAGGCCAATGCCTAGAGCCCCCATTTCATAAGGCCCAATTTTTTTTTTTTTTTAATAAGGCCCAAAAAAAAATTTGCATACAAATTTAAGGCCCTCAAGATGCTTTAAAAAAACAATATATATTTATATATTATGATATGGAGGCCCTAGCATGTATTCTACACAATGACCACGAGGCCCTCAACATGTTTTAAAAAATAATATTATTTGTTTATAATATCAAAGCCTTCAATAAAATAAGAACAATAATTTAGAAAAAATAAAAATTTGAGAATCCCACAAGAAATATAGCCCCTCACAAAAGGTTAAAATGTTAAACTTTTCACAATTAAATAAGGTTAAAATGGTTATTTTGTAATCTACAAAAGTGCTAAAAGACAAAAATAAGCTTGCTTAATTTAAGTATAAAGAACAAAGAATAAGGGCAAAAATGTAATTTTAGTCTCAAACAAAAAATCACCATGAGTGTGGAATTCGTGCTTATTTATAAATTATTAGGTAAAAATCTTGTACAATATTAAAAATATATATTTTAATTAATATTTAAATATTAAAAAAATAAAGTCTCATTTCAAAGTTTTGCCTAAAAACCTCCAAATACATTGGGCCGGCCCTAACCCTGTCAACCATGCCATTGATTTCTTCTACTTTTTCTCCCCTCTCTACTCTTACCTTTTCTTTTAGACCGAGTGTTTGCTTTGCAAATAATAAAATATTAATAAAAAACAGTATATTTGACCCAGGGCTCTTCTCTCTCTCCCAGTAGCAACTCATGCTTGCTCTCATAAGCTGACACTTTCGCCTTTGGGCTCTTTCCTTTTGGTGATGGTTATTCAATAATTAAGTATATGGGTGTCTGAAATTTCACAGAAAACTATCGTTTAGACAGCCAACCGGAATGACCCTCCACTCTTCCACAATGCCAACAATGTTTTTACTAGCGATGGTAGGCTTGTCTTGCAAGAGTTGGGAAACGGAGAAAAATCTGTTGCCAATGCCATACGGCCTGCTGCGGTGGCTTCCCTACTCAACTTTGGCAACTTTGTCCTTTATGACTTGAATTCAACAATTATAAGGCAAATTTGTGATTACCCAACAAACACCCTTTTGCCTAACCAGCTCCTACGAGTTAGGAGTCAGCTCGTTTCTAGCAGCTTTGAAACCAATCACTCGATGGGAATCTTCCGAATCAAGTTGTAGAGTGATGGGAACATTGTGATGTATAAGTATGCAGTAGGTATTCCTGATGCTCCAGATTATGCTTATTGGTCGGCAGTTACAAATTTTGTTGGGAATAATGCAACTCTGATGCTGGATAAAAATGGCTGCCAATACATGCTCAATAGTACTGGTGTCGCTGTAAAGAACATTACCAACGAAGTGATTCCATCTGAAGAAGAAATGGGTTTCGATTTTCATAGCAAAGAAGAAAGACAGTGATCTATGCGAATGATTTCAGGGGTAAAACAGGCTGTTAGTTAAAATTTTCTCACATGCGCTGCATTGCAAGGGTAAAACAAGCTTAACCAACAAGTGCAAATTATAGCCGGCATCGCAAGGACAACAAATTTCTAAGAAGTACTTGCACCAAATTTTTTCAAATCAATGTAATAAATTGACAACTGCCCATGTAAAGTAATTTTTTTTTTTTTTTTAAGGAAAACTTTATAAAAATTTCAAACTTTATTCGTTTTTACATTATTTTAAAGTTTAAAAATCTCAATTAAAGTGTTAAACTTTCAATTTCTTTCATTATGATTTTTCGTTAAAGTTTCTCAACTTCTAAAAATGTCTATTTTTTATAAAAAGAAAAATTACGAAAATATTAAAAATATTATTTTATTAAAAAAATCCTAATTTTTTAATTTTTTTAAAATAAAAATGGATAATTTGTAATTTTGACACTATTTAAAATAATCGAAAGAAATTAAAATTTTGATTGAATAGTTTTTGAATTTCTACAGAGTAATTTCAAAAAAGTTTTTCAAGTTTCTCTCTATTCAATACACTACTATATACTTTGCTAACTTGAAATTGGAACAAGTATATCTCCGGGATCAACCGCTAGTTGCTCAAGCCCATTGACAGCCTCCTACTCCATTACAATTGCGCTGAATTTTAGCCCAATGCCACTTAAGCTCTCTCCTCTCCGTACCACGTATGACATGTACACCGTGGCGACACCATTGTTACTGTTGTTGAAGCACGTGCATGGCAACAATGTAGTGACCCAAATAATTAACTAAACTTAAGTAGCTTAGTTAGATGGTTAATTTGGGCTTTGATCACTAAGGGCAGTTGAAGGACAATTTGGACTTTTGGATGGACGTACATTAGGTTAAGCGGACATACGCTCTTGTATTTTATGAGGATGTAAGTGAAAACATCGAATGTATGCTGCTGTTTGTAGTGCGGACATACAGTGGGGGACTACCGGACGTACACTAACAAATAGTACATCGTACTTTGTGAATAGTATAGGGACTTATGCTTAAAAGTATTGGGCGCATGCTACTTTTTGGACTAACCGCTATACCTAGACATACGAAACAGCCTTTGGACCATCGGTGAATAGTACATGGACGTACGCTCCTAGGATCGAACATCCGTTTCTTTTTGTCCTTATAAATACCCCCTTACCCCCTCTCCCATTTCACGCCCATTACTCCCCATTCTCGCCCCTAACCCTCTAGAGACCCTGTGTGAGTGTTTTGTGTGAGATTTGTGAGTTAAAGCTAGTGGAGTTGAGGTTTTTGAAGTTTCGCTTTAAGGAGGTAATACTCGGTTATCTAGTTCTTTAATTACGTTGTTATACTACTCGATTATTGTTTTATGTTGATAGTTATAGTTTTAGCTTTAGTTATGCTTTAGATATTGTTTAGATTATCGTTATATTAACTTAGTATGATCGCGTTATATAAAGGTTTCATTTCAACTTAAGAGACCTTAGGAAGCCTTTGATAGTCTCAGGAGTTGGTTTGAAGGTGTGATGACCCCGATGGGCAAATCAATTAACTAGTAATTGATCCCATGGCGCATCATCCCAGCCTTGTCCCTCGTAGAACAAGACCTTTGAGAATTCACTTTTCTCGTCATAACGAAAAAATTGTAGCGAAAGACTTTACTAAGACTATGGGATATAGAGACAGTAAATGAAGCATCACATAGCAAATATCAGAGATAAAGTACTACGCTATCATAATGTCATAAATAGTCATCAAATATACTGGTCATCAAATCATCATCAGGAAAATAGATACAACCTAAAATAACAAAACATCAACATAGTTCACAAAAGATTAACAGATCAAAGCCTAGACTTAAGCTTAAGAAGAGTTCATGAAATCAAAATCTCTATCCTGTCATCACGAGTAGATCCTCCATCTTCCCACATGGTCCTAAGCTAAACAGAATCCATATCCTCAAAGATTACCCATATCAGGTCCTGAGCGATCACTCAAGTAATCTTCGATGACATCTTCGTCTATTGCAGGTAAACCGCACAATTATTCGTAATGATGAGGAAAATACATAAATAAAAATGGTAAGTCTAAGACTTAGTGATTTTTAACGCAGATAATACGCATGTCAGTTTAGTAATGAACTTGTATGTTTAATAAGGAAAATGATAGTTCTGTCATGATGGCTTATATTATGAGTGATATACATATAATAGATGATACATGAATATGATGTAAACAGCAGTCATAGTTCAATAGTATGGTCTACTCAAGATATTACCCATTCTTAGTAGGGTTGATGCTATCTTGAGGGACCTATAATACAATATCAGTGCCTTAGCTATTGCACAACATACTGTACGTAACATTAATGACACGATCGAGTCCAACTTCAAGTGGCCCACACCAACTAATGACATACATTCTATAGTGACTGAAACATTGGGGATGGTTGCACCAGGGTCATGAAACCAATAGATTCAAAGCCTCGTATAATACACACATTTGACCATAAAGCTAACACATATAGTAAGCCCATGGTTATTACTACCGCATGTCATACAATGCAAATTATCTTATCTGTATTTTATATGCATGTCATTTTACAAGTCTCACTTGATTAACATGTTTAGCACAACGTTTTTTTCAAAATGCCAATATTCATATGCAATAAGTATAAACTGTAAGAGTTGCAAAATATGCATGTTTTCTTGATACACAAAATAGATGTGCAATACATAAAAAATAACAATGAGCATTATGTGAGTTAAAACTCACCTGGATTGAAAAGTGTCTCTGAATATTCCGAAAGATCCGAGTTATCCAAATCTATGGAAAATCTTCTATTAGTCCTAATTCCACTAAAACAACTATAAAAGAAAACATAAGTTATGAGATGGTTGGTGAAAATAGGGTTTTCCTATCACATACTAACTATACGTCCAGGCTTAAGGTTGTACATCCACCGTATCACGACTGGCCATACGTCCGATCACGATACCGTATATATGCTCTGAGGGTTTTTAGGGAGAACCTCATTTTCTCTCCACTGTCCGCCTACTAGAAACACCCTAAAGCCTTTTAGCCTTGATTGCAGCCTCCATACAACGTAACAACACTAAGCCAACAAAAATGTTAACCTAAATGAGATTCAAAGTGTAACTAAGCTAGCAACTACAACTAAACAGAAAACGAGCAGCATAACGGCATATTTAAAAGCTAAGAATTGAGCGTTACCTTCTTGAAACAAAATCACAAGAGTTCCGCCTTACGAATGTTCTGAAACACACGAACACCTCACACATACTCACAAAGCACACTCAAAACACTCTCAAAACACCTAGGGAATACTTTGGCAGCCTAGGGGCATTTGAAACTTGTGCAAAACATGAAAAGGGTAGAGGATATTTATAGGCCTAAAAAGCAGTAGACGTCCGACCAAGGAGCGTATGTCCGGTGGTTCTTGCCTAGTGGTTCAAAGTTGCCTTGTACGTCCAGGTATTAACTAGAGGATATTCAAAAAGTAACGTGCATCCGGTGGTCTCACATACGTCTACCTGTATGGTTTGTAAAGCGTACGTTTAGTGGTCCCCCTCCCTTACATCCACACTACAGACAGCAACATACATCTGCCAGACCTAACGTACGGCCGTCCAAAAGTCTAAATTGCCCCTCTAGTGTCCTTAGTGATCCAAAGCTCAAATTAATTCCTCCAACTAAGCTACTTACGCCTAGTTAATAATTTAGATCACTATAGGAGGATAGGAGGACGAGTGGAGAAAATGAGGTTTTCCTTGAAAACCTCAAAGCGGATGTTCGGTCTTGAGACCAGATATGGTTCGAAGTATCACAGCCGACGTACGGCCCTGAGCTCAGATGTACGATCCAAAGTGTGATAGAGAACTTTATTTTCACCAGTCGTCCCATAGCTCTTATTTTCTTATTCTATAGTTGTTTTAGTAGAAATACAACTAATGATAGGTCTTTTCTCAGTATTCGAGGTTATAAAGCTTTAAAGGAATTATATGGAGGAGCTTTATAACTCGAGTGAGCACAAACTCACATTGGTGCTTTGTTGTTACTTTTCCTACATTACATATATATTTTATATATCAAACATGCATATTTTACAATTCTTATTAAATACATTTTGAAACTACTGGAAACTCTCTTTTTATGAAAATGTGTGTCGATTAATAAGATAATAATGAGACTTGTAAAACTATGCATATAAAAGATTGATAAGACTAATTGCATTATATATAACATGGTACACTAATATGTGTAGTATAATGACTATGGGCTTATTATACAAGTTAACTTTATGGTCAAATGTGTGCGAAGGCCTTGGATCCAATGGTTTTGTGACCAAGACGTAGCCATTCCCAATGGATGGTTTCTATAGGATGGACATTATTAGCGGTGTGAGCCACTCGAGGTCAGACTCGGTTGTGCCGCTAGTATTATGTACAGTAGCCGTGCAATGACTGAGGTACCGGCATTGTACTATAGATCCCTTGGGACAACATTAATCTTGCTGAGAAGTGGTAGTATCTCGGATAGACCATACTGTTGAACTACTACTATTACTCATGATTATAAGAATATATTTTATTTATATCACATCAATGATAAATTGTTATCTCATAATGTTGCAGTGCTTTAAAAACAACTGAGTTCATCATTTAATGACTGGTATGTTATGTGCATTTATACTTACCAAGTCGTCAGACTTACCTTTGTATTATTTCTCTTTTTCTCCATATGTACAACTATGATGTTATAGATAGTGGATACTGCGAAAAATCTGATTATGTTGAAGGATTCGATCCGGGAGATGCTTGAGGACTTATTACAAACTTAAGTGGGTACTCATGGTAACTAGTACTTTTGAGTTATATTGTAGACATTAGGACTTGATGCATGCTTGCATATTAAGATATAGCATAGATCCCTTGTAATGATGATATGTATAATGTGATTTCCGTTCCTTGATGATCTTTAGCTAGATGCTCTAGTTGTAATGATTCAATGTTATAGACCTTTATTACTTTTCGCTATAGTATCATCTGTTTTCAAGAAGTAGAGGTCCTTGAATCTTGTTCGAAATGGAATAAGGTTGGTAAACAAACTGTAAAATTAATTACTAGTTAATTAATTCTCGAAGTGTTACAAACGATATCACTATGATGTGCCTGCTCAGCAACTTTTTATCCACATTAATCCCATTCATGCTCCTAATTTGTTCAGTGCTGACAAGCCCGCCATATCTGTCTGATTTGGATTCCACGGTGTCTGTTGCTTGGACTCTGTAAGTGGTCGACATGGACTGCTGGGTACCGTTGACACCGAGGCATGAAATGGGTATCTTGAAAAGAGAGTTATCTTGAAGAATCTGATTCCTAGGTGATGGGATTGAAGGGTTGATGATGGCGTTGGCGACAAGGATGTCAGTTATGTTTACTTAGAACTGAGATGCAATCTCAGAGATCTTGGTGTCCTAGGGCAAGATGTAGGAGAGAAGAGATAGAGGTGCATGAGTTTGAGGAACTGCAGGGTTTGATTACAGATTTTACAAGTACAAGGGAACGAAGAATGAAGAAGGAAAGAGCTAGAAGAATAAGAAGATGTAATAGAGTTTTCATTTTCTTTTCGTTTCTCTTTTTTTTTTTAGTCTTTTACATTATTTTAAGAGATATGTCAGGGGTCAATAAGTTTCTCATGTTAGGCCCATATTTTCATATATATTTAATAGATCAACAATTAAATATGTGAGGTCTACTATTGATCTCATATAAGTTTACAAATCTAATGGTTGATTGTAAAAAAATATGGGCCAAATATGAAAAAAAATACTAACCTCTAACATTTCTCTTATTTCAATATGGAAGGAAATTGTTAAGTGTAAGCATTAACACTCTAACAGGGTGGCCATCGTTTGGATTGATATTGTCTAGATTGTCGAAGTGTGTTTTTGAAAGGAGGATATTTATTATATGATGGGTATTGGGGTTGGTATTTATATTGAGTTTAACTTATATCAAGATAAGCCTTAAAACCCTATTTTTACAGCAACCAATTAATAATTGACATATAAATAAAAAGATAAAAGTGCATAAAAATAACTTATACTAAAATACACTAGATTTGAGTTTTAAGAGAGAAGAACTTTAAAGAATACATCTAGCCACAGTTGGGTGGTTAGACCTAGCCACTTAGTCGTGGGTGACTCACGGCTGGGTTTGGCTATGACCCAACCTTGAGCGTGGGTCTGGCCTATGTCTCACCGGCTACAGGTTTTTTCACCTAGTCGTGGGTGACTCACGACTGGGTTTGGCAGCGACCCAGCCGTTAGTGTGGGTCTAGCCTGTGTCTTGTTGGCTACAAGAATTTTTTTTTTTTTTTTTAATTTTGATTTGGTGTGGTTGTTTTCACTTTCATTTTTTTTTTTTACATTTTTCTTAGATTGATGATGTGTCACATGGTGTTTGGATGCTATAAAATGGTTAGTTTACACTAGAATGCTATAAAATGGTCCACATTTGACTCATATTTAGTGCCGTGGCAAATGGATAATCACATGAAAATGATGATTGAAATTTGAAATTCAATCATTTCTTTCTTACTAAATACGGGCAAAATGTTGGCATTATATTGTATTGTAACATATCTCTTGAATTTAATAATAATTTATCCAAAATTTAGTAATAATTTTTTAGAGATGATATTTAGTAGTTTCTTAGGATTTGTTTTGAATTGCGGTTTCAATAAGTGCGATTTTTACAATTGCGTTTTTAAAAATTGCATTTTTGAAATTACTATTTTTTAAAGTTGCAAAGATGTTTGATAAGAGCATTCACAATAGAAGAGCTATTTTTTTTTTAATGTAAAATAGCTCATCAAAACTCAATTTATCTAGTTTAACTAATAACTTTTTAAGAACCTCCTCCATCCAATTAGTTATATTTTTATCTATATCATTTTATTTTTTATTTTTTTATTTTTTATAATGATTGTATTTTTTAAAATATTTTATTTTTCAACTTTTGAGAAAAAAGTGATGTGGAGAGAGAAATAATAGGAGAAAATTTTGGAAAAAATGAGATGTGAAAGAGAAATAGTAGGAGAAAATTTAAAAAAATAAAGAAAACAAGTGAGAAACAATAAAAAAAAGGTGGAATAAAATTTTGAGAGATATAGTAGGAGAAAAAAAGACGTGGAAGAAAATTTAGGAAAATAGCTATTTGAATAGTGCTGCTATATGTAGCTTTTTTTTTTTAGCTCATTTAATAAAATATCTATTCTACATTTTTTTTAGCTTCTCCAATGTAGATGATATTTTATGAATTTAATGAGTTCTTTTAGATAAAAATGTCATTTAGCTTCATTGTAAATGCTCTAAAACATGTTAAAAAATGTTTTTTTTTTTTTTTTTTTTATGAAATATTTGTAATGCAAAATCATGGTTTTGGTTTAAATTCATACTTTTTCAATGCTTATAGAAATTGCATAATTTTTTTTTTCTATTTTAAATTAAGTGTTTTTTAAATCACAATGTCAAATGTCTTATGTTTTATGATATTTTTTAAAAACACAGATTATTCTTATAAAATCGCAATCCTAAATGCACCCTTACGATTGACATACAACTATGATGTTCTGGCAATCAATATTAGCCATTACTTTTTATTTTTAAAAATTCTTATTAATTCAAATGTTAATTTTCACTATTATATCATCCTAATTATATGACAATTATATAAACATCTATTAAATTTTTGTTTTTTTGACAAGTCCACACAAGGGTAAAGGACTATAAACATCTATTATTATTATTATTATTTTGACATGTCCATGCAAGAAGGAGAGAATTGACTAGTGATTTTCACTTTATTAGCGTGATCCTAACTGATTGAACTACCTCTTGAAGACAAATATTACATTACTCTTACCGTCACATAAAATTATATAGAATTAATAGAATGTCTAGCATTTTCTCAAATATCTCCATGGACCATGCACATTCGACTCCCCTTTACCCTCAATAAAAAAATAAAAATCCACTTTGACAAGAATATTCGTACTTAGGCATAACCTCATCCCAATTGCGGACAAAGAAACACCTCTTCCCAAATAGTCCCAAATGTTTGCACCTGCTTCGTAGGCTCGTAGCCGATACTGTGATACAAACAAACTCCTCACGGCAACCGCTACTCCTACCAGCCCGGCGCGTAGACCCCAATCCTGAGTCCACGCACCACCCTTAGAACTCAAAATATCATGACGAGAGGCCACCGCCCGCTACCGCCTCCGGGGCCGTCTACCTCACGCGCTGCCACTGTGACCAAGCGCAAGCACCATTATCTTCAGCAGGAACAATCCCATAGCAGTAAGAGTAATAGTAATTGCCGCCACGCGAAGAGGCGCAGAAGAAGAATTGTCTCGGAATCAGAAACCCTAACCGTAGTACCCGACCCGCCTCCGACCTTACCCGTTTCTATTTCTAACCGGTTCAAACATTTGCATTCTTCGTCAACACAGCGTGGGAAGCGAAGGCACAAAAAATCGAGCGCTAGAGATTGTAATAACCGCCAATGGGTTTCCTCTTCTTGCGATACTTCTAACTGCGAAGGTGAAAAAGAAAGTAAAAATCTTTATGTATTAATGTAAATATTGTTAGTGCTTTTCCTTTTGGCAGTGTAATTGATTATCAGAATGTGCAATTTGTCCTTGAAAGTAAACAGCTAAGATAATGGATTTTGTTTTTGGGTTTTCTTCGTCGTTTCACTTCTGTGAATTTTGCAGTACTTGAATAGAGAGGTTTTGGCTTAAAGTGCTTAGTTTGAAGTTGTAGGTGATTGTGGTTTTCTAGGCGGTCATCAGTTCAGGAAGTTGAAAAAAGTGTACGACTTTCATTCGAGAGCTTGTAATAGTGGCGTTGATTTTGAAAGAACTTAATAATGCTTTGGTTTGTTTATCTTTCCTCTTACTACTATAAGACTACCATGAAAATTTGTTGCCAAAGTATGAGAATTCTGAGTAAGGCCATGTTAACTTGATGGGGATTGTGGGTTTTCTCTAAATTAAATTTCTTGATACCCTTTTACATGTTCGAATTACTCAAATGAGCGTGCTTGGTGCGAGGCTGGTTGCTTGATGATGAGCTGATCTTTACAATAAAATAATGATTAGCTAGAGTTTGGAACTAAGTATTCTTTCATGGAGGATGTATGTTTGATCTAATCACTTTTGCTACATTACAAAGAAAAACTCAAAATATGAATGTAATAAGTAAATGAAGGGCAGCTTAATTATAGAGTGTGTGGCAAACAATCTGATAGGGGTCTTCTCCAGGAAAGGTACCCGAGGTTTGAAGCATTATAGTTAACGTTCAATCTGAATTACCAGATCATTTGAATTGTATTGTGGTCTTGATGAGTAGAACCGGGGAATATCTTTGTCTAGTTAAGACTTCCATCAATTGGCAATATCGTTAATTGTATTTTTATTAAATGCTTCATAAATATCTGTTTCTTGGACATTTCCAACCAATTGTCTGGTGGGCTATCTGCGTATGCACTCATTGAAGATGATCATTTATTTCTTGTATTTCTATCTTTTCTGGATTTTTATCTCATCAGAGTAACCCTTTTACTCTCTTTGTGTATGCAAGTGTGTGGATTGGTGGATGGGTGGGTGTGACTTTTCAGCTTATAGGACTAGATACCAATATCTATCTCTTCTTTGTTCTGCCTAAACTTTTTTCTTTTCTTCTGCAGATAAGGTTGTCGTCGTCATTTCATATAATATCTATCACTTCTTTGTTCTGCCTAAACTTTTTTTTTCTTCTTCCACAGTTAAGGTTGTCATCGTTTCTTATAATATACTAGGTGTGGAAAATGCATTAAAGCATCCAGATTTGTATTATAAAGTCCCTCCCAAATTTTTGGAGTGGGACCGACGGAAAATCCTCATATGTGAGGAGATCAATCATTACAATGCAAGCATTCTGTGTTTCCAGGTAAATTTACAAGTTTTTCATTGGTGACACACATTTGTTTGCGTGGAGATGCAGTTGTCTGCACGATGATTTGCGAGCATTTTAGATATTTTTTAAAAAGAATTATAGTAACATCTGGTTTTCTTGTTCTCTGAAATTTGTTGTTTTACTTATTAAAACAAAGGTAAAGCTGTTATAACATTAATACCTAGGAGTTCTTAATATGTAGAGGTAATATGCTTAAATTTACCTCTTAAAAAAAAAAGGCTCAAATTTATTTACACATGGAGGCTGTGGTCATGATTTCAATCTTGTGTAGCTGCATGGGTGGTATTTGATTTTTTCCTTGATATCTTATTTCATAGCAAATCCTTTTCTTTTTTTTTTTTGAGTGGGGGAAAAACTACTGTTATTCCATATGCACCTGCACCACTTTTTTTGTCAAATTTTTTCTTTTAGTCAGTTGTTTGTATTAATTTGAATATTTTCATTTTATAAGTGGGTAAATACCTGAACCTTACTCTATGGTGTAGCTTCTCTGCCTTTAGGGAGTTCATTCTGGTTTCTTTTAATTATCTGAACCTCATATACATGAAAGGCTTGATTGTTAAGGGCACTTGAGATTGAGGCATGTTGTTGTGATGAATTTTGTTTTTACATTCTCATACCCACTCTTATGGCTGCAGGAGGTTGATCGTTTTGATGATTTAGATAATCTTTTTCAGAATAATGGCTTTAAAGGTGTTTACAAGGTATACTAAGATATTACCGATAGTTCACTTATAAAAAAAACTAAGATATTACTGATAGTTATGTTTAGTCTAGCTACTGTGCTTTCCATTATGTTTTAAATAATACAGAGTAGTGATTACAAATCTTTTACAGGCTCGAACTGGTGAAGCATATGATGGGTGTGCTATATTTTGGAAAGACAAACTGTAAGGTTTATCAACCCTTTTGGAAGTCACAAATTTCTGCCGTACTATAGTATAGCTTATTATACTTTAATCAGCATGTTTTGTCATGCAACTCATCTATTATTTATTTTCTTGTAAGTAACTTTATTGTTTACCTCTTTCTCAATTACTTTTTGTGAAATAAGTAATTAATATATCATTAAAAGTGTAAGACGCTCCCAAGTACACATAAAGTATACATGAGAAAACACATAGCTACTAGCTAGAAGGAGAAAATAGGACAAGGAACCTCTTTCTTAATTACCAGACAGGCTTTCCCTTGGTTAAATATAAGTTTTATTATAAATCCTTCAAACTCCAAATACTTGACAAGAATTTTGACGGATATAATAAATAATATACCGAGACATTTTGATTTTTTACTATGAGCATGCCCCTCAGTACCTTGTGCTTTGGTTTTATAGCTATTGAGTACGTTATTTGCAGTGAGCTTAATTAGTCATATTTATCATCATTTTGAATATCCAAAATCATATTCTGAGCAGATTTACCCTTTTGCATGAAGAAAATATAGAGTTCAGGAGTTTTGCCCTTCGTGACAATGTTGCTCAACTTTGTGTTTTGGAGGTATGCAGATTTTCTAATTTTTGCAATTTTGATTATCCATTTACCTCTTCCAGGGGTGTAAATTTGAAACAAGATACCCATTTGCTAAAATGTAAATAAGTCAACCATAGTATTGGCCTAATGGCTCAACTTAGCTTCAAGGCTGATCTTTCATGTACAATATGGTGTTATGCTTGGAAATTTCCATCTTCTATTAGTTTCTGTCTTTCTTTTTTGTTTTCCCTCATTCCTGAAATTTGTTTGTAAGTTATGGTGGCATTCCAAGTTTAGATACTGGCTTTCCTGAAGTTTAAGAGTCCCATGGTGGAGGTTTTGTGAAGAGTGTAAGGGTTATAAGATCCACTATAGTTGCATTTGTGGTAACCTCATTTCATTTTCCCTAAATTGCATTGGAACTTTGCAAATTGAAGTGGAATGCGGAAGAGGAAGGCACTCCTAGTTGAGATACTGGCTTTGAAGAAGTTCAAGTGTCCCATCACTTGAGGCTTTGTGAAGATTGTGAAGTTACAAGATCCATAAGAGTTGCATTTATGCATTGAAACTATGCCAATTATGTGGAACAAGGGTAAGGAAGCATGAGTATTATACCCTATAGTGTTTCAGTAGTACATTGCATTTGAGAATAATGTATTCTCAAGGACCTTTTGCTTTATAGAATGGACAGTGTATGACACTCAAGAGGTAATGGCCTTGGCCTTGGTGGCATTCCATCATATCTTAGGTTCAAATCCCCTTGGGTGTAAATAATTCCTTAGGGCCAGCTCGCTGACAAAGCTGGAGTATTACCTGTGGAGGGGGCGCTTTACACGGTTCTAAGGTTTATCCGACGGAGGTAGGTACACGAAGTGACCCTTCCTTGGAGGGGTTCCTCGTCATAAAAGAAAAAACATTCTTACTTGCAAAAGAAGAGAAACTGAAGGAAATGGTCATTACACAAAATGGTCTAGCTAGATAAGTAGCTTATAACATCCATTGATTTTTTTTTTTTTTTCTTTTTTCTTTTGTTTTTCAGTTAGCTTGAAGCCCTTTTCATCTCAGTATCTTGTGATTCTTAATTATATCTGCTTTCTGTTTTCTGGCTGAGAAATGTTACTTGGTAGTCCTCAAGCAGCATCCCTTTCCTTTTTCTTTTTTGTCCTTGTTTTTTTTTCCGCCAATATTTGTTCTATATAATTTACTTGACTTGCTTTGTTGTCATGGGAAATCCAATTATGCTTCAGATTTACTCATAGTTTTTCTTTTTTGATTTTATTCATTTATATTTTCTTTTATCTTATATAGATGATCCAAAATCAATCAGAGTCTGAATTTTACACCGAAAGATCCATGTAAGTTTCGTTTTATGTTGTATAGAAACATTCATGCAACTGGACAAATAGATGAAAATCATGAAATTATATCTGCCTTTATTAGCACTTGATAAGAGATGGGCCCTATGTGTGTAACTGTCCTTTTGTGCCATTATATGTTCATCTTTTTTTCTTCCTATTAAAATATGCATTAATACAAACAGTAATTGCTACTTATAATAATAATAAAAAAACAGTAATTGCTGGAAACAAACTAATTAAAAGAAAATTGAGCAGGAAAGTTTACCCTATGGAGCCTGCTTTAAGACAAGCACAAATAGATCTAATGATGATATATTATGGGAGAAATTTAGTCCGCTGTCAATAAAAACCCAAAGGAACACAGTTTTGACCATGGTGTGCTTGTGCTTGAGAAGTTTCCACAGTCGGGAAATATGGCATATGAATTGATGAACAAATCTAATTTTTATTTATTTATTTATTTTAAGTTTAACCTGAAAATTGTAAAACTATGCACAAACAATCTATATCACAAACAAGTCTATCTTACTTTTTGCCCAAGAAAAAGAAAAGTCTTATATAATTTTGCTCTATAGTTCATGCAATGTATTATTTCATTCATCATATTTTCATGAAACTAGTTTATGAACTTGTGATTCTTCCTCTCCCATAAGAGAAATTGCTGTACATGGCCAATTATCATATCCAGAAGACACGTAACTCTGTTACATAGTTTTTTTTTTTTGGCAAAAACACATCGCCAGTTCAATCACTAACTTATGTGCCCTTATAGGTCTCCGCCAACTCAAAGTCGAAGATTACTGGTTGGAAATATACATGTACTCTTCAACCCAAACCGTGGAGACATCAAGCTAGGCCAGGTATTTACTGCTCTATTCGCTATGAAAGAGATGAAATTCCTGCAGAATGGTTTCGGTTGATATCTTTTGGGATTCTCAATGTTAATAACAGTCCCCTACTCTCATCTATGCTTTTATATATATATATATATGTACTCTTCATGCAAGTACATGTGCAAGGGGAGTAAGCTTCCGATTCTATGTATGAACTCATGGTTGAGATGCGGTAATATTCCACTGCATCATCAACTTCCAGAAGAAAAGAAAGGATTTTCAATTTTCATTCCAATGCCTTTTTTTTTTTTTAATTTTTTTACGGGAATAAGTTTGCATGTAAGCTACAATCCTTTAGGTCCGAATCTTTCTTGAAAGAGCGTACGAGCTATCACAAGAATGGGGTGACATCCCAGTAGTAATTGGTGGGGATCTAAATAGCCTTCCTCAGGTGAGATCATGCAAAGCAATTCTTAATGAAAAAAAAGTAGAATGCAATAGTTAAGTTTCATTGTCACTTTATATCTCAAGTGTTTTTTTTGTCTTCTTCATCCTGTGGTCAGAGTGCAATTTATCAGTTTGTGGCTTCATCAAAGGTGAGTTCAGTCCTTGTGGTGTGTCAAGCCTTTTTTTTTTTTGTGATTTGAAGATTCTTGGGACTCCAATGGCCCTAAATATCTCTGGGTTGTCTGTCCATTTTTTTGATTTAATATGGAACACTTGAGTTGTTGCTGGATTTTTTTGCAGTTAGACATCCACCTACATGACCGCAGAAAAATTTCAGGGCAGCTTGAATATCCATCTCCATGCAGAGGCAGATTTCAGAATGAGAATCTGGCTAGGTATTTAGAATTCCAATCAAAAAAATTTTATTTTACATTTTCAGTCATGAGTCTGAGATGACACGTATGTAAAATAGTTAATTTCCAAGTACCTTTGAATCTTAACATCTATGCATTTAAAATAAAGTATCACTAAATTGAGCAGTAAATGAGATCGTTTCTTGAAATGTTAAAGTGAGGTTGTTTTTCATTACTATTAAGAAATTATAAACCTAAACTAATATATGAAACAAGGAAATGAAAAAAAAGAAAAAAAAAAAAAAAAAGAAAAAGGAATTCTGTTTTGAAAAGTGTTAAAATCACCACTTATATACCAAATTCTTAAGCTGGTCGGAAATCATGAATTTAATCATTTAATTAATATGTTTAAAAAGAAGTATTTTTACCCTCTTCCCTGCTATCGGCAGCCTAGAGTGCTCGCTAGCGGCAAAGATTCACTCCTAAATATGGGCAGGATTATGACCAGGCGTTCAGCCTTCATCCTTTCTGTAGTTATGATGGGAATGTTCATTTTAATAACCCAAGGCATGTATTGTCACGTGGTTTCCATTGCCTCTCAGATGATTACACTGGTGGTGAATATTGATTAATATGATGTTGTTGCTGTGTTTCATTACTATCACTATTACAATGCATAGATTGGTTTATATCAGATGCAATGTTTTGAAGTCTCAAGGCCACTGTTGTATAGATGGAGTGATGAAGAACTAAGGCTTGCAACAGGTAGTGGAGGAGTCACCCATGTTCAACACCAATTAAACCTTTCCAGTGCATATCTTGGTGTTCCTGTAAGATGCTTGAATCTTTTCACACTATTGTATTTTCTTGTATACCTTAGATTGCCAACTGTTGAAGGGATGTTGCTTAACTTGTTCAAACGAAGTATAATAATGTGCACTTGAGGAGTATTGAGGTTGATATCTTACACAAGTGAGACACGATGAATATTGTAATCCCCATTTAAAGGAGATATTCTATGACTGAAGGACATGTATGTCAGTGTCTTACACAGGAACTCTGCCAAATATTCAACATAGGAGTGTCTTTATTACATGTGTTCCTATTCAGCTAAATTGTTTCCTGTGTATTTCTTTCATAATCTATAATTAAATGATGCAGGGGAGCTATAGAACAAGAGATAATCTTGGGGAACCCTTGGCAACATCATACCACTCTAAGTTTATGGGAACTGTTGATTATATCTGGTAGTTCAAGTTTATCATAAAAAGTACAAAACTCTGTTTGCCTCTGAAAATTTTTAGTTACTGATATGTTTGATTGACACAGGCATACCGATGAACTTGTTCCTGTGAGAGCTCTCGAGACCTTACCCATTGATATTTTAAGAAGAAGTGGAGGGCTCCCAAGTAAGGTACCTATAGGCTTTTAAATACTGAGCTTGATCAATCATATCATACATAAATTATCTAAATATACTGTTTAAGGTGCTTGTTCTTGCCATATTATGAGAGTTATTTGAATTTGATCGTGAAAGTTTTCATTTTAGCATCTTAAATTTTCAAAGAGAAGTAGCTTTGAATGTTGGTTTTTTTACCTCAACAATGCCAGATATTTTAAAGAAGTTATTCACTTATTTGTGTGTCCACACCTACTCATTGATTTGTCTATCTTGAATGTAGGAGGGGCAAAGGGTGCAATTATAAACTTAGTTTCATGGAGACTTTTTTAAGTAGGGCTATGTCTGCAATAGTCACATATCTTAAAACGCAATGCTTGCATAGAGAACAGTTGATAGAGGGTTGTAATAATTTCAATTTCCTGGACCTTGTCTCTTTTTATTATTTGTTCTATTATGTGTAAACAAATGAAAATTTCAGTTAAGAGAGGCAAAGGAGCAGGATATCGTAAAAGATGTCTAGTTGCTATGTCTGTGTTTTATTTTTCATGCTATCTCTTACTGTTAAAATCTGTGTCTCAATTCATTAACCTAGAAAAAAATAAAAGAAATTGTGTCTTGTGTTCAACTCCATGGAACGAAGTTATAGAGGAGACTTCAAAATAGAGTGACTGACAACAGTTAGAATCTATGGTTAATTTTGGGCAACTTTCCTCCTGAATTGCTTTTAGTGAGAACCTCAAATTGGAGATGGGAAGCTCAAGGTTTTCTTGATTGGAGATGGGAAGAGGGGAAGTTATCTAAGATGTGTGCATGATTAAAGTAAGGAAACAAATGCCTTTTATAAGCTCTAGCTCATATCACTTTCCTGCCCCTTTAAGAATGGCGTGGAGAGTAAATCATAGTTCAAGACCCACTGAATGTGTGTAAGTATCTTGATAAAGAAAGAAAAAAAGAAAAAGAAAAAGGGACAAATCCCATTATAAGCAGGGAGTGAAGTAGCGAATTATTCGCTTCAAGTAGAAGACATTACAAAGCAAGGGGGCAAGGATGCCAGGGAGACGGGGGGTTGGGAATTAATTCGTGGCAAAAATGGTCTAGACTGTAAATTTGAGCTGATTGGCATATTCGTGTAGCTGACTCCATGAAATTAGGGACTAAGCCTTTGTCTGGTTGAGTTGTAACATCTGCTTATTTATCGTTTTCCCAAAAAAAATAAAGGAGATATGTTGCATTAATGTAATTGCTAAATAACACTTAAATTGCGAGCTTTTCAGTAACAATCATGGCCTTTGAACTGATTCTTTAAACACCCTTTTTCTCTTGGAAGTTCGTGAATGTGTTGGAATTCAGGGTCCATATCTAGGAACAATTTTCATGGATTTACCAATATTAGTTCATATTGTTAATCTTTTTCTGCAAATTATCTGTGAACATTATGTTATTTTTTCCACCTGACAGACTCAAAGAGGTTAGCCTTTGTTTCCTTACATTGTAAGCTTATTATATATTGACCTCTGCTCTCCATGTTAAATTGTCCATGGATTCATCAAGTCTTGATGTTACATTGCAGAAATGGGGCAGCGATCACCTCGCGCTTGTATGCGAACTGGCTTTCGCAGATGACTTCAAAGGGATCTGAATACTGGGGATGGAAAAGCTGTGGTCTCTTGGGAGTTCCAAAGGCTTTGAGGAGGTTTCTTCGCTATGTTTGTGGTATTCATTAGGCATCATTCATTTGGTCCTGCAAAGATGGGCCGGGAGTATTATGCAGAAACAGCTTCACTATTTTAGAAGCATCCCCAATCGATCTATTCTGATAGAAAATCATTGTAACAGCAAATAATCTGTGCCGTTAAAAAAAACTACAGCATATGGTTTGCATTGTGTAGTGTTCTTAACGGCACCTATGGCAAATTATTATTATTATTTTGAATTATTCCATATTTTCAGATGCAAACTTCAATTCTCTGACCTTTCTCATCTTGATGTCATGGCATAGTGCTGAAATTTAGCCCGAGACATAGGTTATTGTTTTTTTCGCTGACTTTCTGAAATCCTCATCAATCTGTAGGGGCTGCTGATCTTACAGCTACCAACTTTAATCAATGGGGCAGTGGTCAATTAGTTTCGGATTTACGGTCACACTCACTCTGAAGAAGAAAAAGTCTTTGGATGGAGAAAGAGGGACCGATTAAATCAACATGCCGTTTGTTTTGGGCGAAAAAAATGAGAAGATTTAACAATGTGGTTTGGAGTTTGGGGATAAAGTCTTAACAATATATAAATAAATGAAAGAAATTTGGAAGATAATGGAAAAATCACTTCTCTTTATTTGTTCGATAAATAAGAATAATATGAGCATCCTATGTAAAATAAATAACTAAATCTGTTCTCCTCTTTTGATTAATGACTTTTCAAATTATATATATCATTTGAATGGTATTTCTCTTCTGTTTGTTCGAGAGAGAGCGAGGGCAAGGGAGAGAGAAATGAATAAAGAAATATAGGCAATTATTCATCCGTCTAAAGTGCTTTCCTATATTTTAATAGTATGTTTGGAATTGTGTTTGAGAAATAAAAATTTTAAATTAAAAAGTATTTTTTCGTAAAAAATTCATTTTTATTTTTTTGCCAAAAGTATATTTTGACAATTTTTAAAGTAAAAAAGTACAAAAAAAAAATTACAGAATTTTTTACCAAACACACCAACTCTCGTTTGATATGACTTTTTAAGTACTAAAAGTAATTTTCTAACTTTTTAACACAATTCCGAACAAGCCTTAAACATTGCAGATGAAATACAAAATGCATTTGGTTCAAATAGTCGGATTGAATTTTTGTTAGTCATTTTTATAGAAATTCAAACTGCATAAGCCATTGCGAATATTATAAGGCAGAAATTAAGGTAAAAGGATGAAAGAGGATAACCCAGAAACAAGAGCAATTCGTCTAAGAAGTGGCTGAGAGCTTGCCAGACATGATATGCAAACAAAATTGTCAAAGTTGACAAGCTAAGCTTACTAACCTACGATTAATTATTTTAATTTATAAAACATTATTACTAGCTTTTCCTTCTTCTTTTTTCCTCCTTTTTAGTTTTTTACTACAGTTTTGCTATAAATTGAATTGGAAAGAATTTTTTTAACTAAATTTATAAAAAAGATGTATCTTTTTTTTTTTTTTTTAATAATATGTGAAATACATGTGTTTTTAATAAAATTTATTTCAATTTTTTCATGATATTAAAAAAATGTATTTTTCACGTGTTAAAAGGATACATTATTTTTATAAATTTGGTCGAAAGAAATTCTTTCAATTCAGTTCGAAAAAACTCTATCCTCTTTTTTTATCTCTAATTTATCAAATGAAAATGTTATATACCCTTCTATATAAACTTGCCTAATAATTTTTAGACTAGTCATTGTTAATAGTAAATAAAAAATAGAAAATATCACATATTATCCGGTGAGAAAGAGACCAAAAGAGTGGGGCTTTGAAGTAGGCGGCTGTTGCCTGTAGGTGTCGTTGTAGTCTTTTATAGCTTTCATATTCAGTTCAGGCTTGTCAGGGAGGCACGTGGCCATGACTTTCATATTTCATTTCCAGCCAAAGTCCACAGAAAAAAAAAGAAGAAGAAAGTATATTTTCTTTTGCCTCATAAATTGCCACCGGCCCGCCATATCAAAACTTGGGAGTAATGCCATAAATTTTTTTAGAGCTTTTTTAAAGTCATATTAAATATAACATGTCTTTTAAAATTATCAAAAGTTAATAAATTGTATCTCAAATTTAACGATAATTTTAAAAAATCACATCACATTTAGAATGATTCTAAAAAATTAATCTTATAACATTATTCAAAACGTATTTGTTTACTATTTGAAAGCTACTTTCAACTACTTCCTCCCAGGTTTTTTCTAGTGTCAATTGCTTGCAATGCAAGTGAGCTAAACAAATTTGGAGTCATATTTGAATGTTTGCAGGAATTTTATTCTTATCAAGCAAGATTGTTTTAAGCTTCTCTAAACAAATTTGAATTTGCTTGATTCTTGTAGCTGGATTATCATCAATTTCTTTCATTTGTTACGCATTAGTCTTTATCATGTCATATATCAATTTAGGAGCACGTTACATATCATTTTTCGTCCCATCTCCTAACTATTTTTTTTATACTGTTGAATTTATGAGACTCACATGATCCTTCCACAATATAGACAATATAGAGATGGGTGAAAAATACAAAGAATAATGATTTTTACCATTGTATTTATGAGACCCACATGACCCATCCACAATACGGACAATATGGAGAAGGGTGAAAAATACAAAAAATAATATTTTACCATTTTGAAGCTTAGTAATTTTTATCTTATTTTTATTTTATTATTATTATTTTTTTAGAAAATATTATTAGGTATAGTTGTGTACTTGTGTTTCAGAAGATAACTTTGTTGCCAAAGTCTATCACTGCCTTATCACTGCAAAGAGGGGTTTTTGAGAAACGTAGGACTAAATATAGGGTTTTTTTTTAATTTTAATTTTAAATTTTTTTAAGTTAGGACTAAATATAGTTATTCACTTCAAATAGAAATCTTTGAGAAGCCTAAGACTAAATAGTCATCACTATTGGTATGTAATTATTTAATTAATTGAACTAATCATATCATTAATTGATGGTATCATACGAAATTTAAAATTAAAAGTTCTTAGACTGGAGTTGAGATTTTTTTTTTGTTGTTGTCAATTTTAAAGAAATAGTAGCTCAATAAGATGCCACATTTTTAATAGATAACATTTTTCAAGCGTTTTGATGTCTAAAAATGGCCTAAATTAGGTAACTCGAGAATTTATAATTAAAAAAAAAAAAAATTGTAGGGAATCTTGATTCAGAAATTCGGATGATTTTAGGAATAAAGAAATCATGAAAAAGAATATTTAAATGGTAATCTAACAAAAACTATACAAATTGTTTTTGTATTCTTATATGGAAGGTATATACTACGAGTATGAACACTACTCCATCTTCCTTAAACTGCAAAACTTTCATGTTTCCTCAATCCACGAAAAATCCTGGTCAGAAAAGTCACCGTCAAGAGACGGAAGACCGCCTGCTTCTTCATATTCAACCCCATACATTCCACCCCCATCAATGTCGTTGAAAATTCTGTCGAAATCGTTCCCCAACACCGAATAATCATATCCCGGAACCATCTCTCGGATCTCCAATGGCTGCACCAATGTCGCCGTTTCCAGTGGAGCTGCAGCAACCGATTCTTTTACTACTTCTTCACGAATCGGTTCCGCGTTGGCTTCCTCCTTGACCGGAGCCGGGGTGGAGACGTCGAGCACAGACGACGGCGACGGACGGTGAAACGGATTCTGGGTGTCGACCAGCATTGCAGTAGAATCAACCGGTGGTGAGTTCTTGTTCTTCTCTACTGATCGCAAGCTTTCAAGCTCGAGCTTCTTTTTCTTGTAAACACGAGCAGCCTCCTCCTCGGTATTGTAAGTACCAAGCCAAAGCCGCCGGCCTTGAATTGGGTCGCGGATCTCCGCTATATACTTCCCCCACTTCCGGCGGCGGACGCCCTTGTATGCAGAGGAAGATCTCCGAACTTTCTTGCAAACTTCCTCATTGTCGGAAACCTTCGACGTAATACTAATCTTCGTTTCATTACTGGGTTGTGGAGAATTTGTATCAGCAAACGAATCATATCGGAAACTAGGAAGCAAAATCTCCTTGACAAATCGCTTGGAAACTTTTCCTTTTTCTTTCTTGAACCCGTGTTCTTCATCATCATCGTCGCTTGAAGAATCGGTGGCATAAGGATCATGGACTACAATTCGAATTTTCCTCGTATTCTCACTGCTTCTCATAATCATTGTCTTGAATTGAATATTGGTTTTTGATTATAGGAAAATAATCGAGATTTTTTTCAATCAATCTTGAGTATCAAGGAAAACCCAAAACCCTTAAACAACCCAGATTGAAAAGGCAACAATTTGTTTTCTGAGATAAGCCCCGAAGAAGTCTAATCCTTAGCAAGTACTGCACGAAAAATTCTTTTTATTAGAAAAAAAAAAACTAAAAAAACTAAAAAACTAAAAAGAATATAAATCCCAAAACCCATCACTTGCATTGCATAATAAAAATAACATTGCAATAAAAAAAAGACAAAATAGACAAAAACCCACATACTGTTTCGATCTTAATCGCATGAAAAAGGTTTGGGGAAGACTGTTTTTGGGTCCGACAATGACGCCATGATTGCATGCAGAAGGTGAAGAACAGGAGGAATGTGTTAAAGGCTAAGAGCTGGTTCAGAGCTCCAGATTGCAGATCAAAACCAGACGACATAAATCCTCTGCTTCACACTTTCGTCGGATAGACTTCCTGTTGGGGAGAGATGGAGAGAAAAAAGAGAGAATCTAACATATATATATATATATGAATAAGCGAGAAACAGAAAGAAATCCAAAAATTCCTTTCCAGAGACAAAAAGGAAAACACCTTTCCCGGACTGATTTGGTAAGGCTCTCTCTTTGGAACAACGAACGTTTTCTCTCTCTGTTCTTCTCCACCTGTGCCAAGACGCCATATAAGCGAAGCCCGCGTGCCGTGTCTTGGCTCCCACTAGGACCACCGCTGTTTCTGAATTTCTAAAACTATTTTCTTTTCTTTTCCTTTTTTTTTTCCAAAAAAAAATTATATAAATATATTTTAGCCCAAATATATATTATAAATTAGAAGGGGTGATCATGCGATTGTAGTTAGCGGTTAATAGTTAAAACCGCTAGCTGCAACCGTTTAAATGATTAGTATATTTTACTAACCGCTTTCAATAAAACCGCATTAGGCTAACCGTTTTTTGGGCTAAATTTGAAAATTAGATTTTTTTTGGGTTCACTTTAGATTTTTTTTTCCACTTTCTTTTTTTTTTTTTTTGTTTTTTTTAGATTCGTGATTTTTCATTCTTATTATTATTTTTTTCCTTTCAGTTCAATTTTCAGTTTTGGGCTTATTTTGCCCCTTTCTGTACCTCTTTGACATCAAAATATGCACTATTTAACAAGCATATAAATTGCAATATACCGCATTATAAACTCTCCAAAATGAGGCCATATAAAAATTAAAAAAAAAATGTAAAGGGTACCTAGTACCTAAAAAAATCCAAAAGCTCCAAAATGACGACAGGTTGAGGACGACATTGAGAGAGCGACGAGAGACAGCGAGTTGAGGACGATAGCGAGTTGAGGACAACATGGAAATAGCGATGAGAGGCGGTGTGAGGGTGAGGCTATATATTATAAAATATAGTATTATATATAATATAATATAATAATATATTTATTATATATATAATAAATATATCTATATATATTTATTATATATGAATAAAAGCGGTTTCAAAACAATACTATTACTTTTAAAATTAATGATTAGTCTTTTAAATTTACAAACGTTAATAAAACAACATACTATTAATAAACAGTTTTTATTTTATTAAGGGTATTTTTGTCACTGGGGGAGACATTGACAATTTTTAGTAATTTGAGAGGGACACACTGTCACAATTCAAAGTTTTGGGGAAAAAGAACATTGTCAATTAAGTGTAGTTTAAGAAAGATATGTGAATTTTCATCTATAAATTACGAATATAAATTAGTTATATTTAGAATTAAGGTATTAGGACAAAAATACCTTAACCTCATAAAGTGTCATATTGTGGTTGAGGGATTGAGTGGCTCATTTGCCGAAGTTTTCAATAACTTAATTTTGGGTAATTCTAATTACTAAAAACTCAACTCACATCTCACATCTATTTTATTAGGCTGATATGATAGTGTCTATTAACCCTTAATTTTTTTATTTTTATTATTATTTTTTTTAATAAAGACTAATCTACTGGATGGGTACTACTACACATTAGCCTAATGGGATAGGGGTATGATGGGATGGAAGTTGAGTATATGGCATTATTCCTTAGTTACTAGTGAGTTTTGCAAATTTCTAAGTGCAACAACGCTACTTATAGTTGTTCAATTATAATTTTTGTTGAGTAATGCTACTTTGTAGACACTTATATAGCTGCTATACAATTGAGATATCGATTGATATTCACAGCCACATTATCAAATTGTACTATAATATAATAATTTATTAAATAACATTACTCAAATTTACTTATTTCGAATCCGGATCCTCTCCAGTCCATCCAGTTAACGGTGGAGATGCCTTAAGAGAAATCTTAAGGCCATAAAAATGTCACATGTCCCACTTATTTAAAAATAATAAAATATTATTTAACATTTTAAAAATTAAAATATTATTTAACATTTTTCCACCGTCAACTTCTCCGCCCACTTCTCCTGCCATCTCTCCGGCGACTACTCTGACATCCACTTCAAACTCTCCGACTACTTCTGCCTCCCAGCTCACGTGTCGACCTCTTACAAATCGTCGGCCACCACCGCCAAATCCCCATCGCTTTCACCTGCCAAATCTCCGGCTAATCCTCCGGCCACATCTGTTTCTCCGACTCCGGGCCCGTCGACAAATGGGCCATCTCCCGTTTCGTCCCCTTTTTCTCGAGAAAGGGTCATAAATAGAACATGGCCGGAGACGAAACCAGGACAGGGGACGAAACGGTGTTGGCATTGGCTGGGGAAGAAATTTCCTTGTACAACTCTGCTCACTCTCGTAAAACAGAGTACTCTCTCTCTCTCTCTCTCTCTGTCTTCTGTTTTCTTTATTCGCTTCGCTTAGCATATTAATATACAAGCAGTCGAGTCCAACACCTTTGTAAAACACAATCAGCACACGGCCAGCAAGCTCATTTGTCACTGAAAAATGAGTACTATTTTCACACATCTGTGCCAACTTTTTCAGAAATTTCTTCGCCAGCCAGTGCCACCACCGTTTCATCCCCTGTCCCGGTTTTGTCTCCGGCCATGTTCTATTTATGACCCTTTCTCGAGAAAAAGGGGACGAAATGGGAGATGACCCATTTGTGGATGGGCTCGGAGTCGGAGAAACAGATGTGGCCGGGGGATTAGCCGGAGATTTGATAGGTGAAAGCGACGGGGATTTGGCCAAGTGAAATTGACACCGCGGGCTGGTTGGAGAGTTTGAAGTGGGTGTCGGAGTAGTCGCCGGAGAGATGGCAGGAGAAGTGGGCGGAGAAGTTGACGGTGAAAAAATGTTAAATAATATTTTAATTTTTATTAATTTTTAAAATGTTAAATAATATTTTATTATTTTTAAATAAGTGAGACATGTGGCGTTTTGTGGACCTTAAGATTTCTCTTAAAGCATCCTCACCGTTAACTGGAGACCTCTCCAGTCCATTTGGATTGGAGAGGATCCGGCTCCACTTATTTCACCCGTCCATACAAGTCAAGTGAGAGGTAAGTTTGCTTTCTTCTTCTATAAATAGCTACCACTGTTAGATAGAAGAATGAGAGTTTTGTGGAAATTTTTTAGTGCTCTAATTTTTTGCGGTTTAATTAACCTAGAAGAAAATACGTTTAACATATGTTACAATCCGTGATATACCATGATGTTACGTAAGTCATAAATGTGTAACAGATCTTGTAACACACATTTTGACCGGAAAAGAATGGACATTAAATTATAAAGGCATCTAAACCTTTTAGATTTTAAGGGAACTGATCGAAACCTTTTTCAAATACAAAGTCAATGGTTAATTATCCGCTTCCTTCTTTATTCAATAATCACCCTTTAAATAGGAAATATTACACCACGTAGACTTTAAAACTCCTACGATGACTTGGAGATAAACGAATTAGGATTATTTCCAATTCATTTGAATTAAGAATATTCAGTTAATTATATTAGAGGGGTATTTGTGTCTCATCAAAAAGTGAAAAAATAAAAATATCCATCAAATATAATTAATTGAATATTCTCCAGTTTATTTGAACTGAAGAGATAAACTTCAACAAAGGTATAACTAGTGCAGGACTAATTGGATACTACTTGTAGACATCTTGTGAGATGCAACAATGAACACTACCACTAAAAGGCAAGTAAAAGATAAATACTAAGAGAACTATATAGTAAATATAATGCAGCGAGTACTAGGGTTGTATAGAGCATTCTTTGAGAAAAATAGAAATTGAGATATATTATAACAAATATTCTATCATAACACTTAACAAGGTCATGATTAGACTTCTTTTTTCTTTTTTTTTTTTAGGAAAACTTCATTTTGACACTTTGAATTTTTACGCGATTTTACAAACCCCCCTTAAATTTTAAAATCTCACTTTGAACACCTAAACTTTGAATTGCTCTTAATTAGAATTATTCCATTAATTTTAGCCGTAAAAAAAAAGAAAAAAGAAAAAAAAGAACAAAATATTCCTGATTTTTTTTTTGTCTTTAAATAAAAAAAAATGTTTTAGAAGTTGAAATTTTATATGAAAGTTAAGGGTATAAACGTCATGTAACATTTAAAATCTGACAAAAGGGTTCACATTGAGAGCAATTCAAAGTTCAAGAGTCCAAAATGAGAGATTTTAAAATTTAAAAAGTTTATAAATTTGTGTAAAAGTTCAACAGCGAAAGTGAAGTTTCATTTTTTTTAAGTGGGATTCGAAATTCTCATTACTGAAAGGAATCAAGCTCGAAAGCTGCAAACTCCCATTAAAGTGGGGAAAAATAATCCTACCTAAAAAGGTCTTCATCACGAGCCAGTTGAGGAAGCCGATGTGCTCGTTCATTCGCGGTTCTCCTAACATGCTGAATTTTCCACCCCCGTAGCCTACTTAACATCCCCTTGGCGTCTGCTATCAAATGCCCGAACCTGTGCAAGCTATCCTCTTCTCTCCGCAGCGCCTGAATAAAGATTAGACATTGTTTTTTTTTACTACAAAGCTAGATTTGTATTTTAGCATTTTCATTGGCACTTGAGAACTTTGCATTAAAAATCTTTTCATTTTGTTGTTTAGTGACTTGAATTATCAAGTCATACACGCGGGGCCCAGTAGTTCACTTCCCTCTTTGATTTGTTTTGGCTTACTCCATTGTGGCGTTCATCTTTAGCCAGCGTGGACTTCTAGGAGCTTTGTTTTGGAATTTTTGCTCTCCTTATTCTAATTTGTTTTGGAAGCCAGGTTTGCTTCTCCGGCACGGAGAAGTCTTCTGTAACCGACTATTGAACCCTCTAAAAGAGGGGCTCTAGATCTTGTAGTGATAGGGAGAAAATTAGAAGCCACATCTCATTAGGGTTTTCTCATTTTGTTTGTTGTGCATTACGGCACTTAGAAAAGAAGGAAGATGTCTTTGTCAATTTTCTCTCTTTTGTGTAATCTCCCCGCTAGTGGATGTAGGCTTGTTAAGCCAAACCACTTCAATCTTGGTGTCATATGTGACTGATCTATTTTTCTATTATGCTATTTTCTACTTCTTTAAGATCCTGTAATTTTAATTCCCTGCACAACAAGTGGTATCAGGGCCCGGATTCTTTATTTTGCGGGATGATTTCTGCAAAATTTGAAGTTAGAAAGTTTGATGGTCAGAATAGTTTCAGTCTTTAGTGTATCAAGGCGCGTTCTTTAATGAGACAACAAGGTTTGGCAAAGATTTTGGACGGCAAGGTGCCATCATCAAGGGAGGAGTGTTTCATGTCGCATCTATATTATTTTAATGTGTTTGGGAGCATCATGTATGCTTCGGAGTGCATTCGTCTAGATGTTTTAACTGCAGTCAGTGTTGTTAATCCTAGCAAGGTTTACTGACAGGCAATGAATTTGATATTCCGTTATTTACAAAGTGCTACAGATATTGGTTTAGTATTTGACAAAGACAATGATATCGATTCTAGTGTCATTGGGTATGTCGATTCAAATAATTCTGGTGATCTAGTTGTGATACGAGGAGATATCATATTGGAGCAAATTGTCTTCGAGGAAAATCCAATGGATATGTTGATTAAACCAGTTTTGATTTTCAAGTTTAAGAGTTGCTTGGACTTAATTGTTGTTTATAGCTTGTGATTGCCCGTGTAGGTGTTGAGGGAGACGCCATGAGCAGATTTGTGGTGAGGACTCATAGAATTCAAGTCAAGGAGAAATTTGTTGTGCAGTGACTTGAATTATCAAGTCATACACGTGGGACCCAGTAGTACACTTCCCTCTTGGATTGGTTTTGGCCTACTCCATCGTGGAGTTCATCTTTAGCTAGCTTGGACTTCTAGTCAAAGTTGTATGAAGAGCCTTGTTAACCAACTTTTTGCTCTCCTTATTCTAATTTGTTTTGGAAGCCAGATTTACTTCTCAGGCACGGAGAAGTCTTCTATAACCAACTATTGAACCCTATAAAAGAGGGCTCTTGTAATGCTCCGAAAATTAATTAATTAGTAATTAATTTTACGGTTTGTCTCCTAGTCTTATTCAACTCCGAACAAGACTCAATGACTTCTACTCTTCAAAAACAGAGGATACAAAGCAGCAGAAAGTACTAAAGTTCTATAAACATTAATCATTACAACCATGGCATCTACCAAAAAACATCAAAGTAGCTAGAATCATACTATATACATTATCATTACAAGGAATTTATGTTATACCTTAATCTGTAAGCATGTATTAAAGCTCCTAGATCTATAGTATAACTCAAAAGTATTAGTTACCATGCATCTCCTTGGTCGAATCCTTTACAAAAACCGGATGTTTCGCGGTATCCATCTTCTACTAAACTATCCATAACAGCATAATTACACATATGGAGAAAAAAAGAAATAATACAAGAGTAAGTTCGATGACTTAGTGAGCATAAGGGCACATGATTTATCCGTCATAAAATGGTGAACTCAATTGTTTATTAGGTATATGCAACGTTATGAGATGATAGTTTATCATGGATGTAATATATATATATATATGTAATCATAAGTAACAATAATAGTTCAACTATATGGTCAACCCGAGATATTACCCCTTCTTAGTAGGGTTAACACTGTCCCGAGGGACTTATAATACAACACTGGTGTCCTGGATATTGTACGTTGCTGTATATAACACTAGCGATACAACCGAGTCCAACATCGGGTGGCCCACACTATTAATGATAATGGTCCTATAGTGGCCATTCATTGGTAATGGTTGCGCCTTGATCACAAAACTATTGAATCCAAAGCCCTCTTCCCCCCCCACACACACATGACCATAAAGTTAACTTGTATAATAAGCCCATGGCTGTTATTCCGTACGTACCAGTGTATTATGTCATACGATGTAATTAATCTTATCACTCTTTTGCATGCATAGTTTTACAAGCTTCATTGTTATTTTATTAATCAATACACATTTTTACAAAAGAGAGTTTACAGTAGTTCTAAAATATATTTCATGAAAGTTGCAAAATATGCGTGTTTGGTAAATATAAAATAAACGTGCAATATAGGAAAAGTAACAATAAGCATCCATGTAAATTTGTATTCACTTGGGTCGTAAGGCTATTCCATAAAATCAGTGGCGGAGCCAGAATTTTGGTTGAGGGTGGTCTTTTTTTTTTTTTTTTTTCTAAAAAAAATTTAATTACTAAATAAAAACAAAATTTAATTATTATTTAAAATGTATAAATCTAACATATTATTTATTTTGTCATGCTCTTTGAATTTAATCTCTATCACTACTCTTGGGGGTATTCAAAACAAAACAAAAAAAATCTTAAGCAAGGATCTACTAACATATTTGCTAAATCTATTTTAACACAAAGCTCATTTAGAATTTAATTATATCTTAAAGAAATCATTATTGTTATCCATATATATATATATATATATATATATATAGGAAAATGTTAGGGGTTCTCCTCGTAGGTTCTCCTGACATTCTTTCAGTCTTACGTAAAACATGATTTAAGAAAAAAATAAAATTGTAATAGCCTCCACCACCCATTTTTTTAGGCATTAGCACCAACTTTATGAGACATTAGCACCAAAATTGAGGCATTAACATCAAATTTAGGATGATCAAATCCATTTTGGGTAATATCATCCCTAAAAGGTTAACCTTCTACCCTTAGGTTTTAGTTTTGAATTTAAAAACAAGTTTTAAAGCATTAGAATATAACTATTAACTCATAAAAATTAATTTATTAGCAAAAAAACGGTACTATAATTTTATTTTTTCTTAAATCATGTTCTACGTAAGACTGGGAGAACGCTAGGAAAACATTATGGGGAGAACCCCTAGCAAACCCCATATATATATATATATATATATATATGAAAGTTTGATTGCATACTTGAAACTTTTTAAGAAAATGTAATTATCAAAAAGAAATTGATTTGAATTGTTGTTGGCTTGAAGGAAAAAAAAAAAAAAAAAACTGACCGACTAAAAGAACGACTTTAGAATTTCATAGAAGTATAAATATCAATTTTGCTTTTAATTGTGAATGCCTTTTTATCTCTTGCTCGGCCTTTCCTTCTAGATTGAGACTTTATATACTTGCTTTTATTTTATAGTCGGCATCTTATTGATTGAGATCTTAAGTTTTTTTTTTTTTTGGTAATTCTGCAACTTTCTATTAGAAAGACTCAGCATACTAATATGGGTACACATACATCATTCCCTTCAGAGTCCTTTAGTTGTGGCAAGCCAATAGAAATTAATGCTCAAAGGCATACACGGAATACCATAAAATGAGGGAGCCAACCAATGAAGTGTTTTTTTTTTTTTTTGGAAGTCTATAGGCTTTTGTTTTTAAAGTTGGCCCACCATTTTTTTTAAGCCCAGTGACTCACCGAAAGAAAGAATTCCTTAAACAAACAAATGTTATTTAAACGGTGCGTTTGGATATATTACTATTTGCTATCATCTTCTTCCCATTTTCATGTAGCTTAAACCTAAAAGCCTAAAACATTGTAACCGTAGAAGAAAAAAATTTCAGCTGTCCTGGTATTGATGAAGTCGTTTTCCCTAGTGTTTGATGAATGGGTGCCGACTGAACTTGATCCACAACTGAGGGTGGGCAACCAGGAAATTTAGGATTTTTTTACTGTGATAAGAAAATTTTTTGGAGGTTGAGGGAGGGCATTTGACCACTCTTGACCCCCCTCCCTCCGCCCCTGCATAAAATTCCTTTGAAACTCCATAACTTCGAATATTGAGAAAAAACCTATCATTAATTATAAATTCAACTAGAATAAACCTAGAACATGAAAACAGAGTCTATCAAATGACTAGCCAAAGTGGTGTTCTTTAGAGCACTTCTGATCGTATGTACAGGCTCGTGGCTGTACGTCTGTTGAAATACTTTGGACCGAACGTCCAGACTCAAGGCCATACATCTGTTCAAAGAGTTTCAGGTAGAACCTCATTTGGTTCAACTGTCCTCTTATCCTCCCAAACTAGTTTTAAGGCTACCAAAAGCCTTTCCTATGACCTCATATCTCAAAACAACATCTCCATGCAAGAAGAAATATGCCCAACAATAATTAAATGCTAACCCATGCTTAAATCAAGATTAACAACAAAACTAAAAACTACAAGCTACTGACTAAGAAAATGAACTAAGTTTAGAAGATTACCTCCTTCAAGTGAAACCTCCAAGAAATCTCTTCTCCTCCTCCAATAATACTCATAACTCACAAAATACTCATAGATGGGTCTCCAAAGGGTTTAGGAGCAAGAATGTGGAGTAATGTGCGTGAAAGGTTGAGGGGTAAGGGGGTATTTATAGGGCTGGAAAGCAACGTAAGTTCAGTCTTAGGGTTGTACATTCGGGTACTATTCATGCAGTGGTCCAAAGGCTGCTTCGTATATATGAGTATTAACTAGTGGTCAATCCAAAAAGTAGCGAACGTTCGCGTACTATTGAGCATATGTCCACATATTATTCATAAAGTATAGCGTATTATTTGTCAGTGTACGTCTGGTGGTCTCCTGCGTACGTCTGCACTAAAAGACAAGAGCGTACATCTACCAATCTTAGCGTACGTTCGATCCAGAAGTCCCAAAATATCCTTATGGCTGATCCTAGTATCCCAAAGTCTAAATTAAACCTCTAACTAAGCTACCTAAGCTTAGTTAATTATTTGGGTCACTACAACTCTAGATCTTGTAGTGATAGGGAGAAAAATTAGAAGCCACATCTCATTAGGGTTTTCTCACTTTGTTGTGCCTTATGGCACTTAAAGAAGAACAAAGTTTTCTTTGTCAATTTTTCTCTCTTTTGTGTGAGAGTGAGATTTGGGTATATTGGGGCTTTGGGACTTGAGTGATTTTCTCCCCGTTATCTTTGTATTCCATATTTGTTAGTAGATTTCTTCCGGGTAGTCTCTGCCAGTGGATATAGGCTTGTTAAGCCAAACCACTTCAATCTTGGCATCGCGTGTGATTGATTTATTTTTCTATTATGCTATTTCTACTTCTTTGGGATTCTATAATTTTAATTCCGTGCACAACACATATAAATGCCAATCAATATTTTGATGCAAAGTCCTCAAGGAGTAATTCAATCAACTGTGAACCATACGTTATGAAGCGGAGGTTACTAGTTCGAATCCCCCTCCCCCTTTCCTTGTGTGGATATGTTAAAAAAAAAATGATGCAAAGAATTCCAGGAAAAAAAAAAAAAATGGCACTTCATTAAAATGCATGTGTTATCAATTAGGTTTTGTGGGTGTGATTAGTTTATTTAAAAAAAAAAAATTTATTTTTTAAAATGAGTCTAACTTATATCATGATGAGCCTTAAAACTCCATTTTTACAGTCACTAATATGTAACTGACATATAAACAAAAACATAAAAAAGTGCACAAAAATAACTTGAACCAAAATACACTAGATTTTAGGGTGATAAAAGTCCTAAAGGGTTAACCTTCCACTTCTACATTTTAGTTTTGAATCCAAAAATAAATTTTGAGGCATTAGAAACAGGTTTTAAGGCATTAGAAATGAATTTTGAGGCATTAGAAATGGTTTTGGGGCATTAGAAATGGGTTTTGGGACATTAGAAATGGGTTTTGAGGCGGGTCATGGTTGGTGGGGTTTGAGGCATTTACTAACTTGGGTCTCACCAGCAATGGGTTTTTTTTTTTTTCTCTGATTTATTGTGGTTGTTCTTACTTTTATTTTTTGCATTTTTATTAAATTGATGATGTGTCACATGATAATTGAATGCTATAAAAGGGTTGGTTTACACCTAAACCTGATAGTAGGGACTCTCCATTAAGATACTACTTGAAATTCACATAATTTTTTATTCAAATAAAGTCCCAAATATAATTTTTAGATTTTTATTACTCTTAGTTAGTGACAAAATTAGGGAGGACTGGGGCAGGCCATGGCCATCAATTCCTCCTGACCAAAAAAATTTTGGCCCCCCAATTCCTAAAAAAATAAAAATTAAGCCCATTGATCCCTTCCCCTGCCGAAAAATGTTTTTGGCCCTCTTCCCCCTCTTTTATTATCATTACCACAACCCACTCCCCTACTTTCCCTTTTCTTCTTATACATTGTCTCCTCCGAGCAAACTTTCTGGTTGTGTCCTTACTTTTAGTTGATACAAATACATTTAGGGTTTATATTGTGCTATTTTGTAGCTGTCAATTTTTTTTTATTTGAATTTAACTATATATATATATATATATATATATATTCCTTTTGAGTGAGAATTTTAACTATCAGTTTGGCATTGACTCATTTAAATCTTTAATGAATTAATTTATGAGAAAGTAAGATTCTGAATTTATTAATTATCTTAAAAGATAGTTTTATTTTTGAGACAAAAATTGCGCGGGGGCAACAAGATATATATATATATATATATATATATATATATGAGAGCCCCTTAGGTCCGGACCATCTGTAAACGGGCTGTTTTGCAGTCTCCAATCTCCATTTGACACATCAACATTTCAAGAAAATTGCAAAAAAAACTAAAGTGAGAACAAAAACAGTTGATTAAAGTGAAAAAAGAACAAAAACCCCTGCACCCCTGCCGTCAGACCCAGCCTTGGGTCCGGCGAGACCCACACCAGCCGTGACCCATGATCACCTTCTCCGGCCACAAAAACCTTGCATACCAGTCCAAGAACATCCTCTTCTCATGGAGCAATCCAGTCAAACTCCCATCACAGATGTAATCAAACAAGAGCAATCTTGTTTTTCCATTGTTACAAACACTAAAGAAATCATCCAAGCCAAAACTCATAAACTCCTCTATGAAATCAACTCAGAAAATAAACAACCCAAAAGTCCACCATTTGGCCATGGCAAAGAACACCCTAGGAAAAAAAGCACCTCAAAAAAACCTGATAAGCGCCAAATGTTGCACATTCAAGCCCCTTAACTCGCATTTGTTAATTTCTTAGTATTGTTATTTGTTTGATTTTGTGTTGTTTTTGTGTTTTCAGGTATTTAATAAAGATGCAAGAAAACCATTAAATTTTGGGTTTAAAGCACAATTTGAGGACCTAGAAGATATGATTAAGCTTAACCAATCACAATAGAGGATATATATGATGTGGTTAAGTTTAATTAAATCAAGGAAAGGATAAAATCGGAATTTCTCCACTTATAGTCAAAATCGGATCAGATAGAATTTCAGATTTTGAACATGTCTCAGTATTTTGGCTATAACTTTCACCTCAATTATCAGATTAAGGTGATTCCAGTGGCATTGGAAAGCTAATTCAAAAGTATACAAATCATGTTGAAATATGATTTTCCTAAATCGGACTCCCGCTATGCCAAAATCGTCCCGCAATAGAAGGAAGCAAATCTGGACGAATCCTATTCCGATTTGTATATGGATTGACTCCTAATTTGACTAGGAGATTGAAATCCAAATTCTCTAGGTTTCCTAGGGCTTCTAGGACTTGTTGCTCCCTATAAATAAGCCTCTAAGCTTCAAGAATCAGGGAGACTGAGTTTTAGACAGAAAATATTCTTGAAGGCTTACCGGAGTCATGAGCGGCTAACCCCTTTGTGGGGTGTTGATGTAACCCTATCCAAGCACAATGGCTTGATTGTATTTAATTTTCAGATTTTCAATTTATGTATGTTGATTATATAACTGTGAGAATTGCTACAATTGAATTCTGTCCTTAATTATTAAATGCAATTATTTTTAAATTCCAAAATCAATATTTGTGAAATTCTTATCTTGTCTTAGAAAGTATTTTACTTTTATTGAACTCAAATCATTCCTATTTTCTGTGATTATGGGGATGATGGTTATATAATGGGTTTAATAGGCATATGATTAATAGGATTAAAGATAAGTCATGCCTAGGGAAGACGGGTCATACTACACCCTAGTTTAGTGTAACTTAGGTAGACAATCCGTACCAACCGAAGATGGGTTATACTATTCCATTAATTGTATGAAACTTATTAAAGGGTTTTATAGTTTATGCCTAGGGAAGACGGGTCGTGCATCTTAGTGGTTAGGTAGACGATCCGTGACAACCGAAGATAGATTATCTTTACTCTTTAATAAAGTAGTTTCTTGTTTAATTATAACATGCATAGAATGAATTTTTAGAATCGAATTATGGTTACCATTGTTGTGCGGATTGTGGTGAAGTCGATACCCTACACTCTCTCTTTATATTAATTATCTTTTATTTTATGCATTTAGTTTTAAACAAACAACAATCAATCTTGTTATCTCAATTAGGTTAAATTTAGTCTTTTAAATTTAATAACGAAACTCTACAGTCCTTGAGGTTCGACACCCTCAATATAGCCCTATCTTACGGGATTCGTTTTATTGCGAGTGATAATTTTATTATTGATAAATTTGGTCACAAATTTACCACATCAATTTTTGGCGCCGTTGCCAGGGACTGTTAAGGGTTTAGTTATTAAATTTTAAGGATTACATTTAGCTTAATCTTTAATTTTTGTTTGTTTTTCGTTATTTTCAATTTTCGTAAGTCTAATTTTCTTTTCAAAGTTCACATTCAGTTCTACAGGCTCCTTTCTGTAGCTGCGAATGATCATAGCTCGTGCGATCGCTCATAGCTCGCGATTCTCTCTTCGGCACGTAATGATCACACCTCCCGGGGCAATCGTTCGCCCTCTGGACAATTCTTCTGCAGCTCCATTCCAGTGCACCTAAGGGCCGTTTGTGAGTTTTAGTTTTAGTTTTTATTTTTATTTGATTTTTCTTTTATTATTTTATTTCTATTAGTTTAGTTCATGTGGGGAAACATTCCAACACCCCATGGACCATGTTCATATTGCAATAGTCCTTATCATCATGTTAGAGATTGTCCTACTATGGGACAATTTTCTAATTATTCTTATGAGCATATGAACAGGCCATTCTCTAGACTGGGAAATGAATTTTATTCTAATTCTTATAAACTGGCATGGAGCAACCAGTCTAACTTCTTGTGGCAAGCTCAAGATCATGGAAAATATGCTCCACAAGGTCATGATCTACACCATCAGTCATATTCACAGTTCAATGATCAATCCTATTCCCTTCAATATCAAGCAACTCCACAGCAGCAATACCAGGCCACACCGCCTTCTCGGTATGATTCGAATTTTGAAGACCGGATGTTGCAAATGATGGGCGAGATAAGAGACAAGCTAAATGTCACAGTGGACAAGATGACTCAGACAATAAAATCTTGCTCTGAATCCATTGTCCAGATAGAAACTTACGAACATGAGCCATCTCCCATCTATTGGCTTCCACAACAATACTAGGCTGAGCCACCTCCCTAGAAGAATTTCAACATTGCAGAATCCACTACCAATATAGAAGCTCACCTCGAAAAAAGCATCAACCACCCCAATAGAGAGCATGGAGAGCTTCAAAGTTAGTTGGTGGCTAATCTTGATGAACACTACATGGTGGATGAGAGTACTTCTTATCATAAGAAAGCTATCACCACACTGAGGAGTGAAGAAGTGGTTGAAAACCACGTGGAAGAAAGGAAGGAGGAGCAAAATGAAGAGCAAATTGAGGCCCCACTAGATCTATACTGGGAAAAAGGCAAGGAAGTGAGCACGAGGCTTCTTCACCATCAAGTCTTATTCTAGGTGCCATATGAGCTCCGAGCCCTTATTCTGTGTAATCTAAAATTTCATTTTAGATATAGATGACATTCTCCCAATTAGTTTTTATGACTTACCAAGAGGCCGTGGAGAATAGATTGTTAGGGTAAGAAGAGCAAAAGAGACCACCGAGGTAAAAAATTCTAGTATTCTCCTCATTGTATTCCAGTTCATGATTCCATGGATGAGAAACTGCTTTGAGAATACTCAGAGGAATCTATCTCAATATGCGAAAATTCCAAATTACCTATCTATAGGTAAAATCCATTCTCTGTGGTCCAAGAGAAGAAAAGATTGGTGTTTCAAATTTAAACTTAAGGGTAAGAGAACATTGAGCGCATCAAGGATGGGGATTCCGTTGAATTGGCGGATTCCATATATTTTGACTAGATGAGTCAGCTTCTTAGGTTCAAGTGCAGACCCTGTGCGCTTGACACCTCCTTCACCAGGGTACATGATCTCCATCCAGGTTTATTTTTTCCATTGTTACCTCATTCTTTGATTATATTTTTTACAACAATGTGTTGCACTTGATTGTTTCTTGGTTGGAGTATTAACTTCTTTCTCAGGACATGTGTTTTTGGATACAAGTTTGGGGGTATGATATGCCCAAATCTGCTCACTCAGGTACTCCTATACCCTTAACCTCATTTTTCAGTTCTGTACATACATTGGGGACAATGCATGATTCAAGTTTGGGGGTATGAGAGACACATTTACACACACTTGTCTTGTTTTTTAGAGAAAAAAAAATGCATGTTCATGTTGTCCTAATATTTTGGTTGACCCAAAAATTTGTGATTTGATTTCATTAGTGAGCTTAAAAGTTTGAACACATGATCTGATGTTGGATTTGTTTTTAGTTTGTTACCTGCTTTAGGCAATTGAGAAGTCACATGTTTGATTTGCTCTGACACAAGCACATTAGCACATGATTGGTGAGGTATGACATATGGTTTTAATAAGTATGTTTCTATGTTTTGGGTGACTTATTGGTTGGAAGCATTGGCATAAAAAAAAAATGACCATTGATAAACTTTTCATTGAGTAATTGGGCCTCTTGCCTCAAAGCAATGAGCGTTCACGTCAAAAGGTGAAGATGTTTGATTTGGTTAATCTTTATAAAAAAAATAAAAATGAAATGATGATAATCATTGATGAACTGTTCACTGAGTAACGGACCTCTTGCCTCATTAAGCATTGAGCGTTCATCAAAAGGTGAGGAGTTTTGATGTGGTTAACATTATGGCTAGTTTAGTTTCGTAGCCTTTTGACTTGAGTTAGTAAGTCCTTAGGGGTGTCTTTACACCTAATGCCCTAAAACCATCTAGTTTGGGAGTCATTGGCTCAACACTGCTACATAGGTCAATTAGAAAGCTTAAGGGAACTAAACACTATAGAGCCTAATAATAAATAAAGAATAAGAAAAGTATGCCATTGTTGTTCATTCGATAGGACTTCTAGTGAATCTTGAAATATGGAGACATTGCACATTGAATTTGTTTGGAAGCTTCATAGTCTTGTGCTAGTTCACTTTTACACTGTTTCGAACTTGTGATGCCTTGCTTTGCTTGTTGTAAGTACTTAGACTTTAATTTCCAATTCATTGTGAAGATGGAGTTTAATTGTTTAAGCCTGTTAATGAATGAGAATCATGGTTTTGAGTAAAGCTTTAATTTTTAGATAACATGAATTGTGCATAATGTTTGTGGGTATCATTTCTGGAAAACCCTCATGAGACTCCACTCATTCTCTAGGAAATTCCTAGAGGTTTAAAAGGCTTGTTGCATATGCCAAATGCAACCGTACATCCCACGAAAGCTGGATTTATCTTGTTGTTCTTCAGTTTATTTTTTGTTTTGTATTGCTAAGGGACTAGCAATATGTAAGTTTGGGGGTGTGATAAGAGCCGAATGTTGCACATTCAAGCCCCTTAACTCGCATTTGTTAATTCCTTAGCATTGTTATTTGTTTGATTTTGTGTTGTTTTTGTATTTTCAGGTATTTAATAAAGATGCAAGAAAAATCAATAATTTTGGGTTTAAAGCACAATTTGAGAGGACCTAGAAGATATGATTAAGCTTAACCAATCACAATAGACGATATATATGATGTGGTTAAGTTTAATTAAATCAAGGAAAGGATAAAATCGGAATTTCTCCACTTATAGTCAAAATCAGATCAGATAGAATTTCAGATTTTGAACACGTCTCAGTATTTTGGCCATAACTTTCAGCTCAATTATCGGATTAAGGTGATTCTAGTGGAATTGGAAAGCTAATTCAAAATTCTACAAATCATGCTGAATAGGATTTTCCTAAATCAGACTCCTGCTATGCCAAAATCGTCCCGCAATAGAAGGAAGCAAATCTGGACGAATCCTATTCCGATTTGTACATGGATTGACTCCTAATTTGACTAGGAGATTGAAATCCGAATTCTTTAGGTTTCCTAGGGCTTCTAGGACTTGTTGCTCCCTATAAATAAGCCTCTAAGCTTCAAGAACCAGGGAGACTGAGTTTTAGACAGAAAATATTCTTGGAGGCTTAGCGGAGTCATGAGCGGCTAACTCCTTTGTGGGGTGTTGATGTAACCCTATCCAAGCACAATGGTTTGATTGTATTTAATTTCAGATTTTCAATTTATATATGTTGATTATACAACTGTGAGAATTGCTACAATTGAATTCTGTTCTTAATTATTAAATGCAATTGTTCTTAAATTCCAAAATCAATATTTGTGAAATTCTTATCTTGTCTTAGAAAGTATTTTACTTTTATTGAACTCAAATCATTCCTATTTTCTGTGATTATGGGGATGATGGTTATATAATGGGTTTAATAGGCATATGATTAATAGGATTAAGATAGGCCATGCCTAGGGAAGATGGGTTGTACTACACCCTAGTTTAGTGTAATTTAGGTAGACAATCCGTGCCAACCGAAGATGGGTTATGCTATTCCATTAATTGTATGAAACTTATTAAAGGGTTTTATAGTTTATGCTTAGGGAAGACGGGTCGTGCCACATCTTAGTGGTTAGGTGGACGATCTGTGCCAACTGAAGATAGATTATCCTAACTCTTTAATAAAGTAGTTTCTTGTTTAATTATAACATGCATAGAATGAATTTTTGGATTAAATCTGATTAACCATTGTTGTGCGGATAGAGGTGAAGCCAATACCCTACACTCCTTATATTTTAATTATCTTTTATTTTATGCATTTACTTTTAGTAAACAAAAACAAAACAAATCTCTTTTAATTAATTAGGTTAAATTTAGTCTTTCGAATTTAGTAACGAAACCCTTACAGTCATTGAGGTTTGACACCTTCAATATAGCCCTATCATACATGATTCGTTCTATTGCGAGTGGTATTTTTATTATTGATAATTTTGGTCAACAAAATTAACATATCAAAACCCTAATAACATCTCAATTAGAACCATAATTTCATACTCAACCAACCAAAAAACCCACACGATTTAGCCCAAACAGAAAAACCCCAATATTCAATAATCTCACTTAGTTCGTCTCTCTCTCTCTCTCTCTCTCCCATTCATTGAAGAAGATAAAGGGACAAGTACAAAATGGGGAAAAACAGAGAAGGATGGAACGGGTTTCGGTTCCCTTCTTTCTGGCGGTGGTTTCATGAATGCCAGCGGCGGCGTTTTTGGGTAGTGGCCGAAATGGGCAGTGGAGGAAGACATCTAGGGATTTTGGGTAGTGGCTAGAATGGGCAATGGCTGTGATGACGCGTAAGTGATCGCGATGTTGGGCAGAGGCCGGAGGCATTAGACAGTGACTGGCGGCGATGACTTTGGTCTGTAGCTTTGATCTCTGTAGGCCGTGGCTGTTTGGCTTTGGTCGGTGGCTTTGTATAAAATGGGTTCAAAATCAGGTGGATGTGTTACAATTTTTTTAGTTTATAACTTGCATACGTTGCTGTACCTTATTGGATGTTGTAAAGGTGTGTTTTGCAAATTGTTCGGATTCAAGGTTCTCTCTCTCTCTCTCTCTCTCTCTCTCTCTATATATATATATATATATACGAATAAATAAATTAAAGCTTAGAAAAATTACACTTTACCCCCAAAGTTTGGGATGATTTCAATTCGACCTTCAATATTTCAATTTTTGCAATACACCACAAACTTTCAAATTTTTGCAATTTGACCAATTTTATCCCAAACTTTCCACATTGCCCCTAATTTTTTATTTTTTATAAAAAAATTTTTAAAAAAATTTGATTGGCCGTTTGGCTATTTTTGCACTCCTAATCATTATTATTTTTAAGAAAAATGTATAATAACTCCCTTAGTAATGTTAAATATTCAATTCTCATTTCGATCATTCACATACAACTAGGTTGATGTAGTAGTGCCAATTAGTTATTTATTTATTTAAGAATTGATGGACACTACCATATCAACCAATTGTATGGAAGTTATTTATGTAGCATTACTTATTTAATTTATATCCTTCTTAACAAAGTCTCTCATTTCAACCCCAAAATTATTGGCACTATCACATAATTTTGGTATCACCATATTTGTTGACTCCCAATCCCTTTAGTATTATGAGCCTTCGTTTCATTTGCTTATTTACATTTTACTTTTTTTAGTAAAATATAAATAATGTTATTTAGTATATTGTTATACAACTATTATATAATTTGATAATGTTGCAGTGCAAATCAACATTTGGATCGGTACTTAAAAAAAAAAAAAAACTAGGAGTTACTTTTTATTATCACATCATTACAGTCATAGGACTGTCATATAACAGTCTACTAAATATTATTACTTTTTGCTATAACTAAGCTTGCCGACCCCATAAAATAGAAACAAAAAGGAACATGTGGATGTTGAAAATAATCAAAGCATATTACAATGGGCGGTTAAGGTTATTGGTGAAAAGATAGTAAATGAAAGAGATATTTTTCTCACAAAGGAAGCAAGCATAGGGTGTTTTCTCTTTTGCATTGGCACGTCACAACATCAAGGATTGTATATAATCTTAAGGAATATGTCTCGGGTACCAATATAGAAGCCATTACATGAAAGATTATGAATTATATGTTGTGGTCATGTAGATTTCAAAGGTTATTATGGTACTTTCACAATTTTATTTGAATAACTAACTTTTCAATTAGTTTTGCTAATTTTAGCAAATTACTACCAACTTTTGTCTTGAACTCCTTTTTGTTTTTTTTTTTAGGCTAGTAATTGTTTCTAGTGTTCCATGCGTTTTGGTTTCTTTAAATGTCCCTTCGTAAGTGCAACAACTCATTTGTTTGTACTTTATTACTTCCATTTCTTTAAAGATGCGACTTTTTGACAATGTTACTTCCATTTGTAATTTTCACGATTTATAATTCATTTGCACGAAGTAATGTGTGTCTGGGAGTACAATTTTGCAAGAATAATTTACGTTTTAAAAGATATCGTAAAATGTAAGACGTTTGATATTGCGATTTAAAAAGCATTTAATTTAAAATAGGAAAAATAATCTACAATTTCTATAAGCAAGTTAGGAAGTGCTTATTTGAAAAAACGTGAATTTAAACAAAAATCATGATTTTGCATAATAAATATTTCATAAAAATGTATTTTTTAAAAATGTTTTATTAAACACCTTTGCGATGTTAAAAAATAGCGATTTCAAAAACGCTATTTTTAAAATTGCACTTACTGAAATTGCAAATCTCAAACGGATTACGCTCTATACACTCTAATATTACATATTTATCACTTATTTAAACCAATAATTTCTTTTAACATATTGTTTAAATGGGGGCTTTGATTTAATATATACTTTCTTTTTCTCTTTGTTATTAGTTGTTTTCTAGCGTCTCATATGGATTTGTTTTTTTTTCAAATGTCTCTTCAAAAGTGTAAAAACTTATTTGAGACTTTTCGACAAGTCACTTAATTCTATTTGTTACTTTCACCATTTGTAATCCCTCTGCATAAATGAATCATACAATTAATTAAATTCTATATACTCCAGTATTACGTACTTATTACTTTCAACATAGTGTTCACTCCAATAATACGTACTTATCACTTCTTTAAACCAATACTTTCTTTCAACATATTTTTTAAATGGAGGCATTGATCTATTTGATGAGTGCCAAATATTATATATTTGAGCTCCTTAACTTATATTTGTTAAGCTCTTACCTTTGTTATTTTTTAATGTTTTGTTAGTTTTAGTGTTTTAGTATGCAGTAGGTCATTTAAAAAATACGGTTTGAGGAGGAAAATTAGCAAAGTGTCTGTTAGTGCGAGCAAGCGCATAGAGCTACGCTCGAGCTTATATGCACTCGAACCCAAGAAGCCGTGATCGAGCACATGACCACATCAGCCCAAGTTACCCGCGTAGCCCTAGCACCATCGCTTTCATACTGTGTCGTGGGAATCAAGTGCGCTCGAGCGCACTTACGCTGACCTGGTTGCACAAAACCATAGTTTTATTTTTATTATAAATAGCACACTTATCGTTTGTAAACCCTACGTTGGGAGGCACCTTTGGAGCAAAAACTCCTCTGTTTATCATTCTTTAGCCTTTCAAATGTCATTTCTCTGTAAGCTTTCATTTTATAATGATTTCATTTGATTTTATCTAGTCTTTTATTATCATGAGAGGCTAAATCTTCAACTAAGGTTGAATAAAATTGTGATTGATTGTTGTTTATGAATCATAAAATGTCGAACATTCATTGTGTTTAGGGTACATCGAATGATTGAATCAAGACTAATATCCATTGTAATCTACGAATTCAGTGGATGATTTGATCTCGATTAAATATTCGTTGTGATTCTTTTAACGGTGAATTCATTGAATGATTCAATAAGATTTTGTAAAAGCAATAAAACATGCATAAAGCCTAATCGTTTGACTGATGTATAAACTAAGTGTGAGAATGTGTGCCTTGATTTGGTGAGGTGGATTCTAAAACCTTAGTGCTTTTCATTAATAGTTTTCCAGTATTTAATTTATTTTATGTTTTTGCATGATAGAACTACGAACTTCGAAACTAGGTTAAGATAAAACTTGATTTAGATAGAGAATTGATTTTTGCAAACATGACTTCTTATGGATTCGACCTCACACTTGCACACACTTTACTGCACACGACTCGTGCACTTGCAAGTACAATTAAATTTGTACATCAAATTTTGGTGCCGTTGCCGGTAAGTTGTTTGTTTTTGTGAAAATTTATTTATATTTGAATTGATTCTATTTTTCTACTAGTTATTTTTTTCTGCAATTTAACTTTATTTTTATTTGTTTCTGTGTTGGTCTAAAAAAATAATAATAAGAGTGTTTGGTGTTTTTGAGTTTGTTGAAGGATTTGAGAAATTTAGTCTTTGTTAGAGCGATCGAGAGCAAATTACTTGTGCTCAATTGCACTCACGCCTTTCAGATCAATGCTCCAGTGCAATCCTTAGACGCTCGAGCGCAATGCGTTTTGACGCTCGATCATGCCTCAGTGGTGATCGAGTGCACTAGCATACTACTAAATTTGTGCACGCATACACTCAATCACATTGTACCTATGCTCGAGCGCATCTCCATAGTCAGCAGCAACAGACCAGAAGCAACTAAGTACAAAGTTTTTGATTTTTTGGTTTATTCTTATTTTTCTTTATTTGTTTATTTTTTTGTGCCTGTCTTTTATCTTTAGTCTATTGTTATTAATTTTTGTTTACAGTTACTAAAAAAAAAAGGTTATTGTTTTATGTGGTATATTTGCATGCTAAAGAGTGTTGAAGTATGAATTTTCTGTCCGATGATTTTAATGTTTGCCCTAGTTGTAGGACACCAGCTCCTACCAACTACCCAAAAAATTTGCACCCACATGAACCATATTTATGCTGCTCCAGCCCTTATTATAGTTCAGGTAATTATCCATCATAGGGACAATTTTTCAATTTTTTCATATGGGCAAATGAATACCAACTTCTCCAGCCAGGGGTTTGAATCACATTCTAACCCTTACACCCCAAACTGGAATAACCATTCTAACTTCTCGTGGTATGCTCATGCTACGGGAAATTATGCTCTCCAATCCTATGAACTATACCATCTTGAATATCCATAGTTAAATAACCACTCTTCCATGCCTTCATCGTACAATCATCATTCTCAAGAGTCATTAGTGCAACATTTTCCAACTGCTCATATCGATGACTTAAAGGAGAAGGTGAACCAACTCGTGGTAGCTAGGCATGCCCATACCCAGCCTTCTCACACTCACGCACCTCATCAGTCATGTTCATATTGTTATCATCATTCTCACCGAATAAATGATTGCTCATTCATTAATCATTACATGATTGAAGCTAACAAGTCTGCACATGAGCATGCCCAAACCACCACCATACTTGTTAGTAAGGAAAAAGCTGTTGATAAAGTGGAAGAAAAATAGGAGCAAATTGAGCCCCCGCCAACTCCAAATTTTTCCAATGACAAGGAAGTGAGTACTAATGCTCATTCCTTTGTCACAATCCCTCTTTAGACACAACATAAACCATAAGCTTCACATTTTCAATGTCTCCAAGAGCCGTCTTATGTAGAGATCTTCAAGGAATCACATACACAAAGGTGCAATCTAGGAATAGGAGTCCCAAGAAGATCCTTTTGAGCAACAAGTTTAGCTACATAAGATGGCGAAACATCCTTCCAGAGGGCTATCAAGTGTTAAAGAAAAAAGGGTGGAAGGGATTAGTTGGACAAGCTCGTGATCGGGGAAAGTGCGGTATTTTTTTTCTTTTTTATTTTTCGCATTGTATTTTTGAGTCTTTTTTCTTTTTTGTCATATTTATTTTTTTGTTTCTAACAGTAATTATCCTCTTGATGTTTGTTCCTATGAGAAAAGATTGTTATTAGTTGTTGGCAGGTGTTTTGGTGTTCAAGTTTAGGGGATGCCTTGGCCTTTTGCATTTAGAACCTCGAGCTAGGTAAAGACATGGAATTCGTCAATTTGATAGATCCTATCTATTTTGTTTAAAATTCATCACTGGCACCTTGGGCTTAAGCGCACAAACAGTACACTTGATCCCAGACACGGGCCTACGCTCGAGCTTACTCATGTTGGCTCGAGCATAGATACCCAATTTATGCACACACACACACACACTTGCACAAGAGCGATCGAGTGCACCTCATTGTGTGATCGAGCGTACCACCACACTTTGCACCCTCTACACGAGTGTGATCGAGCGCACCTTTAGGTGAGATCGAGCGCACTCGTTCAGAGGCCTCACGTGACCTTTTTAGGTCACATTTCCCCTCTCCCCTTCATTTCTCCCCACCTGTGCCATACCCATTTCTTCGCCTCACAGCCCACATGCACTCGCTCACACTTCAACCTAGCCCCCGTTCACATCACCACACACCACCGCACATTATTACCCTGCCATTGCCCCACCCACTGCCGCAATCCATCCCCATCACCTCCCCTTATTTCTCCCATCCTCCGAACCCCAGGCCACAGTAGCCTGACCTACTTTTCAGACAAGGAAGGTCATTTTGGAGAACTCGTTCACCATCCAAGATGACTTTACGAATTTTGATTCAACAAGGTGGGTGGTTTGAGAATTCAAGTGCCACGGGTTGAAGCAGTTGTTCAAGCCAGCCACCTTCACCGCCTACGCATGCCTGGTCCAGACATTCTATTAGCATCCTACTTATGATTGCAACCGGCTTGACATCCTCTCCTCTACCATTGATGACATAGATGTTGAGGTGACCATAGCAGACATAGCTGCAACTCTAAAGTGCCATGCTGAGTGTCCCGAATCAAAAGAAAAGTGGGTAGCCTGCCCCTCCACGCTCACTATAGAAGAGATTGTTGACGACATGTGTGAGGGACGCTATATTGATCAATATCGGAATGCCATCAGCAAGGCCAGGTTGCCTCTACAACTTTGGCTTATGGATTTTGTACTACAGCAGAATGTGTGCCCCTTGGGACACAAAATGCAGAGACAGGATCTCTTCCTTATTGCCCTCTATGCTTTCCATAAGGGCTATTGGTGCTCCATTCCTGACATCATTTGGAGACAGCTACATAAATTTTGGGAAAGGGTGCATTTACGAGCTGTTGAGGGCATAAAAACTTGGGGACTACACTTTCCGTTCCTCAGCACCTACATACTTTGGAAGAAGGGCATTAAAGGCACCTTGGCAGATGGGCCCATCACTAATCACCCACAATTTGGCCAGATCCAATGGAATCAAAGTTACTCCTACATGCCACAGGAACATCGGGTAAGGCCAGCTGGCCAAGAGAGAGCCGCAGATGGTGCAAAGCTGATGGACATGGAAGAAGAAGCGGTAGATGAAGAAGTGGCGGAAGAGGAAGAGACGATCACTGTGGATGCCACACATTATCGGGCCATTCAGCAGGACTTGGCGGACATCTGATTTGAGCTTGCTGACCAGCGGAGGGAGGCCCGAGAGGATAACCTTTTGGCCGATGAACGGCTTGAGGCACAACAAGTCATGTTGCGAGCCATCCTAGTACAGTTGCCACCTACTTCGGGGGCATCTTCATCAATGTCATAGTGACTTGTCAAGTACTCTTATCCCTTGCATTGCTTTATTTTCTATACCCACACACTGAGGACATTGTGTAATTCAAGTTTGGGGGTCTGGGTACACATGTTGTTCCCAAGTATGCAGCTAATTTTAAATTATGGTTTGAATTTCTTTGGTGAGCTTAACATGATGAACACATGATCACTTGATTAGGGGATTTAAGTTGTGTTACTTTCTTTGATAGCATGAGATATTACATGTTCAATTTGATTTTCACATGCACAATAGCATGTAGTTTGTGGGGTATGAAATCTGAGATCAGTCATGTTTGGTATTGATATCTTGGATGCAGTTGGGTAGCTTATTGGAGAGATAACCTTAGTTTTAAAAAAATTAATAATAAAAAAAATAAATAAATAAATATGATCACTTTGAGCTTTCCACCAAGTAACCGGACTTCTTGTCTCATCAAGCAATGAGTGTTCGCGTTAAAAAATGAGAACTTTGACATGATTAGCTAAGCTTTGTAGCCTTTTTTACTCAAGTTTGTAGGTCGTTAGGGGTGTCTTTACACCAAATGCCCTAAAACCATTTGGTTTGGGAGTCATTGGCTTAACGCTCGATATATGGGTCATTTAGAAAGCTTTAGGGAGTTAAGCACAAAATAATAATAATAACAATAATAATAATAATAATAATAATAATAATAATAATAATAATAATAATAATAATAATAACCTTGACTATTGCATCTGATGGGTAGTCTAATGAATTCTGAGTGTTGAACCATGCATGATTGAGATTAGTTTTTGAAGTCCCATGACTATGTGTTGAGTTCACTTTCACTAAGTTGAATCTTGTGATGTCTCATAATGCCATGTTAGTAGCTTGATTTGTAATTCCTTGAAAATTGTGAAGATGATATTTGTTTGGTTAAGCTTGCTAATGAATAAGAACCCTGATTTTTATAATGTTGCATTTTTTGGAATAATATGGTTGTAAAATGTTTGTGGGTGTCATTGTTGGTAAACCTTCACGAGACTTCATTCTTCCTTTAGGGATGCCTAGGGTTTTAAAAGGCTTGTTGCGTATGCTAAATGCAACTATTTATCCCACGACAGCGGACTTATGTTTCTTATTTTTGATGTGTTTTTCATTATGTTTTGCTAAGGGATTAGCAAAATGTAAGTTTTGAGGTATTTGATGAATGCCAAATATTTTATATTTGATCCCCTTAACATATATTTGTTAAGCTCTTAGCTTTGTTATTTTTTTTTTTTTTTTAATGTTTTTGTTAGTTTTGGTATTTTAGTGTGTAGTAAGTCATTTAACTGAAAATGCGGTTTAAGGGTGGAAATTAGCAAAGTCCCTGTTATTGTGATCGAGCGTACAAAGCTACGCTCTAGCGCATATGCGACCAAGCCCAAGAGGCCGCGATCAAGCGCATGACCACATCAGCCTAAGTTACCTGCTCAGCCCTAGCACCATCACTTTCATACTACGCCGTGGGAATCAAGTGCGCTCGAGCGTACTTACACTGACCTGGCTACACAAAACTCTAGTTTTATTTTTATTATAAATAACACACTTATCTTTTGTAAACCCTATGTTGGGAGGTGCCTTTGGGAGCAAAAACTCCTATGTTTGTCATTCTTTAGCCTTTCAAACATCATTTCTTTGTAAGCTTTCATTTTATAATGATTTCATTTGATTTTATCTTGTCTCTTATTATCATGAGAGGCTAAATCTTCAACTAAGGTTGAAGATGAAGCCTCACCATTGATTTGTTTTATGTTTTCACGTTTTGTTTGTACAATTCCATCTTTAATGTAATGTATGTTCGTTTCAATTCAGTTGTGTGACAAAATTATTATTGATTGTTGTTTATGAATCATGAAATGTCCAGCATTCATTGTGTTTCATTCCGGGGTACATCGAATGATTGGATCGAGACTAATATCCATTGTGATCTACAGATACAGTGAATGATTTGATCTCAATTAAATATTCGTTGTGATTCATTTAACAGTGGATTCATTGAATGATTCGATAAGATTTTGTAAAAGCAATAGAACATGCTCATGCTAACCGGTGGGAGAGCGGATTCAAGCTCGAGATTCCAGAATTTCAATGGGGTCTTCAAGCTGAGGAATTTTTGGATTGGCTGGCGGCAGTGGAGGAGATTCTCGACTTCAAGGAGGTGCCTAAAGATTGGTGAGTTTCTTTGGTCGCAACCAAGTTCTGGGGAAGAGCTGCAGCATGGTGGCAGTAGTTAAAGCAAGCTCAGGCAGGCCAAGGCAATGGGAAGATCAACAATTGGGAGAAATTGTTGAAGAAGATGCGGCCTGCTTTTTCACCCTGCAACAACCTCTGAACCATGTATCAACGGTTGCAGAATTGGACTCAAGGTTCGAAGTCCATGGAAGAGTATACGAAAGAATTCTACAAATTATTGACACGAGTAGATCTATCCAAATCGGATGATCAACTAGTGTCTCGGTATATCGGGGGGCTGTGGTCACAAATCCAAGATACATTAAACCTCTTCGATCTTGCCAATGTGTCAGAGGCATACCAAAGGGCATTGCTAATTGAGAAGATGTTGGTGCGAGTTCCCTTGGGCATGTTTGGACATGGAGGCAATTGGGGCTATAACCGATTAAGTGGCCTTAATCTTACAAGGGGTACTACTCAATCGGCCAGCCATGGTAGGGCTTCCACATCAAGGGGGCCACCAAACTGAACCAGAGCCACTACCGGTCCAAAGTGCTTTCGATGTTGTGAGACGAGTCACAGGATGGCTGATTACTGCAAGGGAGAGAAATACGATAAGGGTTTACTTATTGATTTGGGAGAAGGCATGGGAGAGAATGGAGAAGAGGAAAAGCATGAAGAAAACTTTGACGACTTCAGTGGAGCTGACGAAGAATTTGTCATTGGGGATGACACTCCTCTATTGATGGTTAGGAGGGTGTGTTTTACACCTCGAAAAATGGAGGGGGATGACGGGCAGCACCACAATCTTTCCACACGACTTGCACCATTGGAGGTAAATGATGCAAACTTGTCATTGATGGGGGCAATTGTGAGAACATCATGGCGAAAGAAGCAATCCGAAAATTGGGCCTTGAGACGGAGAAGCACCCTGCACCATATCGCTTGGAGTGACTCAAGAAAGGAAACGAGGTAATTGTATCTAAACGTTGCCTTGTAAATTTTTCCATTGGAAACAAGTATAAGGATAACGCGTGGGTGACGTGGTGGCTATGGATGCATGCCACCTATTACTCAGGAGACCATGGCAATACGATAGGAATGCTCATCATGATGGGAGGTGATGGGAATCAACAAGCATCATTAAAAGATCCATTGCATGTTCTAGTTGGGCCTATTACTAGAGCAAGATCCAAGATGATCAAAGAAGCAATTAGTAGGCTGATTCAAGAGATTTGCGCTGGTTCTAAAACGGAGCATTCAAACTTGGGCCCAAAGGAAGATGAAGGAGTAATAAATTTAATCCAAGCTATTGATGGGGCTGATCTTGCTTAATTGAGTATAATTTCCTTAGCAAATGGCGTGGATTAATGGCTGATTAGAATGATTGATCGATTGATTGACATCCCTATTTCAGACCTTTCCAATTCCATATCAATTAATTGGCTAATTGATATATCTATTCAAGACATTCCTTAGGGGATTTCTTTCTTGGAGGAGTTGCTAATTTAAGACAAAATCAGCCTTAATTTTAGGATTATTTTATTTAGTCTTTTATTATTTTCCTTTAGTAATTTGTATTCCGATTTCAACCATGCATTATAAATAGCATGGACTCATTGTAATGAAGGACATGAAATGAAATATTTAAAAAGGTGAGGTTTGCTTCTTCTATTGGTTCTTCAAAGAACTGCTGAACTTATCAAGGATTCTTCCTTTTGGTGTTCAAGCTTTATACCTTCAGTTCATGATTCTTTCATAATCATTGGGTCAAGGTTTTACTTCTTTATACCTTTGGTTCCCGTTTCAATTATAAACGTTAGGTCAATGTTTGCTATCAAATCTGAATTTTAGCTTTCTTGGGTCTATATTCCAATATTGTTGTTGGGTCTCAACGGCATATCATTGAGGTTCTCATCATTTGGTATCAGAGCCTAGGCTCTAAAATCAGGTTTACTATCCTTTTACCTTTTGTTTGTTGTTATCATCGTATCTTGTTTCTTTTGTATTCTTTATTCCTTATCTTTATTTTGTATTATGCACCAAGTTAAAATCGTGCACCAAGTTTGAAAGGAAAAAAAAAAAAAAAGAGACGTCAAAAAAAAAAAAACGCATTTTTCTAATGTCCTTTTCCATTGATTCGTGTTTCTATAATATTTTTTCCCCTGCCGTCGATATTGGCTTAAATTCTTTCCTTTGATTCGTTGTTTCCATAATATTTTTCTGCAATTGACATTGATTTAAATTCTTTCCATTGATTCATTGTTTCCCATAATATCTATTCTACCATTGGTATTTGTTTAAATTCTTTCCTTTAATTCGTTGTTTCCATAATATTTTCCTTCCGTTGGTATTAGTTTATATTCTACAAGTTGAATTTTTTTGATTAAGTTCGTTAGTTC